>OY740721.1:2317069-2471069 GCA_963513945.1 Hydrotaea diabolus
GTTTACTTTTTTAGCATTTTTGCAATACCTTTGCGAAAATTCAAAATTTCCAAAATCTTAAACTTGCGCTAAGTTGTGCTAGCCTAGTACAATTTTTCCGCCACATGACAAAAATCGCTAACTTTGAATTCGTAAAATAAAAACGCGTTTTTAACCATTTAAGCGTTTTTTCCAATAACTTTGCGAAAATTCAAGTTGTTCAAAATCTGACTGGTGCTAGGTTGTGCTAGCCTTCCACAATCTTTTCGCCACATTACAAAAATCGCTAACTTTCAAAACAAAAAAATAAACTGGTTTTTTACTTTGTTAGCGCTTTTTTGCAATAACTTTGCGAAAATTCAAGATTTTCAAAAGCTGAGACTTGCTCTAACTTGTGCTATGCTAGCATGTGCTAGCCTAACACAATGCTTCTTTCACATGACAAAAATCGCTTACATTTAAAACTTTAAAAATAAACGGTTTTTTTTTTACTTTTTGTGGGGTTTTTTCGAAATAACTTTGCAATATAAGATGTTCAAAATCTGAAACTTGTGCATAGTTGTGCTAGCCTTGCACAATCTTTACGCCACACTACAAAAATCGCTAACTTTCAAAACAAAAAAATAAAATAATTTTTTTCTTTGTTAGCGCTTTTTGCAATAACTTTGCAAAAATTCAAGATTTTGAAAATCTGAAACTTGCGCTAAGTTGTGCTACCCTTGCACAATTTTTCCGCCACATGACGAAAATTTCGAACTCTGAAAACCTTAAAAATAACCCATTTTTTAACTGTTTTACCGTTTTTGCAATAACATTGCGAAAATTCAAAATTTTCAAAATCTGAAATTTGTGCTAAGTTGTGCTAGCCTAGAACATTTTTCCGCCACATGACGAAAATCGCGAACTTTGAAAACCTTAAAAATAATCCGGTTTTTTAATTTCTTACGGCTTTTTCGCAATAGCATTGCGAAAATTCAAGATTTTCAAATTCACAATCTTTCCGCCACATTACAAAAATCGATAACTTTCAAAACAAAAAAAAATAAAATGGTTTTTTACTTTGTTAGCGCTTTTTTGCAATAACTTTGCAAAAACTCAAGATTTTTAAAATTTGAGACTTGCGCTAAGTTGTGCTAGCCTAGCACAATTTTTCCAACACATGGCGAAAATCGCTAACTTTGAAAACCTTACAAATAATCCGGTTTTTAACTTTTTTACCGTTTTTCGCAATAACATGCGAAAATTCAAGATTTTCAAAATCTGAAACTTGTGCTAAGTTGTGATAGCCTAGCACAATCTTTCCGCCACATTACAAAAATCGCTAACTTTCAAAACAAAAAACTATATTGGTTTTTTTCCTTTTTTGCTTTTTTTCGCATTAACTTTGCGAAAATCCAAGATTTTAGAATCTGAAACTTGCGCTATGTTCTGCTAGCCTAGTACAATTTTTCGCTACATAAATAAAATCGCTTACTTTGAATTCGTAAAATAAAAACGCGTTTTTAACCTTTTTAGCGTTTTTTTCCAATAACTTTGCGAAAATTCAAGATTTTTTAAAATCTGAAACTTGCGCTAAGTTGTGCTAGCCCAGCACAATTTTTCCGCCACATGACGAAAATCGCTAACTTAGAAAACCTTAAAAATAATCCGGTTTTTACCTTTTTTTTACCGTTTTTGGCAATAACATTGCGAAAATTCAAGATTTTCAAAATTGAAACTTGTGCAAAGTTGTACTAGCCTAGCAAAAAAAATAAATTGGTTTTATATTTTTTATGTTTTTTTTCGCAATAACTTTGCGAAAATTCAAGATTTTAAAATCTGAAACTAACGCTAGGTTGTGCTAGCTTAGTACAATTTTAAGCTACATGACTAAAATCGCTAACTTTGAATTCGTAAAATAAAAACGCGTTTTTAACCTTTTCGGCGTTTTTCCAATAACTTTGCGAAAATTCAAGATGTTCAAAATCTGAAACTTTTGCTAAGTTGTACTAGCCTTGCACAATCTTTCCGCCACATTACAAAAATCGATAACTTTCAAAGCAAAAAAATAAACTGGTTTTTTTAACTTTGTTAGCTTTTTTCGCAATAACTTTGCGAAAATTCAAGATTTTCAAAATCTAAGACTTGTGCTAAGTTATGCTAGCCTAGTACAATTTTTCGCTACATGAAAAAAATCGATAACTTTGAAAACGTAAAATATAAACGCGTTTTTTACTTTTTTAACTTTTCTTCGCAATAGCTTTGCGAAAATTCAAGATTTTCAAAATCTGAAACTTGTGTTAAGTTGTGCTAGCCTAGCAGAATTTCTCCGCCACATAACAAAAATCGCTTACTTTGAAAACGTAAAATATAAAAGCGTTTTTTACTTTCTAGCATTTTTTGCAATAACTTTGCGAAAATTCAAGATGTTCAAAATCTGAAACTTGTGCTAAGTTGTGCTAGCCTTGCACAATCTTTCCGCCGCATTACAAAAATCGCTAACTTTCAAAACAAAAAATAAACTGGTTTTTTACTTTGTTAGCGCTTTTTTGCAATAACTTTGCGAAAATTCAAGATTTTCAAAAGCTGAAACTTGCGCTAACTTGTGCTTTGCTTGCACAATTTATCCGCCACAGGACGAAAATCGCTAACTGTTAAAGCTTAAAAAACGCACACGTTTTTCACTATTTTAGCGTTTTTTTCCAATAACTTTGCGAAAATTCAAGATGTTCAAAATCTGAAACTTGTGCTAAGTTGTCCTAGCCTTGCACAGTCTTTCCGAAACATTACAAAAATCGCTAACTTTCAAAACAAAAAAATAAACTGGTTTTTTACTTTGTTAGCGCTTTTTTGCAATAAATTTGCGAAAATTCAAGATTTTCAAAAGCTGAAACTTGCGCTAACTTGTGCTATGCTAGCATGTGCTAGCCTAACACAATGCTTCTTTCACATGACAAAAATCGCTTACATTTAAAACTTTAAAAATAAACTGTTTTTTTTTACTTTTTGTGGGGTTTTTTCGAAATAACTTTGCAATATAAGATGTTCAAAATCTGAAACTTGTGCATAGTTGTGCGAGCCACATTTTTTCCGCCAGATTTCAAAAATCGCTAACTGTTAAAGCTTAAAAAACGCCCCCTTTTTTACTATTTTAGCTTTTTTTACCAATAACTTTGCGTAAATTAAGATGTTTAAAATCTGAAACTTGTGCTAAGTTGTGCTAGCCTTGCACAATCTTTACGCCACACTACAAAAATCGCTAACTTTCAAAACAAAAAAAATAAAATAATTTTTTTCTTTGTTAGCGCTTTTTGCAATAACTTTGCAAAAATTCAAGATTTTGAAAATCTGAAACTTGCGCTAAGTTGTGCTACCCTTGCACAATTTTTCCGCCACATGACGAAAATTTCGAACTCTGAAAACCTTAAAAATAACCCATTTTTTAACTGTTTTACCGTTTTTGCAATAACATTGCGAATATTCAAAATTTTCAAAATCTGAAATTTGTGCTAAGTTGTGCTAGCCTAGAACATTTTTCCGCCACATGATGAAAATCGCGAACTTTGAAAACCTTAAAAATAATCCGGTTTTTTAATTTCTTACGGCTTTTTCGCAATAGCATTGCGAAAATTCAAGATTTTCAAATTCACAATCTTTCCGCCACATTACAAAAATCGATAACTTTCAAAACAAAAAAAATAAACTGGTTTTTTACTTTGTTAGCGCTTTTTTGCAATAACTTTGCAAAAACTCAAGAATTTTAAAAATTGAAACTTGCGCTAAGTTGTGCTAGCCTAGCACAATTTTTCCAACACATGGCGAAAATCGCTAACTTTGAAAACCTTACAAATAATCCGGTTTTTAACTTTTTTTTTACCGTTTTTCGCAATAACATGCGAAAATTCAAGATTTTCAAAATCTGAAACTTGTGCTAAGTTGTGATAGCCTAGCACAATCTTTCCGCCACATTACAAAAATCGCTAACTTTCAAAACAAAAAACTATATTGGTTTTATTCCTTTTTTGCTTTTTTTCGCAATAACTTTGCGAAAATCCAAGATTTTAGGATCTGAAACTTGCGCTATGTTCTGCTAGCCTAGTACAATTTTTCGCTACATAAATAAAATCGCTTACTTTGAATTCGTAAAATAAAAACGCGTTTTTAACCTTTTTAGCGTTTTTTTTCAATAACTTTGCAAAAATTCAAGTTTTTTAAAATCTGAAACTTGCGCTAAGTTGTGCTAGCCCAGCACAATTTTTCCGCCACATGACGAAAATCGCTAACTTAGAAAACCTTAAAAATAATCCGGTTTTTAACTTTTTTTTACCGTTTTTGGCAATAACATAGCGAAAATTCAAGATTTTCAAAATTGAAACTTGTGCAAAGTTGTGCTAGCCTAGCAAAAAAATAAATTGGTTTGATATTTTTTATTTTTTTTTTTCGCAATAACTTTGCGAAAATTCAAGATTTTAAAATCTGAAACTAACGCTAGGTTGTGCTAGCTTAGTACAATTTTAAGCTACATGACTAAAATCGCTAACTTTGAATTCGTAAAATAAAAACGCGTTTTTAACCTTTTGAGCGTTTTTCCAATAACTTTGCGAAAATTCAAGATGTTCAAAATCTGAAACTTTTGCTAAGTTGTGCTAGCCTTGCACAATCTTTCCGCCACATAACAAAAATCAATAACTTTCAAAGCAAAAAAATAAACTGGTTTTTTTAACTTTGTTAGCTTTTTTCGCAATAACTTTGCGAAAATTCAAGATTTACAAAATCTAAGACCTGTGCTAAGTTATGCTAGCCTAGTACAATTTTTCGCTACATGACAAAAATCGATAACTTTGAAAACGTAAAATATAAACGCGTTTTTTACTTTTTTAACTTTTCTTCGCAATAGCTTTGCGAAAATTCAAGATTTTCAAAATCTGAAACTTGTGTTAAGTTGTGCTAGCCTAGCAGAATTTTTCCGCCACATAACAAAAATCGCTTACTTTGAAAACGTAAAATATAAAAGCGTTTTTTACCTTCTAGCATTTTTTGCAATAACTTTGCGAAAATTCTAGATGTTCAAAATCTGAAACTTGTGCTAAGTTGTGCTAGCCTTGCACAATCTTTCCGCCGCATTACAAAAATCGCTAACTTTCAAAACAAAAAATAAACTGGTTTTTTACTTTGTTAGCGCTTTTTTGCAATAACTTTGCAAAAACTCAAGAATTTTAAAAATTGAAACTTGCGCTAAGTTGTGCTAGCCTAGCACAATTTATCCGCCACAGGACGAAAATCGCTAACTGTTAAAGCTTAAAAAACGCAAACTTTTTTCACTATTTTAGCTTTTTTTTCCTTTGCGAAAATTCAAGATGTTTAAAATCTGAAACTTGTGCTAGCCTAGCACAATCTTTCATCCACATTACAAAAATCGCTAACTTTCGAACAAAAAAAAATAAAATGGTTTTTTACTTTTTAAGCTTTTTTTCGCAATAACTTTGCGAAAATTCAAGATTTTAAAATCTGAAACTTGCGCTAAGTTGTGCTAGCCTAACACAATTTTCCGCCATATGACGAAAATCGCTAACTTTGAAACCCTAAAAATAATCCGGTTTTTAACTTTTTTACCGTTTTTCGCAAGATTGCGAAAATTCAAGATTTTCAAAATCTGAAACTTGTGCTAAGTTGTCCTAGCCTTGCACAATCTTTCCGCCACATTACAAAAATCTCTAACCTTCAAAACAAAAAAATAAACTGGTTTTTTACTTTGTTAGCGCTTTTTTGCAATAACTTTGCAAAAACTCGAGATTTTTCAAATCTGAAACTTGCGCTAAGTTGTGCTAGCCTAGCACAATTTATCCGCCACAGGACGAAAATCGCTAACTGTTAAAGCTTAAAAAACGCAAACGTTTTTCACTATTTTAGCGTTTTTTCTAATAACTTTGCAAAAATTCAAGATGTTTAAAATCTGAAACTTGTGCTAAGTTGTGCTAGCCTAGCTTAATCTTTCCGCCACATTACAAAAATCGATAACTTTCAAAAAAAATAAATTGGTTTTTTTCCTTTTTTGCTTTTTCGCAATAGCTTTGCGAAAATTCAAGATTTTCAAAATCTGAAACTTGTGTTAAGTTGTGCTAGCCTTATACAAAAATCGCTTACTTTGAAAACGTAAAATATAAACGCGTTTTTTACTTTCTAGCATTTTTTGCAACAACTTTGGGAAAATTCAAGATTTTCAAAATCTAAAACTTGTGCAAAGTTGTGCTAGCCTAGTACAATTTTTCCGCCACATGACAAAATTCGCTAACTTTGAACTCGTAAAATAAACACGCGTCTTTTTTTTTTTTAATAACCATCACTCAGGGGATGCCCCCTATACCTGCGGTGCATTGCGTCGGCGAGTGGAAAGTAATGGACCGGAGGGGGGAAAGAGGGAGTAATGGTTATTGACGCATGCCTTGAACTTCTGGATGTCGCAATTAGTGGGAAATACATTTGTCGGAAGTCGATTCCACATACGGACTGTACGAGCGAAAAACGAATTTGATCTGTAGTGTATAGTGCGGTCAACTGGCCAATCGATAACAAACGGGTGTGAATTCCTAGAAAGTCGCGTATCCCTGCCGAACATTCTCACGTCAGGAATAAGGCGACAGATGTCTGATGAACACACACCATGAAAGTAACGATAGAACAGCGTCACGCAACCCACATTCCGACGATGCTCAAGGGAAACAATAGAGTTAGATACCCTACTGTCACCTATCAGCACCATCGCTCTCCTTTGAACACGGTCAAGTAGCTCCAAGGATGATTTTGGAGCACCTGCCCATATATGGGAGTTGTATTCCATCTTTGGCCTGATGTAAGTTGTAAAGATATTGAAAAGATCAGAAGGAGTGAAATATTTCTTGCACCGCTTTAAAAAGCCTATGCACATGAGTGCTTCTTTCGACACTTCGAATACATGTCTCACCCAACGAGCGTCACATTGTATTTTCATGCCCAGAACATCGAGAGCTTCTGATTGTTCAATATCCGTACCATCGATAGAAATTGACGATAATGTTGGGTCAGCGAATCGCTTGTCAGACAACAAGCAGCACTGTGTCTTACGTGCATTAAAATCTACTCTATTCACTCGATCCCATTCGGAAATGGCCAGTAGATCCCGGCCAAGTGTCTCATCCATAATTCGCCTTTTGTCTTCAATATCTTGAAGACTCGGCCTACGGCCGAATGAATATGAATGACAGAGGTTACTATCATCTGCGAAAGAGTAGATTGGATTCAAGGTCTGACCAAACAGATCGTCAATGAAAATAAGAAATAAAGAGGGAGAAAGGACAGAGCCCTGTGGTACCCCTGCGGTCAGCCTATGTGTGTTGGATGAGAACCCATCTACAACAACTCTAATAGTGCGATCTCTAAGAAAGCTCGATATAAACCCAGCAAACGTATTACCGACACCAAAAGCGATCAACTTTGATATGAGTGCACCGTGCCAGACTCTATCAAAGGCCTTGGAGATATCTAGAGCCACGACCTTACTCTCACCAAACTGATGGATAGACCTGGTCGTCTTTAACAAGAGTTGAGATCGATGAAGAACTATCCTTTACTCTTCTTACAAACGACCAAAAGCTCTTACTTCCCCTGGGAGAAGTAAGAACCTTTGTACGTAGACGTTGTTCGTGCAGAAATTTTTCACGCCTAAGCACTCTAGCACACGAAGCTCTTGCCTGTTTTCGCAGCAGTTCAGCAATGGAGTTTTTGTTCAAACTCCAATTTCTGAACGCTTCCTCCTTTGATCTGACAGCATCCCTGCATGCCTGGTTAAACCAACTGTTTTTGGCTGGTTTAGCCGACATAATTTTATTTGGAACAAAAGTCTTTATTCCAAATAAAATTATATTTTGGATCATTTCAGCCGCAGCATTTACGTCGTTATCAAGAAAACAAAGTTTCCAATTGAAATGCTGGAAAAGTGGTTGAGTTCATCCCAACGTGCCTTTTCGTAGAAAAAAACTGTCCGCTTTGGGGCTGGTATCGAAGCGACAAGAAGAGCGGAATACGGAAAGGATGCTGAAACAATGCAGTGATCGGAGTTGCCAAGAGGTGCAAGTACATTAACTTCGCACTTTTCAGGGTGCGAAGTTAAGTAAAGGTCAAGAATGTTATGTTAGTGCCCATCTACACATGGAATATGTGTCGGTTCATTCTCTAGTTGCGTCAAGTCATGTTACGCGGCGAAGAGCTCGGCGTGTTGTCCCTGTGGAGTTGTATGGCTCGAGTGTAAAAGACAGGCGTAATTATGGACACTGAAATTTCCAGCAACGACAATTTCACTGTCTGGGTAACTCTCCAAAACTTTCGATATTGAATCGGAAAGGGCGTCAAAGCCGTTAAGGGAAGCCTCCCTTTCCGAGTTTAGACTTCTATAAATAAATCCAAAATGTAGTACGTGTGTTCCAATCCTGAACTTAACCCAAAGGGAGTTAAATTCTGGATCTTGTGAGTTCAAGTGTTGCTGGCTCTGAAACACTATGTCATTACGTACATATACCACAAGACCTCTGTGGGAAATAAAAAGAGATAGGGTGTGGTACCTATGAACGTGAAAATCCTGTGGATCAGAATCCTCACGGACCTGAGTCTCACTAAGAGCTAGAACATCAGGCCTATGAAAATGAATATGAGAAAACACAGCGAAAAAATTCGCACGCAACCCTCGTATGTTGGCAAAATGGATTTTAAATTTCTTTCGCGCCAACCAGAGAACAAAAACAAGTGTATGCGTGCTAATGCAGTTGCCGATCTTACCCCCTTTGTCGCTGTTGATCCCCTCAAATGCTTAGTGTTATGCCTTAGCCATTAGACGGACAGCGACAAAGAAAGAAGAGAGCCAACTGCACTACACGAAATGAAAGGGAAAAGCGAGGGGGAGAAGGAAGACGAACGCACGACGAATAATGAACATTGACATTTGGAGTATTTGTTGAGAAATTGACTATTGTTGTTGGTTTTATGTGTTTTCGTTATTTTTTTCTGTTATTTGTAGTTATTGCTGTTCTTTTGGCTTATGGTGTGATATTTGTATTTGTTGGTTTGCGCGCTGTGGTTTAGTTGTTTTTTTTCGCGGGTTTGTATTTTTCTGTTTGTTTATTTTTTGTTTTAGAGACGGAGGAGAGAACTGTAACACGGATAACATTGAACGCGGAAGACATAGAAAACGCGTACGGACTGGACAACAGACTGAACATTACTCCTCACGTAAATCGCTAACTCTGAAAACCTTAAAAATAATACGGTTTTTAACTTTTTTACCGTTTTTGCAATAACATTGCGAAAATTCAAGATTTTCAAAATCTGAAACCTGTGCTAAGTTGTGCTAGCCTTGCACAATCTTTCCGCCGCATTACAAAAATCGCTAACTTTCAAAACAAAAAAAAAATAAATTGGTTTTTTACTTTTTTATTTTTTTTTCGCAATAACTTTGCGAAAATTCAAGATTTTAAAATCTGAAACTAACACTAGGTTGTGCTAGCTTAGTACAATTTTAAGCTACATGACTAAAATCGCTAACATTAAATTCGTAAAATAAAAACGCGTTTTTAACCTTTTTACCGTTTTTTCCAATAACTTTGCGAAAATTCAAGATGTTCAAAATCTGAAACTTTTGCTAAGTTGTGCTAGCCTAGCAGAATTTTTCCGCCACATAACAAAAATCGCTTACTTTGAAAACGTAAAATATAAACGCGTTTTTTACTTTCTAACATTTTTTGCAACAACTTTGCGAAAAGTCAAGATTTTCAAAATCTAAAACTTGTGCTAATTTGTGCTAGCCTAGCACAATTTTTCCGCCACTCGATCAAAATCGCTTAGGTTAAAAACTTAAAAAATAAACGGGTTTGATAATTTTAAGCGTGTTTTGCAATCACTTTGCGAAAATTTAAGACTTTCAAAATCTAAAACTTGTGCTAAGTTGGGCTGGCCTAGCACAATTTTTCCGCCACAAGACAAAATTCGCTTACTTTAAAAACTTAAAAAAAAACGCGTTGTTTACTTTTTTTAGCATTTTTGCAATACCTTTGCGAAAATTCAAGATACAGTACAATTTTTCGCTACATGACTAAAATCGCTAACTTTGAATTCGTAAAATAAAAACGCGTTTTTAATCTTTTTAGCGTTTTTTCCAATAACTTTGCGAAAATTCAAGATGTTAAAAATCTGAAACTTGAGTTAAGTCGTGCTAGCCTTGCACAATCTTTCCGCCGCATTACAAAAATCGCTAACTTTCAAAACAAAAAATAAACTGGTTTTTTACTTTGTTAGCGCTTTTTTGCAATAAGTTTGCGAAAATTCAAGATTTTCAAAAGCTGAAACTTGCGCTAACTTGTGCTATGCTAGCACAATTTATCCGCCACAAGACGAAAATCGCTAACTGTTAAATCTTAAAAAACGCACACGTTTTTCACAATTTTAGCGTTTTTTTCCTAGCTGCGAAAATTCAAGATGTTCAAAATCTGAAACTTGTGCTAAGTTGTGCTAGCCTACCACAATTTATCCGCCACATGACTGTTAAAGCTTAAAAAACGCACACGTTTTGCACTATTTAAGCGTTTTTTCCAATAACTTTGCAAAAATTCAAGATGTTCAAAATCTGAAACTTGTGCTAAATTGTCCTAGCCTTGCACAATCTTTACGCCACATTACAAAAATCGCTAACCATCAAAACAAAAAAATAAACTGGTTTTTTACTTTGTTAGCGCTTTTTTGCAATAACTTTGCAAAAACTCAAGATTTTTCAAATCTGAAACTTGCGCTAAGTTGTGCTAGCCTAGCACAACTTATCCGCCACAGGACGAAAATCGCTAACTGTTAAAGCTTAAAAAACGGAAACGTTTTTCACTATTTTAGCGTTTTTTCCAATAACTTTGCAAAAATTCAAGATGTTTAAAATCTGAAACTTGTGCTAAGTTGTGCTAGCCTAGCACAATCTTATAGCCACATTACAAAAATCGCTAACTTTCAAAACAAAAAAAATTAATTGTTTTTTTACTTTTTTAGCTTTTTTTGCAATAACTTTGCGAAAATTCAAGATTTTAAAATCTGAAACTTGCGCTAAGTTGTGCTAGCCTAACACAATTTTTCCGCCATATGACGAAAATCGCTAACTTTGAAACCCTAAAAATAATCCGGTTTTTAACTTTTTTACCGTTTTTCGCAATAACATCGCGAAAATTCAAGATTTTCAAGATCTGAAACATGTGCGAGCCTAGCACAATATTTCCGCCACATTACAAAAATCGATAACTTTCAAAGCAAAAAAATAAATTGGTTTTTTCCTTTTTTGCTTTTTTTTCGCAATAACTTTGCGAAAATTAAAGATTTTAAAATCTTAAACTTGCGCTAGGTTCTGCTAGCCTTGTACAATTTTTCGCTACATGACTAAAATCGATAACTTTGAAAACGTAAAAAATAAACGCGTTTTTTACATTTTTAGCTTTTCTTCGCAATAGCTTTGCGAAAATTCAAGATTTTCAAAATCTGAAACTTGTGTTTAGTTGTGCTAGCCTAGCAGAATTTTTCCGCCACATAACGAAAATCGATAACTTTAAAAACATAAAAAATAATCCGGTTTATTACTTTCTTACGGTTTTTTCGCAGTAACATTGCGAAAATTCAAGATTTTCAAAGTCTGAAATTTGTGCTAAGTTGTGCTAGCCTAGCACAATAACTAAAAAAATGGGCTTCGTACTTTTTAACGTTTTTTCGCAATAACTTTGCGAAAATTCAAGACTTTCAAAATCCTAAACTTGTGGTAAATTGTGCTAGCCTAGCACTATTTTTCCGCCACTCGACCAAAATCGCTAACTTTGAAAACCTAATTTTCAAAAATTAAACTTGTGTTTAGTTGTGCTAGCCTAGCAGAATTTTTCCGCCACATAACGAAAATCGATAACTTTAAAAACATAAAAAATAATCCGGTTTATTACTTTCTTACGGTTTTTTCGCAGTAACATTGCGAAAATTCAAGATTTTCAAAGTCTGAAACTTGCGCTAAGTTGTGCTAGCCTAGCACAATTTATCCGCCACATGACGAAAATCGCTAACTCTGAAAACCTTAAAAATAATCCGGTTTTCAACTTTTTTACCGTTTTTGCAATAACATTGCAAAAATTCAAGATTTTCAAAATCTGAAACTTGTGCTAAGTTGTGCTAGCCTAGCACAATCTTTCAGCCACATTACAAAAATCGCTAAATTTCAAAACAAAAAAAATTAATTGGTTTATTACGTTTTTAGCTTTTTTCGCAATAACTTTGCGAAAATTCAAGATTTTAAAATCTGAAACTTGCGCTAGCTAGTACTAGGCTAGCACAACCAGCCTAGTACAATTTTTCGCTACATGACTAAAATCGTTAACTTTGAATTCGTATAATAAAAAATTTCTTTTTTACCGTTTTTTCGCAATAACATTGCGAAAATTCAAAATTTTAAAAATCTGAAATTTGTGCTAAGTTGTGCTAGCCTAGAACATTTTTACGCCACATGACGAAAATCGCGAACTTTGAAAACTTAAAAAATAATCCGGTTTTTTACTTTTTTACGGTTTTTTCGCAATTACATTGCGAAAATTCAAGATTTTCAAATTCACAATCTTTCCGCCACATTACAAAAATCGCTAACTTTCAAAACAAAAAAATAAACTAGTTTTTTACTTTGTTAGCGCTTTTTTGCAATAACTTTGCAAAAATTCAAGATTTTGAAAATCTGAAACTTGCGCTAAGTTGTGCTAGCCTAGCACAATTTTTCCGCCACATGACGAAAATCGCTAACTCTGAAAACCTTAAAAATAATCCGGTTTTTAACTTTTTTACCGTTTTTGCAATTATATTGCAAAAATTCAAGATTTTTAAAATCTGAAACTTGTGCTAAGTTGTGCTAGCCTAGCACAATCTTTTAGCCACATTACAAAAATCGCTAACTTTCAAAACAAAAAAAATTAATTGGTTTTTTACTTTTTTAGCTTTTTTTCGCAATAACTTTGCGAAAATTCAAGATTTTAAAATCTGAAACATGCGCTACACTGTGCTAGCCTAGTACAATTTTTCGCTACATGACTAAAATCGCTAACTTTGAATTTGTAAAATAAAAAATTTCTTTTTTTACCGTTTTTTCGCAATAACATTGCGAAAATTCAAAATTTTAAAAATCTGAAATTTGTGCTAAGTTGTGCTAGCCTAGAACATTTTTCCGCCACATGACGAAAATCGCGAACTTTGAAAAGTTAAAAAATAATCCGGTTTTTTACTTTTTTACGGTTTTTTTCGCAATAACATTGCGAAAATTCAAGATTTTTTTCGCAATAACATCGCGAAAATTCAAGATTTTCAAGATCTGAAACATGTGCGAGCCTAGCACAATATTTCCGCCACATTACAAAAATCGATAACTTTCAAAGCAAAAAAATAAATTGGTTTTTTCCTTTTTTGCTTTTTTTTCGCAATAACTTTGCGAAAATTAAAGATTTTAAAATCTTAAACTTGCGCTAGGTTCTGCTAGCCTAGTACAATTTTTCGCTACATGACTAAAATCTTTAACTTTGAATTCGTAAAATAAAAACGCGTTTTTAACCTTATTAGCGATTTTACCAATAACTTTGCGAAAATTCAAAATTTTAAAAATCTAAAACTTGTGCTAAGTTATGCTAGCCTTGTACAATTTTTCGCTACATGACTAAAATCGATAACTTTGAAAACGTAAAAAATAAACGCGTTTTTTACATTTTTAGCTTTTCTTCGCAATAGCTTTGCGAAAATTCAAGATTTTCAAAATCTGAAACTTGTGTTTAGTTGTGCTAGCCTAGCAGAATTTTTCCGCCACATAACGAAAATCGATAACTTTAAAAACATAAAAAATAATCCGGTTTATTACTTTCTTACGGTTTTTTCGCAGTAACATTGCGAAAATTCAAGATTTTCAAAGTCTGAAACTTGCGCTAAGTTGTGCTAGCCTAGCACAATTTATCCGCCACATGACGAAAATCGCTAACTCTGAAAACCTTAAAAATAATCCGGTTTTCAACTTTTTTACCGTTTTTGCAATAACATTACAAAAATTCAAGATTTTCAAAATCTGAAACTTGTGCTAAGTTGTGCTAGCCTAGCACAATCTTTCAGCCACATTACAAAAATCGCTAAATTTCAAAACAAAAAAAACTAATTGGTTTATTACGTTTTTAGCTTTTTTCGCAATAACTTTGCGAAAATTCAAGATTTTAAAATCTGAAACTTGCGCTAGCTAGTACTAGGCTAGCACAACCAGCCTAGTACAATTTTTCGCTACATGACTAAAATCGTTAACTTTGAATTCGTATAATAAAAAATTTCTTTTTTACCGTTTTTTCGCAATAACATTGCGAAAATTCAAAATTTTAAAAATCTGAAATTTGTGCTAAGTTGTGCTAGCCTAGAACATTTTTACGCCACATGACGAAAATCGCGAACTTTGAAAACTTAAAAAATAATCCGGTTTTTTACTTTTTTACGGTTTTTTCGCAATTACATTGCGAAAATTCAAGATTTTCAAATTCACAATCTTTCCGCTACATTACAAAAATCGCTAACTTTCAAAACAAAAAAATAAACTAGTTTTTTACTTTGTTAGCGCTTTTTTGCAATAACTTTGCAAAAATTCAAGATTTTGAAAATCTGAAACTTGCGCTAAGTTGTGCTAACCTAGCACAATTTTTCCGCCACATGACGAAAATCGCTAACTCTGAAAACCTTAAAAATAATCCGGTTTTCAACTTTTTTACCGTTTTTGCAATTATATTGCAAAAATTCAAGATTTTTAAAATCTGAAACTTGTGCTAAGTTGTGCTATCCTAGCACAATCTTTTAGCCACATTACAAAAATCGCTAACTTTCAAAACAAAAAAAATTAATTGGTTTTTTACTTTTTTAGCTTTTTTTCGCAATAACTTTGCGAAAATTCAAGATTTTAAAATCTGAAACTTGCGCTAGACTGTGCTAGCCTAGTACAATTTTTCGCTACATGACTAAAATCGCTAACTTTGAATTTGTAAAATAAAAAATTTCTTTTTTTACCGTTTTTTCGCAATAACATTGCGAAAATTCAAAATTTTAAAAATCTGAAATTTGTGCTAAGTTGTGCTAGCCTAGAACATTTTTCCGCCACATGACGAAAATCGCGAACTTTGAAAAGTTAAAAAATAATCCGGTTTTTTATTTTTTACGGTTTTTTTCGCAATAACATTGCGAAAATTCAAGATTTTCAATTTCACAATCTTTCCGCCACATTACAAAAATCGCTTACTTTCAAAACAAAACAAAAAATAAACTAGTTTTTTACTTTGTTAGCGCTTTTTTGCAATAACTTTGCAAAAAATCAAGATTTTTAAAATCTGAAACTTGCGCTAAGTTGTACTAGCCTATCACAATTTTTCCGCCATATGACGAAGATCGCTAACTTTGAAACCCTAAAAATAATCCGGGGTTTAACTTCTTTACCGTTTTTCGCAATAACATTGCGAAAATTCAAGATTTTCCAAATCTGAAACATGTGCTAAGTTGTGCTAGCCAAGCACAATCTTTCCGCCACATTACAAAAATCAATAACTTTCAAAACAAAAAAATAAATAGTTTTTTTCCTTTTTTGCCTTATTTTCGCAATAACTTTGCGAAAATTCAAGATTTTAAAATCTGAAACTTGCGCTAGGTTCTGCTAGTACAATTTTTCGCTACCCGACTAAAATCGCTAACATTGAATTCGTAAAATAAAAACGCCTTTTAACCTTTTTAGCGTTTTTAAAATTCAAGATTTTCAAAATCTAAAACTTGTTCTAAGTTGGGCTGTCCAGCACAATTTTTCCGCCACATGACAAAATTCGCTTACTTTGAAAACTTAAAAAATAAACGCGTTGTTTACTTTTTTAGCATTTTTGCAATACCTTTGCGAAAATTCAAAATTTTTAAAATCTGAAACTTGCGCTAAGTTGTCCTAGCCTAGTACAATTTTTCCGCCACATGACAAAAATCGCTAACTTTGAGTTCTTAAATTTAAAACTCTTTTTTAACATTTTTAGCGTTTTTTTCCAATAACTTTGCGAAAATTCAAGATGTTCAATATCTGAAACTTGTGCTAAGTTGTGATTTTTGTCAAATGACGGAAAATTTCTGCAAGGCTAGCACAATTCAGCTTAAGTTTTATATTTTGAAGTTTCGCAGAGTTATTGCGAAAAACGTTAGAAAAGTAAAAAAAATCGCATATATTTTTTAAGTTTTCAAGCTTAGCTTTTTTTGTCTTGAGGCTTGAAGCTCAAGTTTCAAATCTTGAAAATCTTTAAGATTAGCAAAATTATTTCAAAAAAAAGTTAGAAAAGTCAACAACGCGTTGACTTTTCTGAAAAATTGTGCTAGGCTAGCACAACTTAGCACAAGTTTCAGATTTTAGGAATCTTAATGTTTAGCAAAGTTATTGCGAAAACACGCTAGAAATGATAAAAAAAAGACGTTTGTTTTTAGGTTTTCAAAGTTACTGATTTTTGTCATATAGCGGAAAATTTGTGCTAGTCGAGCACAAGTTTCATATTTTGTAAATCTTGAAGTTTTGCAGAGTTATTGCGAAAAAATGTGGAAAAGTAAAAAACGCGTTTATTTTCTAAGTTTTCAAAGTTAGCGATTTTTGTCATGACGTGATAGAGTTGTGCTAGGCTAGCAAAACTCAGCACAAATTTTAGTTTTTGAAAACCTAGAAAAGTAATAAAGCGTTTATTGCTTAAATTATAAAAGTTAGCGACTTTTGTCATGAAGCTGAAAAGTGTGCAACGCTAGCACAGCTAAGCACAAGTTTAAGATTTTAAGAATGTTAACGTCTCGAAAAGTTATTAGGAAAAACGCTAGAAAAGTAAAAAAAACGCATTTAATTTTTAAGTTTTCAAAGTTACCGATTTTTGTCCTGAAGAAGATTTTGTAAATCTTGAAGTTTCGCAAAATTATTGCGAAAAAACGTATGAGAAGTAAACAACGCGTTGATTATTTAGGTTTTCAAAGATAGCGATTTTTGTCTTGGGGCTGCAGAATTGTGCTGGGCTAGCACAACTCAGCCCAAGTTTCTGATTTTGAATATATTGAAGTTTCGCAAAGTTATTGCGAAAAAAACACTAGAAAAATAAAAAAAACTCGTTTATTTTTTAAGTATTGAAAGAAAGCCATTTTCGTCATGGGGCTGGAGAAATTTATAGGCTAGCACAGCTAAGCACAAGTTTCAGATTTTAAGAATCTTAACGTTTTGCAAAGTTATTGCGAAAAAACGCTAGAAGAAAAATACGCGTTTATTTTTTAATTTTACAAAGTTACCGATTTTTGTCGAATGACGGAAAATTTTTGCAAGGCTAACACAATTCAGCTCAAGTTTCAGATTTTGAAGTTTCGCAGAGTTATTGCGAAAAACGTTAGAAAAGTAAAAAATCGCATTTAATTTTTTAGTTTTAAACTTAGCATTTTTTGTCTTGAGGCTTGAAGCTCAAGTTTTAAATCTTGAAAATCTTTAAGATTCGCAAAATTATTGCGAAAAACGTTAAAAAGTAAAAAATCGCATTTATTTTTTAAGTTTTCAAACTTATCGTTTTTTGTCTTGAGGCTTGAAAGAAGTAAAAACCGCGTTTGTTTTTAAAGTCAAAAGTTAGCGATTCGTGTCGTGTGGCGAAAAAATTGTGCCACGCTAGTACAGCTTAGCACAAGTTTCAGATTTTGAAAATCTTGAAGTTTCGCAAAGTTATTGCGAAAAAACGTTAGAGAAGTAAACAACGCGTTTATTATTTAGGCTTTCAAAAATAGCCATTTTTGTCATGAGGATGCAGAATTGGGCTAGGCTAGCACAAGTCAGATAAAGTTTCTGATTTTGAATATTTTGAAGTTTCGCAAAGTTATTGCAAAAAAAACCATAGAAAAATAAAAACCACTTTTTTACGCTTTCAAAGTAACCGATTTTTGTAGAATGACGGAAAATTTCTGCTAGGCTAGCACAACTCAGCTCAAGTTTCAGATTTTGCAAATCTTGAATTTTCGCAGAAATATTGCGAAAAACGTTAGAAAAGTAAAAAAAACGCATTTATTTTTTAAGTTTGCAAAGTTATCGATTTTTACCTTGAGGCTGAAAATTTGTGCTACAGTAGTATAGCTTAGCTCAAGTGTCAGATTTTTAAAATCTTGAAGTTTCGTAGAGTTATTGCGAAAAAACGTTTGAGAAGTAAACAACGCGTTGACTATTTAGGTTTTCAAAGATAGCGATTTATGTCTCGAGGCTGCAGAATTGTGCTAGGCTAGCACAACTCAGCTCAGGTTTCTGATTTTGAATATCTTGAAGTTTCGCAAAGTTATTGCAAAAAAATACTAGAAAAATAAAAAATGCGTTTTTTTAAGTTTTCAGTTACTGATTTTTGTCGAATGACGGAAAATTTGTGATAGGCTAGCACAACATAGCTCAAGTTTCAGATCTTGCAAATCTTGAAGTTTCGCAGAGTTATTGCGAAAAAAAGGTGGAAAAGTAAAAAACGAGTTTAGTTTCTAAGTTTTCAAATTTAGCGATTTTTGTCATGACGCGATAGAATTGTGCTAGGCTAGCAAAACTCAGCACAAATTTTAGCTTTTGAAAACCTAGACAAGTAAAAAAGCGTTTATTGTTTAAATGATAAAAGTTAGCGATTTTTGTCATTAAGCTGAAAAGTGTGCTACTCTAGCACAGCTTAGCACAAGTTTCAGATTTTAAGAATCTTAACGTCTCGAAAAGTTATTGGGGAAAACGCTAGAAAAGTAAAAAAACGCATTTACTTTTTAAGTTTTTAAAGTTACCGATTTTTGTCTTGAAGCTAAAAAATTGTGCTACGCTAGTATAGCTTAGCACAATTGTCAGATTTTGAAAATCTTGAAGTTTCGCAAAGTTATTGTGAAAAAACGTATGAGAAGTAAACAACTCGTTGACTATTTAAGTTTTCAAAGATAGCGATTTTTGTCTTGAGGCTGCAGAATCATGCTAGGCTAGCACAACTCAGCTCAAGTTTCTGATTTTGAATATCTTGAAGTTTCGCAAAGTTATTGCAAAAAAACACAAGAAAAATAAAAAAACGCGAATTTTTTAAGTTTTCAAAGTAACCGATTTTCGCTGAATGACGGAAAATTTCTGCTGGGCTAGCACAACTCAGCTCAAGTTTCAGATTTTGCAAATCTTGAAGTTTTGCAGAGATATTGCGAAAAACATCAGAGAAGTAAAAAACGCATTTATTTTTTTTAAGTTTTCAAAGTTATCGAATTTTATCTTGAAGCTGAAAAATTGTGATTGGCTATCACAACCTAGCTCATGTGTCTGACTTTGAAAATCTTGATGTTTCGCAAACTTATTGCAAAACAACACTGGAAAAATAAAAAACGCGTTTATTTCTTAAGATATTAATGTTAACGATTTTTGTCGTGTGGCGGAAAAGTTATGATAGGCTAGCACAACTTAGATTTTGAAATTCTTAAAGTTTCGCAATGTTATTGCAAAAAAAGCTAGAAAAGAAAAAACGCGTTTATTTTTGAAGTTTAAAAAGTTACCGATTTTTGTCATATGACGATTTTTATCATATGACGAATTTCAGCTAGAATAGCACAAGTTTTAGATTTTGAAAATTTTGAAGTTATTGCGAAAAAACTCTAGAAAAGTAAAAAAACGCTTTTATTTTTTAAGTTTTCAAAGTTATCGATTTTTGTCTTGAGGCTGAAAAATTGTGCTAGGCTACCACAACACAGCTCAAGTTTCAGATTTTGAATATCTTGAAGTTTAGCAAAGTTATTGCAAAAAAAACAGTAGAAAAACAAAAAAACGCGTTTTTTTAAGCTTTCAAAGTTAGCAATTTTTGTCATGGGGCTAAGAATCTTAATGTCTCGTAAAGTTATTGCAAAAAACGTTAGAAAAGAAAAAAACGAATTTACTTTTTAAGTTTTCAAAGTTAGCGATTTTTGTCTTGAAGCTAAAAAATTGTCCAAGGCTAGCACAACTAAGCACAAGTTTCAGATCTTAAAAATCTTGAAGTTTCGCAAAGTTATTGCGAAAACACGCTAGGAAAAGCGTTTATTTTTGAAGTTTTCGAAGTTAGGTTAACACAAGTTTCAGATGTTGAAAATCTTGAAGTTTCGCGAAAAAAAAGTAAGAAAAATAAAGAACGAGTTTATTTCTATAAGTAAGTTTTTAAACTAAGCGATTTTTGTTGTAAGGCTGAAAAATCGTTGGCTCAAGTTTTAAATCTTGAAAATCTTTAAGATTCGCAAAATTATTGCGAAAAACGTTAAAAAGTAAAAAATCGCATTTATTTTTTAAGTTTTCAAACTTATCGTTTTTTGTCTTGAGGCTTGAAAGAAGTAAAAACCGCGTTTGTTTTTAAAGTCAAAAGTTAGCGATTCGTGTCGTGTGGCGAAAAAATTGTGCCACGCTAGTACAGCTTAGCACAAGTTTCAGATTTTGAAAATCTTGAAGTTTCGCAAAGTTATTGCGAAAAAACGTTAGAGAAGTAAACAACGCGTTTATTATTTAGGCTTTCAAAAATAGCCATTTTTGTCATGAGGATGCAGAATTGGGCTAGGCTAGCACAACTCAGATAAAGTTTCTGATTTTGAATATTTTGAAGTTTCGCAAAGTTATTGCAAAAAAACCATAGAAAAATAAAAACCACTTTTTTACGCTTTCAAAGTAACCGATTTTTGTAGAATGACGGAAAATTTCTGCTAGGCTAGCACAACTCAGCTCAAGTTTCAGATTTTGCAAATCTTGAATTTTCGCAGAAATATTGCGAAAAACGTTAGAAAAGTAAAAAAAACGCATTTATTTTTTAAGTTTGCAAAGTTATCGATTTTTACCTTGAGGCTGAAAATTTGTGCTACAGTAGTATAGCTTAGCTCAAGTGTCAGATTTTTAAAATCTTGAAGTTTCGTAGAGTTATTGCGAAAAAACGTTTGAGAAGTAAACAACGCGTTGACTATTTAGGTTTTCAAAGATAGCGATTTATGTCTCGAGGCTGCAGAATTGTGCTAGGCTAGCACAACTCAGCTCAGGTTTCTGATTTTGAATATCTTGAAGTTTCGCAAAGTTATTGCAAAAAAATACTAGAAAAATAAAAAATGCGTTTTTTTAAGTTTTCAGTTACTGATTTTTGTCGAATGACGGAAAATTTGTGATAGGCTAGCACAACATAGCTCAAGTTTCAGATCTTGCAAATCTTGAAGTTTCGCAGAGTTATTGCGAAAAAAAGGTGGAAAAGTAAAAAACGAGTTTAGTTTCTAAGTTTTCAAATTTAGCGATTTTTGTCATGACGCGATAGAATTGTGCTAGGCTAGCAAAACTCAGCACAAATTTTAGCTTTTGAAAACCTAGACAAGTAAAAAAGCGTTTATTGTTTAAATGATAAAAGTTAGCGATTTTTGTCATTAAGCTGAAAAGTGTGCTACTCTAGCACAGCTTAGCACAAGTTTCAGATTTTAAGAATCTTAACGTCTCGAAAAGTTATTGGGGAAAACGCTAGAAAAGTAAAAAAACGCATTTACTTTTTAAGTTTTTAAAGTTACCGATTTTTGTCTTGAAGCTAAAAAATTGTGCTACGCTAGTATAGCTTAGCACAATTGTCAGATTTTGAAAATCTTGAAGTTTCGCAAAGTTATTGTGAAAAAACGTATGAGAAGTAAACAACTCGTTGACTATTTAAGTTTTCAAAGATAGCGATTTTTGTCTTGAGGCTGCAGAATCATGCTAGGCTAGCACAACTCAGCTCAAGTTTCTGATTTTGAATATCTTGAAGTTTCGCAAAGTTATTGCAAAAAAACACAAGAAAAATAAAAAAACGCGAATTTTTTAAGTTTTCAAAGTAACCGATTTTCGCTGAATGACGGAAAATTTCTGCTGGGCTAGCACAACTCAGCTCAAGTTTCAGATTTTGCAAATCTTGAAGTTTTGCAGAGATATTGCGAAAAACATCAGAGAAGTAAAAAACGCATTTATTTTTTTTAAGTTTTCAAAGTTATCGAATTTTATCTTGAAGCTGAAAAATTGTGATTGGCTATCACAACCTAGCTCATGTGTCTGACTTTGAAAATCTTGATGTTTCGCAAACTTATTGCAAAACAACACTGGAAAAATAAAAAACGCGTTTATTTCTTAAGATATTAATGTTAACGATTTTTGTCGTGTGGCGGAAAAGTTATGATAGGCTAGCACAACTTAGATTTTGAAATTCTTAAAGTTTCGCAATGTTATTGCAAAAAAAGCTAGAAAAGAAAAAACGCGTTTATTTTTGAAGTTTAAAAAGTTACCGATTTTTGTCATATGACGATTTTTATCATATGACGAATTTCAGCTAGAATAGCACAAGTTTTAGATTTTGAAAATTTTGAAGTTATTGCGAAAAAACTCTAGAAAAGTAAAAAAACGCTTTTATTTTTTAAGTTTTCAAAGTTATCGATTTTTGTCTTGAGGCTGAAAAATTGTGCTAGGCTACCACAACACAGCTCAAGTTTCAGATTTTGAATATCTTGAAGTTTAGCAAAGTTATTGCAAAAAAAACAGTAGAAAAACAAAAAAACGCGTTTTTTTAAGCTTTCAAAGTTAGCAATTTTTGTCATGGGGCTAAGAATCTTAATGTCTCGTAAAGTTATTGCAAAAAACGTTAGAAAAGAAAAAAACGAATTTACTTTTTAAGTTTTCAAAGTTAGCGATTTTTGTCTTGAAGCTAAAAAATTGTCCAAGGCTAGCACAACTAAGCACAAGTTTCAGATCTTAAAAATCTTGAAGTTTCGCAAAGTTATTGCGAAAACACGCTAGGAAAAGCGTTTATTTTTGAAGTTTTCGAAGTTAGGTTAACACAAGTTTCAGATGTTGAAAATCTTGAAGTTTCGCGAAAAAAAAGTAAGAAAAATAAAGAACGAGTTTATTTCTATAAGTAAGTTTTTAAACTAAGCGATTTTTGTTGTAAGGCTGAAAAATCGTTGGATCCCGCACTTTTGACAATCGCTCAAAAAAAAGGCTCGTGTCGATTATTGCAAAGAAATTTGGAAAAAATACGATCGCGGTGCTTCAAAAGACGTAGGACGGTCAATTCTGAGTGGTACACCACAATTTGTTTGCCTGAAGTCTTCGGAGAAATTCGAAAAACGAACAAGAGAAGACGAATCATTGTGCACGATGACAATGCGAGCTCTCACACATCGGCTTATACCAGCGTCTTTTTGACCGGCCAAAACGTCCAATTGATAGGTCATCCGCCATACAGCCCTGACTTGCCACCCGCACATCAAGAAAAAATGCGTTGCCAACGATTTTTGTCGCCAGAAGATGCTGTTGAAGCGTTCAAAAACCAAGTTTTGAAGGTGTTTGAATCGAAGTGGAAAAAGTGCTTCGACAATTAGTTTGAGCGCATGCAAAGTGTATAAATCATGCTGGAGAATACTTTGAAAACAATAAAACCATTTTTGATGATACATATTCGCATTGTCAGTATAAGGCCAGTATATAGCAGCCCTCGTACAATTTTCAGATCTTATAATTGTTTAATGTTCTCACAGTTATAGGAATAAAAACGCTAGAAAAGTAATAAACGCGTTTATTTTTTTAGTTTTCAAAGATTTTTGTTTTGAGGTTGAAAAATTGTGCTAGGTCATCACAACTTAGCACAAGTTTCAGATCTTTAAAATTTTGAAGTTTTGCAAAGTTATTGCGAAAAAAACGTCAGGAAAGTAAAAAGCGCGTTTATTTTTTTAAATTTCCAAGTTAGGGATTTTTGTCATGAGGCGAAAGAATTGTGCTAGGATAGCAAAATGCAGCACATATTTCAGACTTTGAAAACCTAGAAAAATAAAAAAAAGCGTTTATTGTTTAAGTTATAAACGTTAGCGACTTGTGTCGTGTGGCGCAAAAATTATGCAAAGCTGCACTACTCAGCACAAGTTTCAGATTTTGAAAATCTTCAATTTTCGCAAAGTTATTGCAAAAAACTCTAGAAAAGTAAAAAAACGCGTTAGTTTTTTAAGTTTTCAAAGTTAGATATTTTTGTTATAAGGTTGAAAAATAGTGCTAGGCAAATACAGCACAGCAAAAGTTTCAGGTGTTGAAAATCCCAAGTTTTAGCAAAATTATTGCGAATAAACGCTAAAAAAGTAAAAAAAACGCGTTTATTTTTTAAGCCAAAATTTAGCGACTTTTATCATGAGGCGAAAGAATTGTGCTAGGCTAGCACAGATTTCCGATTTTGAAAACCTAGAAGAGTTAAAACAGCGTTTATTGTTTAAGTTATAAAAGTTATCGATTCTTGTCGTGTAGCTAGGCAAGAACAACTTAGCACAAGTTTCAGATTTTAAAAATATTGAAGTTTCGCAAAGTTATAGCGAAAAAGGCTATAAAAGAAAAAATACGCGTTTATTTTTAAGTTTCAAAGTTACCGATTTTTGTGCTAGGCTAGCATAACTCAGCTCAAGTTTCTGATTTTGAAAATCTTAGAGTTTCGCAAAGTTATTGCGAAAAAGCGTTAGAAAAGTAAACAACACGTTTATTATTTTAGTTTTCAAAGTAAGAGATTTTGGTCATGAGGCTGAAAAATTGTGTTAGGCTAGAACAAGTTTCAGAATTGAAAAAATTGAACTTTCGCAAAGTTATTGCGAAAACACGCTAAAAAAGTAAAAAACTGTTTATATTTTGAAAAATTGCTAGCATAACTGAACGTTTCAGATTTTTAAATCCTAAGTTTTCGCAAAATTATTGCAAAAAACGATAGATGTTTTTTAAGTCAAAAAATAGCGATTCATGTTGTATGGCGGAAAAATTGTGCTATGCCAGAACAAATTTTGAAAATCTTAAAGTTTCGCAAAGTTATTGCGAAAAAAACTATAGAAGAGTAAAAAAACGCGTTTATTTTTTAAGTTTCCAAAGTTAGCGATTTTTGTCTTGTGGCTGAAAAATTGTGCTAGGCTAGCACAGCTTAGTACAAGTTTCAGATTTTAAGAATCTTAACGTTTCTCAAAGTTATTGCGAAAAACGCTAGAAAATTAAAAAAAAAATGCATTTACTTTTTAAGTTTTCAAAGTTAACGATTTTTGTCATGAGGGTGCAAAATTGTGCTAGGCTAGCACAACTCAGCTGAAGTTTCTGATTTTAAAAATGTTGAAGTTTCGTAAAGTTAGTGCGAAAAATCTAGAAAACTAAAAAACGCATTTAATTTTTAAGTTATAAAAGTTAACGATTTTTGTCGCGTTGCCTAAAAATTATGCTTGGCTAGCGCATCTTAGCACAATTATTAGATTCTAAAAATTTTAAAGTTTTGCAAAGTTATTGCAAAAAAAACGAGTTTGTTTTTTAAGTTTTCAAAGTTAGCGATTTTTGTCGTGAGGGTGCAAAATTGTGCTTGGCTACTACAACTCGGCTCAAGTTTCTGGTTTTGAAAATCTTGAAGTTTCTCAAAGACATTGATAATTAAAACTAGAAAAATAAAAAAAACCAGGTTTATTTTTTAAGTTATAAAAGTTAACTACTTTTGTCGTGTAGCGGAAAAATTATGCTAGGCTTGAAGAAGGCTATAAAAGAAAAAAAAACAGTTTATTTTTAGGTTTCAAAGTTACCGATTTTTGTGTTAGGCTAGCAGAACTCAGCTCAAGTTTTTGATTTTGAAAATCTTCGAGTTTCGCAAAGTTATTGCGAAAAAGCGTTAGAAAAGTAAACAACACGTTTATTATTTTAGTTTTCAAAGTTAGCGATTTTGGTCATGAGGCTGAATTGAGGCAGAATTGAAAAAATTGAAGTTTCGCAAAGTTATTGCGAAAAAACGATAGAAAATAATAAACTGTTTATTTTTTGAAGAATTGCTAGCATAACTGAACATAAGTTTCAGATTTTTAAATCTTAAGTTTTCACAAAATTAATGCAAAAAACGATAGATGTTTTTTAAGTCAAAAAATAGCTATTCAAGTCGTATGGCGGAAAAAAAAAAGAACAGCTTATCACAAGATTTAGATTTCGAAAATCTTAGTTTCGCAAAGTTATTGCGAAAAAACTATAGAAAAGTAAAAAGTGCCTTTTTTAAGTTTCCAAAGTTAGCGATTTTTGTCTTGTGGCTGAAAAATTGTGCTAGGCTAGCACAGCTTAGTACAAGTTTCAGATTTTAGGAATCTTAACGTTTCTCAAAGTTATTGCGAAAAACTCTAGAAAAGTAAAAAACACGTTTACTTTTTAAGTTTTCGAAGTTAACGATTTTTGTCATGAGGGTGCAAAATTGTGCTAGGCTAGCGCAACTCAGCTGAAATTTCTGATTGTAAAAATCTTGAAGTTTCGCAAAGTTAGAGCGAAAAATCTAGAAAAATAAAAAACGCATTTAATTTTTAAGTTATAAAGGTTAAAGATTTTTGTCGCGTTGCCTAAAAATTATGCTTGGCTAGCGCATTTTAGCCCAATTAGAGGTTCTAAATATCTTAAAGTTTTGCAAAGTTATTGCGAAAAAACGCGTTTGTTTTTTTAAGTTTTCAAAGTTAGCGATTTTTGTCTTGAGGGTGCAAAATTGTGCTTGGCTACTACAACTCGGCTCAAGTTTCTGGTTTTGAAAATCTTGAAGTTTCTCAAAGACATTGAGAATTAAAACTAGAAAAATAAAAAAAACCGTTTATTTTTTAAGTTATAAATGTTAACTCCTTTTGTCGTGTAGCGGCAAAATTATGCTAGGCTAGCACATCTAAGCACAATTGTTTGATTTTAAATATCTTGAAGAAGGCTATAAAAGAAAAAAAAACGCGTTTATTTTTAAGTTTCAAAGTTACCGATTTTTGTGTTAGGCTAGCACAACTCAGCTCGAGTTTCTGATTTTGAAAATATTCGAGTTTCGCAAAGTTATTGCGAAAAAGCGTTAGAAAAGTAAACAACACGTTTATTATTTTAGTTTTCAAAGTTAGCGATTTTGGTCATGAGGCTGAATTGAGGCAGAATTGAAAAAATTGAAGTTTCGCAAAGTTATTGCGAAAAAATGCTAGAAAAGTAAAAAAACTGTTTATTTTTTGAAAAATTGCTGTCATAACTGAACATAAGTTTCGGATTTTTAAATCCCAAGTTTTCACAAAATTATTGCAAAAAACGATAGATGTTTTTTAAGTCAAAAAATAGCTATTCAAGTCGTATGGCGGAAAAATTGTGCTTCGCCAGAACAGCTTAGCACAAGATTTAGATTTCGAAAATCTTAAAGTTTCGCAAAGTTATTGCGAAAAAACTATAGAAAAGTAAAAAGTGCCTTTTTTAAGTTTCCAAAGTTAGCGATTTTTGTCTTGTGGCTGATAAATTGTGCTAGGCTAGCACAGCTTAGTACAAGTTTCAGATTTTAAGAATCTTAACGTTTCTCAAAGTTATTGCGAAAAACTCTAGAAAAGTAAAAAACACATTTACTTTTTAAGTTTTCGAAGTTAACGGTTTTTGTCATGAGGGTGCAAAATTGTGCTAGGCTAGCGCAACTCAGCTGATTGTAAAAATCTTGAAGTTTCGCAAAGTTAGAGCGAAAAATCTAGAAAAATAAAAAACGCATTTAATTTTTAGTTTATAAAGGTTAACGATTTTTGTCGCGTTGCCTAAAAATTATGCTTGGCTAGCGCATCTTAGCACAATTAATAGATTCTAAATATCTTAAAGTTTTGCAAAGTTATTGCGAAAAAACGCGTTTGTTTTTTAAGTTTTCAAAGTTAGCGATTTTTGTCTTGAGGGTGCAAAGTTGTGCTTGGCTACTACAACTCCGCTCAAGTTGCTGGATTTGAAAATCTTAAAGTTTCGCAAAGTTATTGAGAAATAAAACTAGAAAAATAAAAAAACCGTTTATTTTTTAAGTTATAAATTTTAACTACTTTTGTGTTGTAGCGGAAAAATTATGCTAGGCTAGCACATCTAAGCACAATTGTTTGAAAATCTTAAAGTTCCGCAAAGTTATTGCAAAAAAACGTTAGAAAAGTAAACAACACGTTTATTATTTAAATTTAAATTGTACTAGGAAGCACAAGTTTCAGATTTTGAAAATCTTGAAGTTGCACAAAGTTATTGCGAAAAAACGCTAGAAAATAAAAAAACTGTTTATTTTTTAAAATTTGAAAGTTAGCTATTTTTATGTGGAGGCTGAAATTGAATTGAAATTGTGGTAGGCTAGCACAACTGTACATAAGTTTCAGATTTTTAAAATCCTTAGTTTTCGCAAACTTATTGCGAAAAAACGATAGAAAAATGAAAAAAACGCGTTTTTTATTTATGTTTCCAAAGTAAGCGATTTTTTGTTGAGCTGAAAAATTGTGCTAGGCTAGTACAGCTTAGCACAAGTTTGAAATTTTAAAAATCTTGAAATATCGCAAGTTTTTGGGAAAAAACGTTAGAAAAGTAAAAAACGCGTTTATTATTTAGATTTTCAAAGATAGCTATTTTGATAATGGGGCTTAAAAATTGTGCAGGGCTAGCACAGCTTAGCACATGTTTCTGATTTAGGTACTCTTCATGTTTCGCAAAGTTATTGCGAAAAAGCGTTAAAAAAATAAACAACACGTTTATTATTTCAGTTTTCAAAGATAGCGATTTTGGTCATGAGGCTGAAAAATTGTGCTAGGCTAGTACAGCTTAGCACAAGTTTCAAATTTTAAAAATCTTAAAATATCGGAAAATTATTGCGAAAAAACGTTAGAAAAGTAAAAAACGCGTTTATTATTAAGGTTTTAAAAGATAGCGATTTTTTCATGATGCTGAAAAATTGTGCTAGGCTAGCACAGCTAAGCACATGTTTCAGATTTTTAAAATATTGAAGTTTCGCAAAGTTATTGCGATAAACGTTAGTAAAGTAAAAAAACGCATCTATTTTTAACTTTTCAAATTTAGCGATTTTTGTCTTGAGGTTGAAAAAAATTCTTGAATGTGTGCAAAGTTATTGCGAAAAAACATCTGGAAAATAAAAAGCGCGTTTATTTTTGAAGTTTTCAAAGTTAGCGATTTTTGACATGAGGCTCAGCACAAGTTTTAGATTTTGAAAATCATGAAGTTTCGCAAAGTTATTGCGAAAACACTTTAGAAAAGTAAACAACGCTTTTATTATATATGTTTTTAAAGTTAGCGATTTTTGTCATGAGGCTGAAAAATTATGATAGGCTAGCACAACTTAGCACAAGTTTCAGATTTTGAAAATCTTGAAGTTTCGCAGAGTTATTGCGAAAAACATTAGAAAACTAAAAAAAACGCATTTATTTTTTAAGTTTTCAAAGCTAGAGATTTTTGTCTTGAGGCTTAAAAAATTGTGCTACGCTAGCACAGCTCAGCACAAGTTTTAGATTATGAAAATCATGAAGTTTCGCAAAGTTATTGCAAAAAAATACTAGAAAAATAAAAAAAACGTGTTTATTTTTTAAGTTTTCAAAGTTAGTAAGTTTAGTCATGACTCTGAAAAATTGTGCTAGGCTTGCACAGCTTAGCACAAGTCTCAGGTTTTAAGAACCCTAAAGTTTTGCAAAGTTATTGCGAAATATGCTAGAAGAGTAAAAAACG
The DNA here is from genome assembly GCA_963513945.1 of Hydrotaea diabolus. Classification (NCBI taxonomy): domain Eukaryota; kingdom Metazoa; phylum Arthropoda; class Insecta; order Diptera; family Muscidae; genus Hydrotaea; species Hydrotaea diabolus. The sequence continues at coordinate 2,346,594 of OY740721.1, forward strand.
CAATTATTTTAAGTTTACAAAGTTTGCGATCTTTGTCTTGAGGATACAAAATTGCTAGGCTAGCACAACTCAGCTCCAGTTTCTGATTTAGAAAATCTTGAACTTTCGCAAAGTTATTGCGAAAAAAACTAGAAAAATAAAAACCCCGTTTGTTTTATGTTATAAAAGTTAACGATACTCGTGTGGCGGAAAATTATGCTGGGCTAGCACATCTTAGATTTGTAAAGTTATTGCGAAAAAACGCTAGAAAAGTAGAAAGCGCGTTCTTTTTTAAGGTTTCAAATTTAGCGATTTTTGTCATGGCGCGATAGAATTGTGCTACGCTAGTAAAACTCAGCACAAATATCAGTTTTTGAAAATCTTAAAGATTCGAAAAGTTATCGCGAAAACCCGCTACAATATTAAAAAAACGAATTTTCTTTTTAAGTTTTTAAAGTTAGCGATTTTGTCTTGAGGGTGCAAATTGTGCTACGCTAGCTCAGCTAAAGTTTCTGGTTTTGAAAATCTTGAAGTTTCGCAATGTTATTGAGAAATAAAACTAGAAAAATAAAAAACCCGTGTATTTTTTAAGTCATTAAAGTTAACTTTTTTTGTGGTGTAGCGCAAAAATTGTGCTAGGCTAGCACAACTAAGCACAATTGTTAGATTTTGAAAATCTTGAGGTTTCGCAAAGCTATGGCAAAAAAGCGTTAAAAAGTAAACAACGCGTTTATTATTTAGGTTTCCAAAGAAAACGATTTTTGTCATGAGCTTAACAATTGTGATAGGCTAGTACAGCTTAGCACAAAATTTTTAAAATCTTGAAATATCGCTGTGCTGTGCTAGCGTAGCACAATTTTGCACCCTCAAGACAAAATCGCTAACTTTGAAAACTTAAAAAGAAAATGCGTTTTTTAATATTCTAGCGGTTTTTCGCGATTACTTTGCGAATCTTCAAGATTTTCAAAAACTAAGTTGTGCTACCCTAGCCTGTCAGCCTAATGACAAAAATCGCTAACTTTGAAAACCTAAATAATAAAAGCGTTGTTTACTTTTCTAACGTATTTTCGCAATAACTTTGCGAAACTACAAGATTTTCAAAATCTGAAACTAGTGCTGACAATTTTTGCGCCAATCATTTCAAATCGCTAACTTTTATAACTTAAACAAGAAACGCTTTTTTCACTTTTCTAGGTTTTCAAAATCTGAAAGTTGTGCTGAGTTTTGCTAGCCTAGCACAAGTTTCAGATTTTTAAAATCTTGAAGTTTTGCAAAGTTATTGCGAAAAAAACATTATGAAAGTAAAAAGCGCGTATATTTTTGAAGTTTCCAAAGTTAGCGATTAGTGTCATGAGGCGAAAGAATTGTTCAAAGCTAGCAAAACTCAGCAGAAATTTCAGATTTTGAAAACCTAGAAAAGTGAAAGAAGCGTTCTTTGTTTAACTGATAAAAGTTTGCGATTTGTGCTGTGTGGTGCAGAAATTGTCTGCACAAGTTTCATATTTTGAAAATCTTGTAGTTTCGCAAAGTTATTGCGAAAACCCTTAGAAAAGTAAACAACGCATTTATTATTTAAGTTTTTAAGGTTAGCGATTTTTGTCTTGAGGCTGAAAATAGTGCTAGGGTAGCACAAGTTTCAGAATCGAAAAATTGAAGTTTCACAAAGTGATTGCGAAAAAACGCTAGAGAAGTAAAAACCTGTTTATTTTTTAAAATTTCAATTTTAGCTATTTTTGTCTTGAGGCTAAAAAATTGTAGTAGGCTAGCACAACTGAGCATAAGTTTCAGATTTTTAAAATCCTAAGTTTTCGCAAATTATTGCGAAAAAACGATAGAAAAGTAAAAAACGCGTTTATTATTTAAGTTTCCAAAGTAAGCGATTTTTGTCAAGAGCTAAAAATTGTGCTAGGCTTGTACAGCTTAGCACAAGTTTCAAATTTTAAAAATCTTGAAATATCGCAAAGTTATTGCGTAAAAACGTTAGAAAAGTAAAAAAAGCGTTTATTATTTAGGTTTTCAAAGATAGCGATTTTTGTCATGAGGCTAAAAAATTATGCTAGGCTAGCACATATAAGCACAATTGTTAGATTTTGAAAATCTTGAAGTTTCGCAAAGTTATTGCAAAAAAGCGTTAGAAAAGTAAACAACACGTTTATTATTTAAGTTTTCAAAGTTAGCAATTTTTCACAATAACTCTGAAAAATTGTGCTAGGCAAGCACAGTTTAGCACAAGTTTAAAATTTTGAAAATCTTGAAGATTCGCAAAGTTATTGCAAAAAAACGCTAGAAAGTAATAAACTGTTTATTTTTAAAATTTCAAAGTTAGCTATTTTTGCCTTGAGGCTGAAAAATTGTGGTAGGCTAGCACAACTGCGCACTAGTTCAAATTTTTAAATTCATAAGTTTTCGCAAAATTATTGCGAAAAAACTATAGAAAAGTAAAAAACGCGTTTATTATTTAGGTTTCCTAAGTAAGCGATTTTTGTTATGAGCTGAAAAATTGTGCTAGGCTAGTACAGCTTAGCACAAGTTTCAAATTTTAAAAATCTTAAAATATCGAAAGTTATTGCGAAAAAACGTTAGAAAAGTAAAAAACGCGTTAATTATTTAGGTTTTAAAAGATAGCGATTTTTATCTTGATTCTGATGAATTATGCTAGGCTAGCGCAGCTAAGATCATGTTTCAGATATTTAAAATATTGAAGTTTCGCAAAGTTATTGCGATAAACGTTAGAAAAGTAAAAAAAAACCATTTATTTTGTAACTTTTCAAAGTTAGCGATTTCGTCTTGAGGTTGAAAAATTGTGCTAGGCTTTCACAACTCAGCACAAGATTCAGATTTTTAAAATCTGGAAGGTTTGCAAAGTTATTGCGAAAAAACATCTGGGAAGTAAAAAGCGCGTTTATTTTTGAAGTTTTCAAAGTTAGCGATTTTTGTCATGAGGCTAAAGAATTGTGCTAAGCTAGCAAAACTCAGCACAAATTTCAGTTTTTGAAAACCTAGAAAAGTGAAAAAAGGGTTCCTTGTTTAAGTTATAAAAGTTTGCGATTTGTGTTGTGTGGCGCAAAAATTGTCTGCACAGGTTTCATATTTTGAAAATCTTGTAGTTTCGCAAATTTATTGGGAAGAAAGGTCAGAAAATAAACAACGCATTTATTATTTAAGTTTTTAAGTTTAGCGATTTTTGTCTTGAGGCTGAAAAATAGTGCTAGGCTAGCACAAGTTTCAGATTCGAAAAAATTGAAGTTTCACAAAGTGATTGCGAAAAAACGCTAGAGAAGTATATAACTGGGTATTTTTTAAAATTTCAATTTTAGCTATTTTTGTCTTGAGGCTAAACAATTGTAGTAGGCTAGCACAACTTAGCATAAGTTTCAGATTTTTAAAATCCTAAGTTTTTGCAAAATTATTGCAAAAAACGATAGAAAAGTAAATAAAGCCCTTGTTGTTTAAGTTAAAAGTTAACGAAACTTGTCGTATGGCGGAAAAATTTTGCTACGCTAGTACAGCTTAGCACAGGTGTCAGATTTAAAAACGCGTTTATTATTTAGGTTTCCAAAGTAAGCAATTTTTGTCAAGAGCTTAAAATTGTGCAAGGCTTGTACAGCTTAGCACAAGTTTCAAATTTTAAAAATCTTAAAATATTGGAAAGTTATTGCGAAAAAACGTTAGAAAAGTAAAAAACGCGTTTATTATTTAGGTTTTAAAAGATAGCGATTTTTGTCATGATTCTGATAAATTATGCTAGGCTAGCACAGCTTAGCACATGTTTCAGATTTTTAAAATATTAAAGTTTCGCACATTTATAGCGATAAACGTTAGAAAATAAAAAAAACGCATTTATTTTGTAACTTTTCAAAGTTAGCGATTTTTGTCTTGAGGTTGAAAAATTGTGCTAGGCTTTCACAACTCAGCACAAGATTCAGAAGGTGTTTGTCGTGTTGCCTAAAAGTTATGCTAGGATAGCACATCTTAGCACAATTATTAGATTCTAAAACTCTTGAATTTTTGCAAAGTTATTGCGAAAAAACGCAATAACTTTAAGTTTAGCGATTTTTGTCTTGAGGCTGAAAAATAGTGCTAGGCTAGCACAAGTTTCAGATTCGAAAAAATTGAAGTTTCACAAAGTGATTGCGAAAAAACGCTAGAGAAGTATATAACTGGGTATTTTTTAAAATTTCAATTTTAGCTATTTTTGTCTTGAGGCTGAACAATTGTAGTAGGCTAGCACAACTTAGCATAAGTTTCAGATTTTTAAAATCCTAAGTTTTTGCAAAATTATTGCAAAAAACGATAGAAAAGTAAATAAAGCCCTTGTTGTTTAAGTTAAAAGTTAACGAAACTTGTCGTATGGCGGAAAAATTTTGCTACGCTAGTACAGCTTAGCACAGGTGTCAGATTTAAAAACGCGTTTATTATTTAGGTTTCCAAAGTAAGCGATTTTTGTCAAGAGCTTAAAATTGTGCAAGGCTTGTACAGCTTAGCACAAGTTTCAAATTTTAAAAATCTTAAAATATTGGAAAGTTATTGCGAAAAAACGTTAGAAAAGTAAAAAACGCGTTTATTATTTAGGTTTTAAAAGATAGCGATTTTTGTCATGATTCTGATAAATTATGCTAGGCTAGCACAGCTTAGCACATGTTTCAGATTTTTAAAATATTAAAGTTTCGCACATTTATAGCGATAAACGTTAGAAAATAAAAAAAACGCATTTATTTTGTAACTTTTTAAAGTTAGCGATTTTTGTCTTGAGGTTGAAAAATTGTGCTAGGCTTTCACAACTCAGCACAAGATTCAGAAGGTGTTTGTCGTGCTGCCTAAAAGTTATGCTAGGATAGCACATCTTAGCACAATTATTAGATTCTAAAACTCTTGAATTTTTGCAAAGTTATTGCGAAAAAACGATAGAAAAGAAAAAATCGGTTGGTTTTTAAGTTTTCAAAGTTAGCGATTTTTGTCTTGAGCGTTCAAAATTGTGCTAGGCTAGCACAACTCAGCTCAAGTTTCTGGGTTTGAAAATCTAGAAGTTTAGTAGTAGGCAGATACAGGTACTGGATAATGATTGACAAGTCAAAGCACAATTATCAAGTTTAATGAGCTTTGGTATAGGAAATCCTATATAATTAATTTGTATTAGCTTTGATATGAGTACGTGATGTGACCCTTTTTTTATTTGGTAATAGGAAATCCTATCTGGTTTTCAGATAGTCCAAGATAATTAATTTTTATTACCTTGGGTACGAGTACGTGATGTGACCTTTTTTTATTTGGGTATAGGAAAATCCAATGTGGTTTTCAGATAGTCCAAGATAATTAATTTTTATTAGCTTGGATATGAGTACTTGATGTCACCCCCTTTTTATTTGGAGATACAGGAAGATGGATAATACATTTTTATTAGCTTGTGTATACATACTTGTGTATACATACTAATCACGTTCCCCATACATGGGGAACGTGATCGTGTTCATATGTTTTGGCGTCATTATTTTTTTTATGAACCCTATTTTTCTTTTTCTGATAGAAAACCCCTTATGCACATATTGTGTGTGTGCTAGAGTTCTGTTGTGTTCGTCATAGTTCTGAGCCTTTCTTTCGAATATTTTCGTCAACACGGTGCTTGTGGATGTATGTGGTATCTTAGCGATCGTTCATTTCTCTTTGTTAAAATTCGTCAATTTTCTGAGCCTTTCTTTGAAATTATCATCGTCAACATGGTGCTTGAGTTTAGAAGTATTCAAGTTATTGTTTTTGAATTTTCGTTTTAGGGTTCTACGTGTTCGTATGTTTTGTCGTCATTGTTTTTATGAACCCTATCTTTGCCGTCTGACTCCTTTTGCCATGCTTTGTGTGTATTTTAGCGATCGACAACTTCTCTTTGCTCTATTTCGTCAGAGTTCAGAGCATTTCTTTGGAATGTTTCGTCTACATGTTTTTGATTTTCTAGTGGGGATGTACTTGATTTTGAATGTATGTATGTACAAATTGTGGCTGTGAAAGGTTCAGTGCGTGCGTGTGTGCTATTCTGGTGTGGGACAATTTCATTAGTAGTTTCCGTTAAAACGGTGAATGTTTACAATTTCACTAGACTGCCGCATGTAAAGATATCTTGCGTTTTCATGTGGAAAAGTACAATGAGAACCCATCTTTATTTTTTAATATAGGAAATCCCTTGGAGTTTTCAGATTGTTCAAGGTAATTAATTTTTATTAGCTTTAACACGTGATGAAACCCCTTTTTATTTGATATGGTCTTATGTAAAGTCCGATATTGGGGGGTGATAAATATCTCCGTTGTTGTGGGCGGCTTATCGACACCATTATGTGTGCTGCCGACTAAGTCTCTGCTCGTTTAACGATCTATACAAAACATTGCTTTGATTTTGCATATGCGAAGTATTATTGTGGAAGAGTGCGGATACAAGCGACTCACTGACGCAATTGCTACCATATTGACAGACTGACCGACTGACGTTTTTTCAGTTGGTGATTTGAAGTTTCTATTTATAGAACAACGATGATGTTATGAAGGCTGGTGTTGAAGGCAGGCTTTCCACTAACACCCCTATCTTATAAGATCAGGTTCGTAAATGTTAGTCATAGAGGGAAGGAATTCATGCAATTTCGTCCGAGTTCTTAACCTTTATTTATAATTGTCCGTCCACATGGTAAACATTTTCGTTAATGCACTGTACTTGATCGTGGGTATAATTGTCACTATTTTTATGAACCCTGTCTTTAGAATTGTGATATTTTAATTGTGACAATTTGTTGCAACGTTTTGATTTTCAAGTAGGGATGTACTTGGTTTGAATGTATGTGAATAGTGTGCTTGTGACCTTGTGGAACGTTTTAAAGGTGCAGTGCGTTTGTGTTGTATTCAGGTGTTGGACAATTTCATAGGAATTTTCCGCTAACCCGATGATTGTTTAGATTTTTTCTAGACGCAGGTGAAGAAATCTTGCTGTAGCTTTCATGTGGTAAAGGAAAATGTAATCTCTTTTTATTTTTGATATAGGAAATCCAATGAAGAAAGTCGAAGGTAATTCATTTGTATTGGCATTGTTACAGGAGGTGATGAAATCGCTTACCGTAAGCGGTAGCTAGGGGCTTCTCACACTCGGGTGGTGAGGGAGCTCTCCCACTTGTTTCAATGATAGGGTTTTGTAAAGGTTTTGTTGCTTGAAAACATTTGTCTCCCTATTTCTCATAAATTAACTATTTTCCTATGTAAATTTCGTAGTAATAAACTTTATTTATTTTTTTTTTAATTGGTCATTCTCTTATCTGTAAGAGTGTGATCGCGGAAAATGTTATGTGTCACCTCGTTTTTTGGGAATGTACGATTACTGTGTGGTGTTGTTTTAGTTCTTAACAGGAGTTTACTAAACCATTGTCTTTTAAATTTTCTTTCGAAAACGTATCTGAACAACACCTTGTTACCAATTTTTGGAGTTTACGACAAACATAATTTTTTGGCACATCCAATGCCAACACTTTTTTGTGGCAGGTCGTTGCTTGTTGGCTGTAACAATTATGAAAAGTAATTTTAAAGTTATAATGCTCTTTATGTAAATTGATTGAAAACATTTTATAACTTATGAATAAGAACTACAATTTATTAGCAGAATACAAACACTTCGATGTCAACAGAAAGATAATGTGATAAATTCTATAGAAAAATCTGTAAAATTGCAGTGTGTTTGATGAATATCTGGCACATTGTACACAATAGAAGAACTATTTTTGGTTTTCCTGGAAAGTAATACTTATGTCTATTTTACATTCGAAAAATCGTTACAAACCCAGCATTTAGAGTAATTTTTGGGCTATTATTATTTTTGACATGAACGAACTAAGCGAAAGCCCTTAATTAAAAACCAACTGCTTAATGTATGTTTTGCTGATGTACTTTATTTATTTATTAGAGAATATACAATTTTAGATTATAAAAATTTCTTATGATAATTTAATAGTGAACATCAAATCTGGGTGATACAATGTGGCCTCCTTGGTGTGATGATTGGAGGCTCGACTATCATACATTTCTACCTACGGGTAAGAACATCAAACAATTTTTCAGCGGCGGGTTTTCAGCTCGTAAATACCGACGGCTTTATAAGTAACAGATTAATCATTAAGCCATCTTAATACTACTCTGTAAAATGCATTAGCCGCTTGGAGCCCTCGGTAAATAGCAGGTCCCGGTCAGATCGTAAACGAATTATATCGTACACAGCTCTAGTTTGAGAGAATCTAATGGTATGCGCTATGTACAATGATCAGGGACATAGCAATTAATAAAAATATCAGTAAATGACGTTCTGGCCGCATCTCCTTTTGAGTCTTGAAGATCTATACATTTCTCATGTTTTCTCAGTATTGGTTAAAATTTCAAACGATACTTATTTCAAATATTGAAGTTCGAGCTCCTCATGTAACTGGACGTTTTGGGTAAATTAAATAACGTTTCTGACCATTACGCAGGCTCTGACCATCACACAGGTAGTCACTTATTTTAAAATAAATAATTTAAAAATGAAAAACGTGCAGAAACGGAATGCATAGAATTAAAAAACAACATTTCTATTGCAGTTTCATCGTTTAATTTCGGCTTGTATATGTGCTTTTATGTGTTTCTGTTATCAAATGAAAGACCAAACACAACCGAACGAAAATAATTAGTGACTATCAATTTTGATTGAAATGATTACGTCGTTTCTCACGCACTAACTTTTTTTCGACTTATCGTTCTGATGCTTGTTAGTGGTTACGAAATCAGCTGTTTGTCGCTTAGAATGCGTGTGAACGTTATCGACATCGTGGTTAAGGCTGTAAACCAGAACCTTAATGATATTAAAACGATATACATCCAACGACCCCTGTCTGCTGTCTTACCCCTTTTGCCATGCTTTGTGTGTATTTTAGCGATCGACAATTTCTTTTTGCTCTATTTCGTCAGAGTTCAGAGCCTTTCTTTGGAATGTTTCGTCTACATGTTTTTGATTTTCTAGTGGGGATGTACTTGATTTTGAATGTATGTATGTACAAATTGTGGCTGTGAAAGGTTCAGTGCGTGCGTGTGTGCTATTCTGGTGTGGGACAATTTCATTAGTAGTTTCCGTTAAAACGGTGAATGTTGAAAATTTCACTAGACTGCCGCATGTAAAGATATCATGCGTTTTCATGTGGAAAAGTACCATGAGAACCCATCTTTATTTTTTAATATAGGAAAACCCTTGGCGTTTTCAGATTGTTCAAGGTAATTAATTTTTATTAGCTTTAACACGTGATGAAACCTATTTTTATTTGATATGGTCTTATGTAAAGTCCGATATTGGGGGGTGATTAAATATCGAGTGAGGTCATTGCCCATGAAGCTGTTGCTTTGTGTGTGGTATGTCAGCGATTGTAATTATTTATTATTTTGGAATGAGGAATTACTTTACAAGGTAAAAAGATCAGGTTTGTTGTTGTTTGTTATAGAGGGAAGGAAAAGTAAGTCTGCGAGTTTAAAGCAATTACATTACCATCTGGTAGACGCAAGTTTCTCCGTTGTTGTGGGCGGCTTATCGACACCATTATGTGTGCTGCCGACTAAGTCTCTGCTCGTTTAACGATCTATACAAAACATTGCTTTGATTTTGCATATGCGAAGTATTATTGTCGAAGAGTGCGGATACAAGCGACTCACTGACGCAATTGCTACCATATTGACAGACTGACCGACTGACGGTTTTTCAGTTGGTGATTTGAAGTTTCTATTTATAGAACAACGATGTTGTTGATGAAGGCAGGTGTTGAAGGCAGGCTTTCCACTAACACCCCTATCTTATAAGATCAGGTTTGTAAATGTTAGTCATAGAGGGAAGGAATTCATGCAATTTCGTCAGAGTTCTTAACCTTTATTTATAATTGTCCGTCCACATGGTAAACATTTTCGTTAATGCATTGTACGTGATCGTGTGTATAATTGTCACTATTTTTATGAACCCTGTCTTTAGAATTGTGATATTTTAATTGTGTCAATTTGTTGCAACGTTTGTGACCTTGTGGAACGTTTTAAAGGTGCAGTGCGTTTGTGTTGTATTCAGGTGTTGGACAATTACATTGGAATTTTCCGCTAACCCGATGATTGTTTAGATTTTTTCTAGACGCAGGTGAAGAAATCTTGCTGTAGCTTTCATGTGGTAAAGGAAAATGATTATCTCTTTTTATTTTTGATAAAGGAAATCCAGTGAAGAAAGTCGAAGGTAATTCATTTGTATTGGCATTGTTAAAGGAGGTGATGAAATCCCTTGCCGTAAGCGGTAGCTAGGGGCTTCTCACACTCGGGTGGCGAGGGAGCTTTCCCACCTGTTTCAATGATAGGGTTTTGTAAAGGTTTTGTTGCTTGAAAACATTTGTCTCCCTATTTCTTATACAGTGAGAGAGTAATCCCTGTGCACAGAGTGGGGTCCCCATTTTCAGTAACTCTGCTGTGTGGGGGTTTTGTTTTTTCTAATGTATCTTAAAAAGGTCGTTACTATTTACAACATGCATTTCATAAGACTTGAGGACGTAGTGAGGGCCTTATCCCACTTGTTTCAATAATGGGGTCTTGTTAAGGTTTTGCGGTTTGGAGGCATTTGTCTCTCTTTTTGACTTTTGGCGCCTGACTTTCGGGTAGTAAATTGCTGTGTAAAAGTTTTTCTTTAATATTCTTTAAAAGAAAGTTTGTGGCTCAGTTGAATTTTTAAGAATTTTACTTTTCGTGTATTAAATGTTATCTTTTACTCTTATCCATGAAAGTGTGATCGCATTAATTGTTAAGAGTTCACCCTCCTTTAAGGACATTTTGCACGGGTTTGGGAGGTTTTGGGAATTTTGCGTGCTCGAGTGTTTTCAAATTTTCTAGGTTCTAGCCTATTTAAATGCTAGAATTGTTCGATGATACCATACATTGTTTGGTAGACTAGATTATCGATCGATTGGTAAATGTAAATTAACTATTTTCCTATGTAAATTTCGTAGTAATAAACTTTATTTATTTTTTTTTTTAATTGGTGTCCGATTTTTCTTCTTGGTAGTTTGAATAAGGGTTTCGTGGTTGGGACATCAGTGGGAGGCGAGGTAAAAAAGAACCCTGTCATTCTCTTATCTGTAAGAGTGTGATCGCGGAAAATGTTATGTGTCACCCCGTTTTTTGGGAATGTACGATTACTGTGTGGTGTTGTTTTAGTTTTTAACAGGAGTTTACTAAACCATTGTCTTTTAAATTTTCCTTCGAAAAACGCGTTTATTTTTTTAAGTTTTTAGAGTTACTGATTTTTGTCATATGACGGAAAATTTCTGCTAGGCTAGCACAAGTTTCAGATTTTGAAAATCTTGTAGTTTTGCAAACTACAACGCAAAAAACGCGTTTATTTTTTAAGTTTTCAAAGTTAGCGATTTTTGTCATGAGACTGAAAAATACTGCTAAGCTAATACAACTCAGCACAAGTTTTAGATTTTTAAAATCTTGAAGTTTCGCAGAGTTATGCGAAAAAAACACTAAAAATAAAAAAAAACCTGTTTATTTTTTAAGATATTAAAGTTAACGATTTTTGTCGTGTGGCGAAAAAATTATGCTAGACTAGCACAACTTAGATTCTGAAAATCGCAATGTTATTGCGAAAAAGCGCTTGGAAAGTAAAAAACGCGTTTATTTTTTAAGTTTTCAAAGTTACCGATTTTTGCCATATGGCGGAAAATGTGTGTTAGCACAACTCACACAACTCAGCTCAAGTTTCAGATTATGAAAATCTTGAAGTTTCGCAGAGTTATTGCAAAAAACGTTAGAAAAGTAAAAAAAAGCATTTAATTTTTAATTTTTCAATGTAAGCGATTTTTGTCCTGAGGCTGAAACATTGTGGTAGGCTAGCACAACTCAGCTCAAGGTTATTACGAAAAAACGCTAGAAAAGTAAAAAATGCGTTTATTTTTAAGTTTTCAAAATTAGCGATTTTTGTCTTGAGGCCCAAAAATTGTGCTACGCTAGCGCAGCTTAGCACAAGTCCCAGATTTTAAAAATCTTGAAGTTTTGCATAGTTGTTGCGAATAAACTTTAGAAACGTAAACATCCCGTTCATTTTTAAGTTTTCAAAGTTAGCGATTTTTGTCATGAGGCTGAAAAATTGAGCTAGGCTAGCACAGCTTAGCACAAGTTTCAGATTTTGAAAATGTTGAAGTTTCGCAAAGTTATTGGGAAAAAACACTAGAAAAATAAAAAAACGCGCTTATTTTTTTAATTATAAAAGTCAACGATTGTCGTGTGGCGGAAAAATTATACTTAGCTAGCACAGCTTAGCACAATTGTTAGATTTTGAATATCTTGAAGTTTTGCAAAGTTATTGCGCAAAAACGCTAGAAAAGTAAACAACGCGTTTATTATTTAAGTTTTCAAAGTTAGCAATTTTTATAATGAAGCTGAAAAATTTTGCTAGGCTAGCACAGCTTAGCACAAGTTTTAGATTTTGAAAATCTTGAAGATTGTTTAGCTGGTTTGTTTTATTTCGGTCTTTTGCTTTTACACATTGAACATGGATTAACCGGCTCAAGACCTCTTGCATCTATATAGAAGACAAGTTTTTAACAAAATAGCAAAGTGGCATTGATTTTCGTGGCTGCACACTGCTTTTATCAAGTTTTGCTGCAATTGTTGAAAGTACAACAGAACTCTATAAGGCCAGGCTCTCCCCAAAAGAATGAGAACTACTGCTGTAATCCTTACTTTTCAAGTTAACTTCACACAATTGCCCATGAGAATGCAACTCACTCTTGCCACCTCTACAGAGACTCCACATCGAGAGCCATCAATAGATTTTTTACACATGTGTGTGTTGTAAAAAGAGTTTAGTTGACTATGTCAACTTGTGTGCCGTGCTAAGCATGTACATATGTTTAGCTCGTTTATTTTATTTCGGTCTGTTGCTATTACACATTGAACAGGGATTAACCGGCTCAAGACCTCTTGCATCTATATTTAAATAGAAGACAAGTCTTTAACAAAATGGCAAAGTGGCATTGATTTTCGTGGATGCACACTGCTTATATCAAGCTTTGCTGCAATTGTTGAAAGTAAAACTGGACTCTATAAGGCCAGGCTCTTCCCAAAAGAATGAGAACTACTGTTGTAATCCTTACTTTTCAAGTTTTCTTCACACAATTGTCCTTGAAAATATAACTCACTCTTGTCACCTCTACAGAGACTCCACATCGAGAGCCATCAATAGTTTCTTTTACAACGTGTGTGTGTTGTAAAAAAATTTTATTGCGACAAACGCAAGAAAAGTAAATAACGCATTTATTTGTTAAGTTTTAAAAGTTAGTCATAAAAGTTAGTCAGTTCAAATTTCTGATTTTAAAAATCTTGAAGTTTCGCAAAGTTATAGCGAAAAAAAAACTAGAAAAATAAAAAACGCATTTATTTTTTAAGTTATAAAAGTTAGCGATTTTTGTCGTGATGACTAAAAATTATGGTAGGATAGCACATCTTAGCACAATTATTAGATTCTAAAACTCTTGAAGTTTTGCAAAGTTATTGTGAAAAAACGATAGAAAAGTAAAAAACGCGTTTGTTTTTTAAGTTTTCAAAGTTAGAGATTTTTGTCTTGAGGGTGCAAAATTGTGCTAGGCTAGCACAACTCAGCTCAAGTTTCTGGTTTTGAAAATCTTGAAGTTTTGCAAAGTTATTGCAAAAAAGCGTAAGAAAAGTAAACAACACGTTTAATATTTAAGTTTTCAGAGTGAACAAGTTTCAGATTTTGAAAATCTTGAAGTTTCGCAAATTCATTACGAAAAAACGCTAGAAAAGTATAAAATGCGTTTATTTTTCCGTTTTAAAAGTTAGCGATTTTTGTCTTGAGGGCGAAAAATTGTGCTAGGCTAGCGCAGCTTAGCAAAAGTTTCAGATTTTGAAAATCTTGAAGTTTCGCAAAGTTGTTGTTGCGAAAAAAAACGCTAGGAAAGTAATAAACGTGTCTATTATTTAAGTTTTAAAAGTTACTGATTTTTGTCATATGACGAAAAATGTCTGCTATTCTAGCACAAGTTTCAGATTTTGAAAATCTTGTAGTTTTGCAAAGTTATGGCGAAAAAACGTTAGAAAAGTAAAAAACGCGTTTATTTTTTAAGTTTTCAAAGTTAGCGATTTTTGTCATGAGGCTGAAAAATAGTGCTAGGATAGTAAACGTCAGCACAAGTTTTAGATTTTAAAAATCCCAAGTTTTAGCTAAACTATTGCGACAAAACGCTAGAAAAGTAAAAAACGCGATTAATTTTTAAGTCAAAAGTTAGCGATTCTTGTCGGGTAGCGAAAAAATTGTGTTAGGCTAGCACAACTAAGCACAAGTTTCAGATTTTTAAAATCTTAAAGTTTCGCAGAGTTATGCGAAAAACGTTACATAAGTAAAAAACGCATTTATTTTTTAAGTTTTCAAAGTTATCGATTTTTGTCTTGAGGCTGAAAAATTGTGCTAGGTTAGCACAACTCAGCTAAAGTTTCGAATTTGGAAATCATGAAGTTTTGCACAGTTATTGCGAAAAAACGCTAAAAATAAAAAAACCTGTTTATTTTTTAAGATATTAAAGTTAACGATTTTTGTCGTGTGGCGGAAAAATTATGCTAGACTAGCACAACTTAGATTCTGAAAATCTTCAAGTTTCCCAATGTTATTGCGAAAAAACGTTTGGAAAGTAAAAAACGCGTTTATTTTTTAAGTTTTCAAAGTTACATATTTGCCATATGGCGGAAAATTTGTGCTAGGCTAGCACAACTCAGCTCAAGTTTCAGATTATGAAAATCTTGAAGTTTCGCAGAGTTATTGCAAAAAACGTTAGAAAAGTAATAGAACGCATTTATTTTTTAATTTTGTTTTTTTAAGTTAGCGATTTTTGTCCTGAGGCTGAAACATTGTGCTAGGCTAGCACAACTCAGCTCAAGTTTCAGATTTTGAAAATCTTGAAGTTTCGCAAATTTATTACAAAAACGCTAGAAAATTAAAAAATGCGTTTATTTTTAAGTTTTCAAAGTTAGCGATTTTTGTCTTGAGGGCGAAAAATTGTGCTAGGCTAGCACAACTAAGCACAAGTTTCAGATTTTTAAAATCTTAAAGTTTCGCAGAGTCATTGCGAAAAACGTTACAAAAGTAAAAAACGCATTTATTTTTTAAGTTTTTAAAGTTATCGATTTTTGTCTTGAGGCTAGACTAGCACGACTCAGCTCATGTTTCGGATTTTGAAAATCGTGAAGTTTTGCAAAGTTATTGCGAAAATACGCTAAAAATAAAAAACCTGTTTATTTTTTAAGATATTAAAGTTAAAGATTTTTGTCGTGTGGCGGAAAAATTATGCTAGACTAGCACAAATTAGATTCTGAAAATCTTCAAGTTTCCCAATGTTATTGCAAAAAAAAACGCTTGGAAAGTAAAAAAAACGCGTTTATTTTTTAAGTTTTTAAAGTTACCGATTTTTGCCATATGGCGGAAAATTTGTGTTAGGCTAGCACAACTCAGCTCAAGTTTCAGATTATGAAAATCTTGAAGTTTCGCAGAGTTATTGCAAAAAACGTTAGAAAAGTAAAAAAAAAACGCATTTATTTTTTAATTTTTCAATGTAAGCGACTTTTGTCCTGAGGCTGAAACATTGTGCTAGGCTAGCACAACTCAGCTCAAGTTTCTGGTTTTGAAAATCTTGAAGTTTCGCAAAGTTATTGAGAAAAAACTATAGAAAAGTAAAAAACCAATTTATTTTTTAATTTAAAAAAGTTAAAGACTTTTGTCGTGCAGCGGAAAAATTATGCTCGGCTAGAACAGCTTAGCACAAGTTTAAGATTTTAAGAATTTTAACGTTTCTCAAGTTATTGCGAAAAACGCTAGAAAAGTAAAAAAACGCATTTACTTTTTAAGTTTTCAAAGTTAGCGATTTTTATCTTGAGGGTGCAAAATTGTGCTAGGCTAGCACAACTCAGCTCAACTTTCTGATTTTAAAAATCTTGAAGTTCCGAAAAGTTAAAGCGAAAAAAACTAGAAAAATAAGAAGACGCATTTATTTTTTAAGTTATTAAAGTTAACGATTTTTATCGTGTTGCCTCAAAAATTATGCTAGGATAGCACATCCTAACACAATTTTTAGATTCTAAAAATCTTGAAGTTTTGCAAAGTTATTGCAAAAAGCGTAAGAAAAGTAAACAACACGTTTAATATTTAAGTTTTCAAAGTGAACAAGTTTCTGATTTTGAAAATCTTGAAGTTTCGGAAAGTCATTGAGAAAAAACGCTAGAAAGTAAAAAACTGTTTATTTTTTAAAATTTCAAAGTTAGCTATTTTTGTCTTGAGGCTGAAAAATTATGGTAGATTTAGCGAAAAAACGTTAGAAAAGTAAACAACGCATGTATTATTTAGGTTTTCAAAGATAACGATTTTTGTCATGAGGCTGAAAAATTGTGCTAAGCTAGCACAGCTTAGCACATGTTTCAGATTTTTAAAATCTTTAAGTTTTGCAAAGTTATTGCAATAGACGTTAGAAAAGTAAAAAAGGCATTTATTTTTTAAGTGTTCAAAGTAAGCGATTTTTGTCCTGAGGTTGAAAAATTGTGCTAGGCTAACTCAACTCTGCACAAGTTTCAGATTTTTTGTAATCTTGAAGTTTTGCAACGTTATTGCGATAAACGTCAGGAAAGCAAAAAGCGCCTTTATTTTTAAAGTTTTCAAAGTTAGTGATATTTGTCATGAGGCTGAAAAATTGTGCTAAGTTACAAACTTCAGATTTTGAAAACCTAGAAAAGTGAAAAAAGCGTTTCTTGGTTAAACATAAAAGTTAGCGATTTGTGTTGTGTGGCGCAAAAATTTTCAGCACAAGTTTCAGATTTAAAGTTTCGCAAAGTTATTGCGAAAAAACTCTAGAAAAGCAAAAACGCGTTTATTTTATAAGTTTTCAAATTGTCTGATTTTTGTCATATGACGAAAAATTTCTGCTAGGCTAGCACAACTATCTGATATTGAAAATCTTGTAGTTTCGCAAAGTTATTGCGAAAAAACACTAAAAATAAAAAAAACCTGTTTATTTTTTAAGATATTAAAGTTAACGATTTTTGTCGTGTGGCGGAAAAATTATGCTAGACTTGCACAACCTAACTAAAAATCTTGAAGTTTCGCAATGTTATTGCGAAAAAAAACGCTAGGAAATTAAAAAACGTGTTTATTATTTAAGTTTTCAAAGTTACTGATTTTTGTCATATGACGAAAAATTTCTGCTAGGCTAGCTCAAGTTTCAGATTTTGAAAAGCGAAAAAACGTTAGAAAAGTAAAAAACGCGTTTATTTTTTAAATTTTCAAAGTTAGCGATTTTTGTCATGAGGCTGAAAAATAGTGCTAGCTAGGGATTTTAAAAATCCCAAGTTTTAGCAAAATTATTGCGAAAAAACGCTAGAAAAGTAAAAAACGCGATTAATTTTTAAGTCAAAAGTAAGCGATTCTTGTCGTCTAGCGAAAAAATTGTGCTAGGCTAGCACAACTCAGCTCAAGTTTCAGATTTTGATAATCATGAAGTTTTTCAAAGTTTTTGCGTAAAAACGCTAAAAATAAAAAACCTGTTTATTTTTTAAGATATTTAAGTTAACGATTTTTGTCATGAGGCTGAAAAATAGTTATAAAAGTTAGCGATTTTTGTCGTGATGACTAACAATTATGGTAGGATAGCACATCTTAGCACAATCATTAGATTCTAAAACTCTTGAAGTTTTGCAAAGTTATTGTGAAAAAACGATAGAAAAGAAAAAAACGCGTTTGTTTTTTAAGTTTTCAAGGTTAGAGATTTTTGTCTTGAGGGTGCAAAATTGTGCTAGGCTAGCACAACTCAGCTCAAGTTTCTGGTTTTGAAAATCTTGAAGTTTTGCAGTTTTGTTTTTTAAGTTTTCAAAGTTAGAGATTTTTGTCTTGAGGGTGCAAAATTGTGCTAGGCTAGCACAACTCAGCTCAAGTTTCTGGTTTTGAAAATCTTGAAGTTTTGCAAGTTATTGCAAAAAAGCGTAAGAAAAGTAAACAACACGTTTAATATTTAAGTTTTCAAAGTTACTGATTTTTGTCATATGACGAAAAATTTCTGCTAGCTAGCCTTGAAAAGCTTATTATTGCGAAAAAACGTTAGAAAAGTAAAAAACGCGTTTATTTTTAAAATTTTCAAAGTTAGCGATTTTTGTCATGAGGCTGAAAAATAGTGTTAGCTAGGGATTTTAAAAATCCCAAGTTTTAGCAAAATTATTGCGAAAAAACGCTAGAAAAGTAAAAAACGCGATTAATTTTTAAGTCAAAAGTAAGCGATTCTTGTCGTCTAGCGAAAAAATTGTGCTAGGCTAGCACAACTCAGCTCAAGTTTCAGATTTTGATAATCATGAAGTTTTTCAAAGTTTTTGCGAAAAAACGCTAAAAATAAAAAAAAACCTGTTTATTTTTTAAGATATTAAAGTTAACGATTTTTGTCGTGTGGCGGAAAAATTATGCTAGACTAGCACAACTTAGATTCTGAAAATATTGAAGTTTCCCAATATTATTGCGAAAAAACGTTTTGAAAGAAAAAACGCGTTTAATTTTTAGGTTTTCAAAGTTACCGATTTTTGCCATATCTCGGAAAATTTGTGCTAGGCTAGCACAACTCAGCTCAAGTTTCAGATTATGAAAATCTTGAAGTTTCGCAGAGTTATTGCGAAAAACGTAAGAAAAGTAAAAAAACGCATTTATTTTTTAATTTTTATTTTCAAAGTTAGCGATTTTTATCTTGAAGGGGGAAAAATTGAGCTAGGCTATCACAGCTTAGCACAAGTTTCAGATTTTGAAAATGTTGAAGTTTCGCAATGTTTTTGCGAAAAACGCTAGAATAGCAAAAAACGACATTATTTTTTATGTTTTCAAAGTAAGCAATTTTTGTCTTGAGGCTGAAAAATTGAGCTAGGCCAGCAGAGCTAAGCACAAGTTTTAGATTTTAAATATCTAGAAGTTTCGCAAAGTTATTGCGAAAAAAAAAACACTAGAAAAATAAAAAACGCGCTTATTTTTTTAGTTATAAAAGTCAACGATTGTCGTGTGGCGGAAAAATTATACTTAGCTAGCACAGCTTAGCACAATTGTTAGATTTTGAATATCTTGAAGTTTTGCAAAGCTATTGCGCAAAAACGCTAGAAAACTAAACAACGCGTTTATTATTTAAGTTTTCAAAGTTAGCAATTTTTATCATGAGGCTGAAAAATTGTGATAGGCTAGCACAGCTTAGCACAAGTTTTAGATTTTGAAAATCTTGACGATTGTTTAGCTGGTTTGTTTTATTTCGGTCTGTTGCTTTTACACATTGAACAAGGATTAACCGGTCCAAGACCTTTTGCATTTATATATAAATAGAAGACAAGTTTTTAACAAAATGGCAAAGTAACATTGATTTTCGTGGCTCCACACTGCTATTATCAAGTTTTGATGCAATTGTTGAAAGTAAAACAGAACTCTATAAGGCCAGGCTCTCCCCAAAAGAATGAGAACTACTGTTGAAATCCTTACTTTTCAAGTTATCTTCACACAATTGCCCATGAGAATACAACTCACTTGCCACCTCTACAGAGACTCCACATCGACAGCCATCAATATATTTATTTTGCAACGTGCGTGTGTTGTAAAAAGAGTTTAGTTGACTATGTCAACTTGTGTGCCGTGCTGTGCATGTACATATGTTTAGCTCGTTTATTTTATTTCGGTCTGTTGCTTTTACACATTGAACAGGGATTGACCGGCTCAAGACCTCTTGCATCTATATTTAAATAGAAGACAAGTCTTTAACAAATTGGTAAAGTGGCATTGATTTTCGTGGCTGCACACTGCTTTTATC
This sequence comes from Hydrotaea diabolus, assembly GCA_963513945.1. Taxonomy (NCBI): domain Eukaryota; kingdom Metazoa; phylum Arthropoda; class Insecta; order Diptera; family Muscidae; genus Hydrotaea; species Hydrotaea diabolus. The sequence goes on from OY740721.1 coordinate 2,366,459, forward strand.
ATGATTTCGGGTCCGTGACAACCCTCTTCAGAAAGCTAGGCTGCAATTGTTGAAAATATAAGGCTAGGCTCTCCTCAAACGAATAAGAACTACTGTTGTAAACCATACTTTTCTAGTTTTCTTCACACAATTGCCCACAAAATACAACTCACTCTTGCCACCTCTACAGAGACTCCATATCGAGAGCCATCAATAGTTTTTTTACAACGTGTGTGTTGTAAAAAGAGTTTATTGCGAAAAACGCAAGAAAATTAAATAAAGCATTTATTTTTTAAGTTATAAAAGTTAAAGATTTTTGTCGTGTGGCAAAAAAATTAGGCTAGCACAGCTGCGCACAATTGTTAGTTATTGCGAAAAAAAAAACGCTAGAAAAGTAAACAAGGCGTTTATTTCTTAAATTTTCAAATTTTCCAATTTCTGATTTTGATTTGAATTTCTGATTTTGAAAATCTTGAAGTTGCGCAAAGTTATTGCAAAAAAAATACTAGAAAAATAAAAAAACGCGTTTATTCTTTAAGATATTAAAGTATTATTTTTTTGTCGTGTGGCGGAAAAATTTTGTTACGATTGCACAATTTAACTCAACTTAGATTTTGAAAATCTTAAAGTTTCGCAATGTAATTGCGAAAAAAAGCTAGAAAAATAAAAAAAACGCGATAGAAAAGTAAAAAACGTGTTGATTTTTTTTGTTTTCAAAGTTAGCAATTCTTGTCATGAGCCTAGCAGAAATTTTCCGTCAATCGACAAAAATCGGCAACTTTGAAAACTTTAAATAATAAACGCGTTTTTTACTTTTCTAACGTTTTTTAGCAATAACTTTCCGATATTTTAAGATTTTTAAAATTTGAAACTTGTGCTAAGCTGTGCTAGCCTAGCACAATTTTTCAGCTCATGACAATAATTGCTTACTTTTGAAACTTTTTTTTTTACTTTTCTATCGTTTTTTCACAATAATTTTGCGAAAACTTAGGAATTTAAAAATCTGAAACTAATGATCAGTTGTGCTAGCGTACCGCAATTTTACAGCATCAAGACAAAAATTGCTAACTTTGAAATTTTAAAAAATCAACAGTTTTTTACATTCTAGCGTTTTTTTGCAATAACTTTGCAAAACTTCAATTTTTTCAAATCTTAAACTTGTGCTAGCCTAGCACAATTTTTTAGCCTAATGACGCTAATTTTGAAAATCTTAAAGTTTCGCAAAGTTATTGCGAAAATCGTTAGAAAAGTAAACAACACGTTTATTATTTTAGTTTTCAAAGATAGCGATTTTTGTCTTGAGGTTGAAAAATTGTGCTAGGCTTTCACAACTCAGCACAAGATTCAGAATTTTAAAAACTTGAAGTTTTGCAAAGTTATTGCGAAAAAACTTCAGGAAAGTAAAAAGCGCGTTTATTTTTGAAGTTATCAAAGTTAGCGATTTTTGTCATGAGGCGAAAGAATTGTGCTAAGCTAGCAAAACTCAGCACAACATTTTGAAAACCTAGAAAAGTGAAAAAAGCGTTTCTTGTTTAAGTTATAAAAGCTAGCGATTTGTGTTGTGTGGCGCAAAAATTGTCAGCACAAGTTTCAGATTTTGAAAATCTTGTAGTTTCGCAAAGTAATTGCGAAAACACGTTAGAAAGTAAACAACGCTTTTATAATTTAAGGTTTCAAAGTTAGCGATTTTTGCCATGACCCGATAGAATTGTGCTAGGCTAGCAAAACTCAGCACAAATTTCAGTTTTTGAAAATCTTGAAGTTTCGCAGAGTTATTGCGAAAAACATTAGAAAAGTAAAAAAACGCATTTATTTTTTAAGTTTTTAAAACAAGAGATTCTTGTCTTGAAGCTTGTGCTAGGCTAGCACAGCTCAACACAAGTTTTAGATTTTAAAAATCTTACCGTTTCGCGAAGTTTTTGCGAAATACGCTAGAAGAGTAAAAAAACGCAATTTTATTAAGTTTACAAAGTTTGCGATCTTTGTCTTGAGGGGACAAAATTGCTAGGCTAGCACAACTCAGCTCAAGTTTCTGATTTAGAAAATCTTGAAGTTTCGCAAAGTTATTGCGAAAAAAACTAGAAAAGCAAAAAGCGCGTTTATTTTTTAAGGTTTCAAAGTTAGCGATTTTTGTCATAGCCCAATAGAATTGTGCTAGGCTAGCAAAACTGAGCACAAATTTCAGTTTTTGAAAATCTTGAAGATTCGCAAAGTTATCGCGAAAAAACGCTAGAAAATTAAAAAACCGCATTGACATTTTAAGTTTTCAAAGTTAACGATTTTATCTTGAGGGTGCAAAATTGTGCTAGGCTAGAACAACTCAGCTCAAGTTTCTGGTTTTGAAAATCTCGAAGGTTTGCAAAGTTATTGAGAAAAAAAACTAGAAAAATAAAAAAACCCGTTTATTTTTTAAGTTTTTAAAGTTAGCGATTTTTGTCATGAGGGTGCAAAATTGTGCTAGGCTAGCACATCTCAGCTCTAATTTCTGAATTTTAAAATCTTGATGTTTCGCAAAGTTATAGCGAAAAAAACTATTAAAAACGCTTTCAGTTTTTAAGTTATAAAATTTAACGATTTCTGACGTGTGGCGGAAAAATTATGCTAGGCTAGCACATCTTAGCACAATTGTTATGTTCTGAAAATTTTTAAGTTTTGTAAAGTTATTGCGAAAAACGCTAGAAAAGTAAAAAGCGCCTTTATTTTTTAAAGTTTTCAAAGTTACCGATTTTTTTCGAATGACGGAAAATTTCTGATAGGCTAGCACAAGTCTCAGATTTTGAAAATCTTGAAGTTTCGCAAAGTTATTGCGAAAATCGTTAGAAAAAAAACGTGCTTATTTTTTGTGTGTTTCAAAGATAGCAATTTTTGTCATGAGCCTGAAAAATTGTGCTAGGCTAGCACATCTTAGCACAAGTCTCAGATTTTAAGAATCTTAACGTTTCGCAAAGTTATTGCGAAATACGCTAGAAGAGTAAAAAAAAGCAATTTTTTTAAGTTTACAAAGTTTGCGATCTTTGTCTTGAGGGAGCAAAATTGCTAGGATAGCACAACTCAGCTCAAGTTTCTGATTTAGAAAATCTTGAAGTTTCGCAAAGTTATTGCGAAAAAAAACTAGAAAAATAAAAACTTCGTTTATTTAATGTTATAAAAGTTAACGATTCTTGTGTGGCGGAAAAATTATACTAGGTTAGCACATCTTACATTTGTAAAGTTATTGCGAAAAAATGCTAGAAATGTAGGAAGCGCGTCGAGGCTTAATAATTGTGCTAGGCTAGCGAAACACAGCACAAACTTCAGTTTTTGAAAATCTTGAAGATTCTCAAAGGTATCGCGAAAACCGCTAGAATATTAAAAAACGCATTTTCTTTTTAAGTTTTCAAAGTTAGCGATAGGGTGCAAAATTGTGCTACGCTAGTACAACTCATCTCAAGTTTCTGGTTTTGAAAATCTTAAAGTTTCGCAAAGTTATTGAGAAATAAAACTAGCACAATTGTTAGATTTTGAAAATCTTGAAGTTAGCGATTTTTCACAATAATTCTGAAAAATTGTGCTAGGCAAGCACAGCTTAGCACAAGTTTCAAATTTTGAAAATCTTGAAATTTCGCAAAGATTTCGCGAAAAAAAGTGGAAAAGTAAACAACGCGTTTATTATTTAGGTTTTCAAAGATACCGATTTTTGTCATGAGCTGAAAATTGTGCTAGGCTAGCACAGCTTAGCACATGTTTCAGATTTTTAAAATGTTTATTTTTAAAACTTCAATGTTAGCTATTTTTGTCTTGAGGTTGAAAAATTTAAGTAGGCTAGCACAACTGAGCAAAAGTTTCAGATTTTTAAAATCCCAAGTTTTTGCAAAATTATTGCAAAAAAAACGATAGAAAATTAAAAAACGCGCTTGTTGTTTAAGTTAAAAGTTAGTGATACTTGTCGTATGGCGCAAAAATTGTGCTACGCTAGTACAGCTTAGCACTGGTTTCAGATTTAGAAATTCTTAAAGTTTCCCAAATTTATTGCGAAAAACGTTAGAAAATCAACAACGCGTTTATTATTTAAGTTTCCAAAGTTAGCGATTTTTGTCATAGGGCTGAAAAATTGTGCTAGGCTAGCACAGCTTAGCACAAGTTTCAGATTTTTCTCAAAGGTATTGCGAAAAACGCTAGAAAAGTAAAAAAACGAATTTACTTTTTAAGTTTTCAAAGTTAGCGTTTTTTGTCATGAGGGTGCAAAATTGTGCTAGGCTAGCACAACTCAGCTCAAATTTCTGATTTTAAAAATCTTGAAGTTTCGCAAAGTTATAGCGAAAAAAACTAGAGAAATAGAAAACGCATTTATTTTTTAGGTTATAAAAGTAATCGATTTTTGTCGTGTTGCCTAAAAATTATGCTAGTCTAGCACATCTTAGCACAATAATTAGATTCTAAAACTGTTGAAGTTTTGCAAAGTTATTGCGAAAAAACGATAGAAAACAAAAAATCGGTTGGTTTTTAAGTTTTCAAAGTTAGCGATTTTTGTCTTGAGGGTGCAAAATTGTGCTAGGCTAGCACAAATCAGCTCAAGTTTCTGGTTTTGAAAATCTTGAAGTTTCGCAAAGTTATTGAGAAAAAACTATAGAAAATTAAAAACCAGTTTATTTTTTAAGTTATAAAAGTTAACGACATTTGTCGTGCAGCGGAAAAATTTTTCTAGGCTAGAACAGCTTAGCACAAGTTTCAGATTTTAAGAATTTTAACGTTTCTCAAAGTTATTGCGAAAAATGCTAGAAAAGTAAAAAAACGCATTTACTTTAGGCTTGCACAACTAAGCTCAAGTTTCTGATTTTAAAAATCTTGAAGTTTCGAAAAGTTATAGCGAAAAAAAAAATAGAAAAATAAAAAAACGCATTTATTTTTTAAGTTATAAAAGTTAACGATTTTTATCGTGTTGCCTAAAAATTATGCTAGGATAGCACATCCTAGCACAATTATTAGATTCTAAAAATCTTGAAGTTTTGCAAAGTTATTGCAAAAAAGCGTGAGAAAAGTAAACAGCACAAGTTTCAGATAAACTAGCACAAGTTTCAGATTTTGAAAATCTTGTAGTTTTGCAAACTACAACGCAAAAAACGCGTTTATTTTTTAAGTTTTCAAAGTTAGCGATTTTTGTCATGAGACTGAAAAATACTGCTAAGCTAATACAACTCAGCACAAGTTTTAGATTTTTAAAATCTTGAAGTTTCGCAGAGTTATGCGAAAAAAACACTAAAAATAAATAAAACTGTTTATTTTTTAAGATATTAAAGTTAACGATTTTTGTCGTGTGGCGAAAAAATTATGCTAGACTAGCACAACTTAGATTCTGAAAATCTTAAAGTTTCGCAATGTTATTGCGAAAAAACGCTTGGAAAGTAAAAAACGCGTTTATTTTTTAAGTTTTCAAAGTTACCGATTTTTGCCATATGGCGGAAAATTTGTGTTAGGCTAGCACAACTCAGCTCAAGTTTCAGATTATGAAAATCTTGAAGTTTCGCAGAGAATTTAACTCCCTTTGGGTTAAGTTCAGGATTGGAACACACGTACTTCATTTTGGGTTTATTTATAGAAGTCCAAACTCGGAAAGGGAGGCTTCCCTTAACGGCTTTGACGCCCTTTCCGATTCAATATCGAAAGTTTTGGAGAGTTATCCGGACAGTGAAATTGTCGTTGCTGGAGATTTCAATGTCCATAATTCCGCCTGGCTTTCACATTCGAGCCATACAACTCCGGAGGGCCAATACGCCGAGCTCTTCGCCGCGCAAAATGACTTGACGCAACTAGTGAATGAACCGACACATATTCCGTGTGTAGAAGGGCACCAACATAACATTCTTGACCTTTACTTAACTTCGCACCCTGAAAAGTACGAAGTTAATGTACTTTCACCTCTTGGTAACTCCGATCACTGCATTGTTTCAGCATCCTTTCCGTATTCCGCTCTTCGTGTCGCTTCGATACCAGCCCCAAAGCGGACAGTATTTTTCTACGAAAAGGCACGTTGGGATGAGCTCAACCACTTTTTCCAGCATTTCAATTGGAAACTTTGCTTTCTTGATAACGACGTAAATGCTGCGGCTGAAATGATCCAAAACATAATTTTATCTGGTATAAAGACTTTTGTTCCAAATAAAATTATGTCGGCTAAACCAGCCAAAAACAGTTGGTTTAACCAGGCATGCAGGGATGCTGTCAGATCAAAGGAGGAAGCGTTCAGAAATTGGCGTTTAAACAAAAACCCCATTACTGAACTGCTGCGAAAACAGGCAAGAGCTTCGTGTGCCAGAGTGCTTAGACGTGAAAAATTTCTGCACGAACAACGTCTACGTACAAAGGTTCTTACTTCTCCTAGGGGAAGTAAGAGCTTTTGGTCGTTTGTAAGAAGAGTAAAGGATAGTTCTTCATCTATCCCAACTCTTGTTAAAGACGACCAGGCATTCACTAACCCGGTTGATAAAGCTAACCTTTTGGCTGAAATATTTGCAGGAAATTCTTCCTTGCCGGAAAGCAATCAACCACTCCCCGCGGTCGAAAACGTATCAAGTTCCATGCCTCAGATATTTTTTCGAACGCGTGCAGTTAAAAGGGTTCTTGCGAACCTCGACGTAAATAAATCCCCGGGCCCGGATGGTATCTCTGCACTTGTCCTATGTAAGTGCTCGTCGACGCTAGCCCGTCCATTACGCAACCTTTTCAACCTTGCTTACCGTGCGGGAGTTTTCCCAGCGTGTTGGAAGGTTGCGAACGTCCAGCCGATCCCTAAAAAGGGTGAAGCCAATAATCCTGCGAATTATCGGCCAATTGCGATTTGCTCTGCGCTCTCCAAGGTAATGGAGAGCATGGTAAACCACCATCTTGTGAGGTATTTAGAGACCAACGACTTGCTAAGTGATCGACAGTATGGCTTCCGTAGAAACCGCTCTACGGGAGACCTGTTGGCGTTCTTGTCGGAGCGTTGGAGTCGGTCTATCCACCAGTTTGGTGAGAGTAAGGTCGTGGCTCTAGATATCTCCAAGGCCTTTGATAGAGTCTGGCATGGTGCACTCATATCAAAGCTGATCGCTTTTGGTGTCGGTAATACATTTGCTCGGTTTATATCGAGCTTTCTTAGAGATCGCACTATTAGAGTTGTTGTAGATGGGTTCTCATCCAACACACATAGGCTGACCGCAGGTGTACCACAGGGCTCTGTCCTTTCTCCCTCTTTATTTCTTATTTTCATTGACGATCTGTTGGGTCAGACCGTGAATCCAATCTACTCTTTCGCAGATGATAGTAACCTCTGTCATTCGTATTCATTCGACCGTAGGCCGAGCCTTCAAGATATTGAAGACAAAAGGCGAATTATGGATGAGACACTTGGCCGGGATCTACTGGCCATTTCCGAATGGGGTCGAGTGAATAGAGTAGATTTTAATGCACGTAAGACACAGTGCTGCTTGTTGTCTCACAAGCGATTCGCTGACCCAACAATATCGTCAATTTCTCTCGATGGTACGGATATTGAACAATCAGAAGCTCTCGATGTTCTGGGCATGAAAATACAATGTGACGCTCGTTGGGCGAGACATGTATTCGAAGTGTCGAAAGAAGCACTCAAGTGCATAGGCTTTTTAAAGCGGTGCAAGAAATACTTCACTCCTACTGATCTTTTCAATATCTATACATCTTTCATCAGGCCGAAGATGGAATACAACTCCCATATATGGGCAGGTGCTCCAAAATCATCCTTGGAGCTACTTGACCGTGTTCAAAGGAGAGCGATGGTGCTGATAGGTGACAGTAGGGTATCCAACTCTATTGTTTCCCTTGAGCATCGTCGGAATGTGGGTTGCGTGACGCTGTTCTATCGTTACTTTCATGGTGTGTGTTCATCAGACATCCGTCGCCTTATTCCTGACGTGAGGATGTTCGGCAGGGATACGCGACTTTCTAGGAATTCACACCCGTTTGTTATCGATTGGCCAGTTGACCGCACTATACACTACAGATCAAATTCGTTTTTCGCTCGTACAGTCCGTATGTGGAATCGACTTCCGGCAAATGTATTTCCCACTAATTGCGACATCCAGAAGTTCAAGGCAAGCGTCAACAAACATTACTCCCTCTTTCCCCCCTCCGATCCATTAATTTCCACTCGCCAACGCAATGCACCGCATGTATAGGGGGCATCCCCTGAGTGTTGGTTTTTAAAAAAAAAAAAAAAAAAAAAAAAAAAAAGAGTTATTGCAAAAAACGTTAGAAAAGTAAAAAAAAAACATTTATTTTTAATTTTTCAATGTAAGCGATTTTTGTCCTGAGGCTGACACATTGTGCTAGGCTAGCACAACTCAGCTCAAGGTTATTACGAAAAAACGATAGAAAAGTAAAAAATGCGTTTATTTTTAAGTTTTCAAAATTAGCGATTTTTGTCTTGAGGCCCAAAAATTGTGCAACGTTAGCGTAGCTTAGCACAAGTCTCAGATTTTAAAAATCTTGAAGTTTTGCAGAGTTGTTGCGAAAAAACTTTAGAAACGTAAACAACCCGTTCATTTTTAAGTTTTCAAAGTTAGCGATTTTTGTCATGAGGCTGAATAAATTGAGCTAGGCTAGCACAGCTTAGCACAAGTTTCAGATTTTGAAAATGTTGAAGTTTCGCAAAGTTATTGCGAAAAACGCTAGAATAGCAAAAAACGATATTATATTTTATGTTTTCAAAGAAAGCGATTTTTGTTAAAGTTATTGGGAAAAAACACTAGAAAAATAAAAAACGCGCTTATTTTTTTAATTATAAAAGTCAACGATTGTCGTGTGGCGGAAAAATTAAACTTAGCTAGCACAGCTTAGCACAATTGTTAGATTTTGAATATCTTGAAGTTTTGCAAAGTTATTGCGCAAAAACGCTAGAAAAGTAAACAACGCGTTTATTATTTAAGTTTTCAAAGTTAGCAATTTTTTTAATGAAGCTGAAAAATTTTGCTAGGCTAGCACAGCTTAGCACAAGTTTTAGATTTTGAAAATCTTGAAGATTGTTTAGCTGGTTTGTTTTATTTCGGTCTTTTGCTTTTACACATTGAACATGGATTAACCGGCTCAAGACCTCTTGCATCTATATAGAAGACAAGTTTTTAACAAAATAGCAAAGTGGCATTGATTTTCGTGGCTGCACACTGCATTTATCAAATTTTGCTGCAATTGTTGAAAGTACAACAGAACTCTATAAGGCCAGGCTCTCCCCAAAAGAATGAGAACTACTGCTGTAATCCGTACTTTTCAAGTTAACTTCACACAATTGCCCATGAGAATACAACTCACTCTTGCCACCTCTACAGAGACTCCACATCGAGAGCCATCAATAGATTTTTTACACGTGTGTGTGTTGTAAAAAGAGTTAAGTTGACTATGTCAACTTGTGTGCCGTGCCGTGCATGTAGTACATATGTTTAGCTCGTTTTACTTTCGCAAAGTTATTGCGAAAAAGCGCTGGAAACGTAAAAAAACTGTTTATTTTTTAAAATTTCCAAGTTAGTTATTTTGTCTTGATTCTAGAAAATTGAGCTAGGCTAGCACAACTGAGCGTAAGCTTCAAATTTTTAAAAAAATAAATTTGAAAAATATAAAAACCGTTTGTTCAAAATTTAGCGATTCTTGTCGTGTGGCGAAAAAATTACGCTAGTTTACCTTACCACAAGTTTTACATTTTGAAAACCATGAAGTTTCGCAAAGTTATTGCGAAAAAACGTTAGAAAAGTAACCAACGCATTTCTAATTTAAGTTTTCAAAGTTAGCGATTTTTGTCTTGTCCAGCACAGCTTAGCACAAGTTTCAAATTTTGAAAATCTTGAAGTTTCGCAAAGTTATTGCTAAAAATCACTAGAAAAAAAACGCATTTTTTTTGTAATAAAAGTCAACGATTTTTGGCGTGTGGCGGAAAAATTATACTAAAGGCTTTTCAAGTAGCGCAAAGTTATTGCGAAAAAACGCTAGAGAAGTAAAAAACTGTTTATTTTTTAAAATTTAAAAGTCAGCGATTTTTGTCTTGAGGCTGAAAACTTGTGCTAGGCTAGCACAGCTTAGCTCAAGTCTCAGATCTTGAAAATCTAGAAGTTTCGCAACGTTATTGGAAAAAAACGCTAGAAAAGTAAAAAAAAGCATTTCTTTTTAAAGTATTCAAAGTTAGCGATTTTAGTCTTGAGGGTGCAAAAATGTGCTAGGTTAGCACAACTCAGCTCAAGTTTCTGATTTTGAAAATGTTGAAGTTTCGCAAAGTTATTGCGAGAATTACTAGAAAAGTAAAAAAACGCGTTTATTTTTTAGGTTTTCAAAGTTACCGTTTTTTCCATGAGGCTGAAAAATTGTGCTAGGCTTGCACAGCTTAGCACAAGATTCAGATTTTAAAAATCTTGAAGTTCCGCAAAGTTATTTCGAAAAAACGCTAGATAGGTCAAAACTGTTTATTTTTTAAAATTTCAAAGTTAGCTATTTTTGTTTTGACGCTGAAAAATTGTGGTAGGCTAGCACAACTGAGCTTAAGTTCAGATTTTTAAAATCCTTAATTTTCGCAAAATTATTGGAAAGGGAGAAGGCAAAAACGGGTTTTTTTTAAGTCAAAAGATAGCTATTCTTACCGTGTGGCGGAAAAATTGTGCTACGCTAGAACAGCTTAGTACAAGTTTTAGATTTTGAAAATCTTGAAGTTTCGCAAAGTTATTGCGAAAGATCGATAGAAAATTAAAAAAGAGAGTGTGCTTAAGACTACACAAATGAAGTATAACTTCTTTAGCTCCATCTATATGTATTTATATATATATATATATATATATATATATATATATATATATATATATATATATATATATATATATATATATATATATATATATATATATATATATATATATATATATATATATATATATATATATATATATATATATATGTATATATATATATATATATATGTATATATATATATATATATATATACATATATATATACACATATAATAATTTTACATTATTACAATATTGTTTACATGTATTATCGGTTTTGATTGATAAATTAATATTTTTAAATTGATGTTTTATTTAATATTTTTATTTTATTATTCATTATTTGTATTATTACACAAATGTGTGTATTAGTATTTTGTTGTCATTTTTATAATGCATATGTGTTAGTTTTGTTGTTCTTAATGCTGGGTTGTCTCTAGCACAATTTTTTTACCGTCAGACTATCTACTCTTCACCTCCCTCGCCAATCAAATGCTGTTTTACGCCAGCTAATTGTTCTCGTGTAAAATGTTAGAATGACTCTCCCACTCTCACTGTCTTTGTCAAAACAAAACTCAATGTATACACTTGTAACACACTCACATTTAAAATTTAAATTCCCTTTATGCTTACCTTTAGTTCTCCCCACCCCCTACCATGCAAAAACTGCACGACACAAAAGCAATAACGATAAAACTAATCGTTGTCATACATTTAGTTGTTTCCCTCGCACCCCGCTAATCAAAAATTAGCGATTCTTGTCGTGTGGGGAAAAATTGTGCTAGGTTAGCACAGCTTAGCACAAGTTTTAGATTTTGTAAATCTTGAAGTTTCGCAAAGTTATGCCGAGAAACGATCGAATAGTAAAAAAAACTCATTTATATTTTAAGTTTTCAAAGTTAGCGATTTTTGCCTTGAGGCTGAAAAATTGTGCTAGGCCAGCACAGCTTTGCGGAAGTTTCAGATTTTGAAAATCTTGAAGTTTCGCAAAGTTATTGCGAAAAAACGCTAGGAAGTAAAATGCTGTTTATTATTTAAGTTTTCAAAGTTAGCGATTTTTGTCTTGAGGCTGAAAAATTTTTGTAGGCTAGCACAACTGAGCATAAGTTTCAGCTTTTTAAAATCCTAAGTTTTCGCATAATTATTGTGAAAAAAAATGATAGAAAAGTAAAAAAACGCATTTGCTTTTAGATCCAAAGTTAGCGATTCTTATCGTGTGGCGGAAAAATTGAGCTAGACTAGCACAGCTTAGCAGAAGTTTCAGATTTTGAAAATCTTGAAGATTCCAAAAGTTATTGCGAAAAAACGCTAGAAAAATAAAAAAGGCGTTTATTTTTTAAGTTATAAAAGTCCGCGACCGAAACAGCCTAATGTGCAGCGCGACTGAGACATTTTTCAGCTAGTCTGAGAAATTTCGAAATTCATCTCTTTTTTGTTAAATCCTGGAAATATATGATAAAAGTGATACATTTATGAAAAGTTATAATATATTAAATTAAAAAAACACATACGATAAAAAACATTCTAGACCGATTTCAGATCGGAGAGATATGGCATGCACTAAATCTCTTCCTTTAATATGGATGCCATTATTGGAGGCCCCTTTAGGGGCACTTCCGGTCGAACTTAATCGACCATCGAGATGTCCCTAGATAGCAAAATTTCTTAGTCGAGCCGCACATTAGGGTGTTTCGGTCGCGGACTAATTTAACTTTTAAATTTATCTTCACACCCTTCATTTCTAATACTGATTATCAATAAATGGATATGAAAGAATATTATAAAATGTGATTGACTGAGAGCAAACTTATGCAAACATAAGTATAAGTGCAGTGTCAGAAATTTGATTAAAAGAAGGATTCATTTTTCATCCTTATTATCAAACAGCTTTGTCATAATGAGAACTCCAAGAGTTAAAAAAGATAAAACACAATTGCATCGAAATCCAATGAATATTGGGTATAATTCAATGGAACTATATTTCTAATAACGGCACCTGAAGTTTGCATATGAAAATAGGTAAAATAATCAAGGGTACGAGAACATTTTCAAAACACAGCTCATCTGATATTGATTATACAGAAATGGATATGGGCGAAGAATTTAAAATACGAATCTAACACCATTGCATAATGAGAACTCCAAGTGTTGAAGAAACAAAATACAATTACATTGAAAACCTATGAATATTGGGTAGAATTCAATGGAACTATATTTCCAATTATAGCACCTGCAGTTAAGTCAATTGATACAGACAGAATAAAGCTCGGGCTACATTCAAGAGGAGAATAATCTGATTTCTTTTATTTGTTCTCTTGATCAATAAGAAGCTTTGAATGTTTACAAAACTATTATTCAGCATTTCATACCAATTTTATTTTTGTAAAATTTTCTTAGTGTCGAATTTTTGATATATATGAAATGATAAATTTATTTAATTTTTAGGTTTCCTAAACCCGACTTTATCATGTTTAGTATAGTAGTACAGTAGTATAGTAGTATAATGGCATGTTTCAACCAAAAGAAATCAATCCAGAAGAGATATTACGACCATGTACGGATTGATATTATATACGAAAACCCAATCTCATGTAGATGAGCTTGAATTCTCCGCAAGGCTTGAATTCGCTGATAATATCTCTTGTTGCTTGGTTATTTTTGGTATAATCAATAGAAATAACTTGTTAATTATTCTTAAAATCCACATAGGTTTTAATAAAATGCTAATATTCCAAATTAGACAAGAATTCCAAACACCAAATGCAAGCCAGATAACATGCGTTTGATATTTCAGAGTACATCAATTTTTAGTACATCCTGAATTGGTTGCACAACATGAAAAAGGCACCACCGTTTGATCAAACAGTTTTTCGTATGAATATTTCTAAGAACTATCGCTGAAGAATCTACAGCTATCTAAAATAATTTTCGAACCCTTCTATGAACGAGAAAAAATTCTCGTGGTTTCAAAAATTATTTTCGAACCAAGAGGTTGATACAACGAAAATACTGGAGAACAACAACAAAATCTGTTTGATAAACAAAAAAACGATCCACCCTAATGTACAAACAACAAACACACAATCACTTTTCACATTTCTATAAGTACATACATACACTCAATATTTCTCAAAATTAAAAGAGGATTGTTATGTACTTATCTTAACTGTAGTTAGTTTTTTCTTGCTCTTAATATATATATGGAATAAGATTGAGTTTTTTTCAAAATGTCCTTTCAGCATTTCTCTCCTCTGATGTACTAAAATTTATGATCGAAATTAATTCGATCATATGACCATTTGACCTAATTCTTGTTCAATGAGTAATTCATTGTAATAGAATCATATAAGAAACAAAATAAATTTTAAGTATAAATAATAAAATTGTATTAAAATAAGTAAATTTGTACTACTATCCAGGAGGGATTTGGAGCCAAATGTTGGGATTTTTTCATATTTTTTATAAAACATTTGTTTAATTGTTTTTTTTATAAAAAACGGTTTCAGTATTGCTTCCTTAAATTGAAGTCAGTTTTACTTAATGAACGGAAGTACTTATTCAGATATACTCGTAGAGTAAATACAGCAATGGAAATGACTTTAAGAAAAACTGATTCTCAATTTCAAGTACATGCATTTTTACTTTGTCTTTAAAATAAAGAATTTTTTGTTGTCCTGAGTAAATTTTACAATATTCAAGTAAAACTGAACTACGTGAAAACTATAGATTTTTACCCGATTTATTTGTCTAGATGCCACATCTTACATCCAATCTTGTTAAAAATTTAGCACGCGTAAGTTTTTGAGGCAAAGGAAGGACGTTGTTAAAATTGAAGAAATCGGTTCAGATTAAGATATAGGTCCCACTTAATGTTAAATCGTTTTTACAGAAAACAATAAATTTTTCTTACAAATGCAAATATAACATAACTTTTAATATCTCTTAAAATTTAGAGCCCGTCCTAGTGGGTCCAAAATCCTATTATCAGTTGGCTCTTCTGAACATCTAGTAGTACAGGTAAAATAAAGTCATTATAATTAATACTTATAATGGGACTAAACAGTTTAAGATTATTGTCTTGCCGTTAATTAAGTGGCTTATATTATTATAACCAACACCACTCTGTGGGACAGGGTATTATAAGTTAGTTTCATTGCAAATATTTGTAACTACCATAAGCATTTGATCTATAGTCGGTGTCTGACTTTCCGGTCGTCCTTCCACATAAAGCTTGTAATCTAACTACACGTCGCATCCGATTTTAAGTCTTTAGCTCTACATGCAACATTTTACACCCAATCTTGATGCAATTTGGCACACGTTGTTTGCGGACCATGGAAGGAAGTTATTAAAATTTACGAAAATCCATTTTTTATTTTTATATCTAGAAGCTACATCTGACGACATTTAGCACGAGCGATTTTTTTTTTGTTCCAAGGAAAGACGTTGTAAAGTACTCAGATTGAATAAATTCTATTCAGATTCAGGATTCAGCATTTCAATTGGAAACTTTGCTTTTTTGATAACGACGTAAATGCTGCGTCTAAATTGATCCAAAATATATTTTTATCTAGAATAAAACTTTTGTTACAAATAAAATTATGTCGGCTAAGCCAGCCAAAAACAATTGGTTTAACCAGGCATGCAGAGATGATGTCTGATCTAAGGAGGAAGCGTTCAGAACTTGGCGTTTGAACAAAAAATCCATTACTGAACTGCTGCGAAAACGAGGAAGAGCTTCGTGTGCTAGAGTGCTTAGGCGTGAAAAATGTATGCACGAACAACGTCTACGTACAATGGTTCTTACTTCTCCCAGGTGAAGTAAGAGGTTTAGTCGTTTGTAAGAAGAGTAAAGGATAGTTCTTCATTTATCCCAACTCTTGTTAAAGACGACCAGACATTCACTGATCCGTTGAGAAAAATTAACCTTTTGGCTGAAATATTTGCAGGAAATTCTTCCTTGCCGAAAAACGTATCAACTTCCATGCCTCAGATATTTTTCGAACACATGGAGCTAAAAGGGTTCTTGCGAACCTCGCGGTAAATAAATCCCAGGGCCCGGATGGTATTTCGGCACTTGTCCTATAGAAGTTCTCGTCGACGCCAGCCCGTCCATTACGCGTATTGGAAGGTTGCGAACGTCCAGCCGATCCCTAAAAAGGGCAAAGCCAATAATCCTGCGAATTATCGACCAATTGCGATTTGCTCTGCGCTCTCCAAGGTAATGGAGAGCATGGTAAACCGCCATCTTGTGAGGTATGTATATAAAAACCAACGACCTGCTAAGTGATCGACAGTATGGCTTCCGTAGAAATCGCTCTACCGGAGACCTGTTGGCGTTCTAGTCGGAGCGTTAGAGTCGGTATATCCAACAGTTTGGTGAGAGTAAGGTCAGTTTGGTGAGAGTAGGCTATCTCTAAGGCATTTGATAGAGTCTGGCACGGTGCATCGAGCTTTCTTAGACATCGCACTATTAGAGTTGTTGTAAATGGGTTCTCATCCAACACACAAAGGCTGAGCGCAGGTTTACTACAGGACTCTGTCCTTTCCCCCTCATTATTTGTTATTTTCATTGACGATCTTTTGGGTCAGACCGTGAATACAATCAACTTTTTCGTAGGTGACAGTAACCTCTGTCATTAATATTTATTCGACCGTAGGCCGAGTCTTCAAGATATTGAAGACAAAAGGCGAATTATGGATGAGAAACTTTACCGGGACCTACTGGTCATTTCCGAATGGTGTCGAGTGAATAGAGTAGATTTTAATGCGCGTAAGACACAGTGCTACTTGTTGTCTCACAAGCGATTTGCTGACCCAACAATATCAACAATTTCTATCGATGGTACGGATATTGAATAAGAAGCTCTCGATGTTCTGGCCATGAAATTAAATGTGACGCTCGTTGGGCGAGACATGTCTTCGAAGTGTCGAAAGAAGCACTCAAGTACATAGGCTTTTAAAAGCGGTGCAAGAAATATTTCACTCCTTCTGATCTTTTTGATATCTATACAACATACATCAGGCGGAAGATGGAATACAACTCCATATATGGGCAGGTGCTCCAATATCATCCTTGGAGTTACTTGACCATGTTCAAAGGAGAGGGATGGTGCTGATAGGTGACAGTAGGGTATCCAACTCTATTGTTTCCACTGAGCATCGTCGGAATGTTGTTTGCGTGACGCTGTTCTATAGTTTCTTCCATGGTGTGTGTTCATCAGACATCCGTCGCCTTATTCCTGACGTGAGGAATAAGGAATTCACACCCGTTTGTTATCGATTGGCCAGTTGGCACTACAGATCAAATTCGTTTTTCGCTCGTGGAATCGACTTCCGGCAAAGGTATTTCCCACTAGTTGCGACATCCAGAAGGCAAGTGTCAATAATCATTACTTCCTCTTTCCGCCCTCCGATCCTTTACTTTCCACTCGCCAACGCAATGCATCGCATGTATAGAGTGCATGCCCTTAGTGTTGGTTATTTAAAAAAAAATATTGATAAATGTTTTATTTAATGTGGGCAATTATATATGAATACAATATCAGATGAGTGTCCGCCTCTGTAAGCCTCCCAAATGCGAGCCCATTTGAGCGCATTTTTCATTACATTCAGCAAGTCGTCGAATTGAGGTTGATGGATAGATTTGAACACTTTTTCGAGCAGAAGTAATGTTTCAAGTAGTATACCTTCCCGGCGGACAGCCTGTAGGTTCCACACATATCTTTATCCGATTTTTCTGTTTTTAGCTCCAGAAAAAACATTTTTTTTCTAATCTTGAAAAATTAAACAATAGTTAGTTTTGAAAAAGATCGGTTCAGATTATAAATTGATGTTCATCCAAGTTTATGTTTAGCTCTAGAAGAAACATATTCCATCGAATCATATTAAAATTTGGCACAAGTTAGTTTTTTGTACGAAAACAGGGGGTTACTACTATTTAAGAAGATTTTGATAAGGCTGCGACAGACATGTTCATACAATATTTTTGGTTTTAGGTCGTCACAAACATTTTACATCCAATCTTGATCAAATTTACCACGGGTAAATTTTTAGGGCCAAGAAAGGACGTATATGTTTTGGAAAACCAGAACTCTTAGTTAGATATAGCTCCTAACTGTATATCACTTCTGAGCGTCCAGACGTGCAGGTTTTAATGTAGTAGTCCACGACCGATAGGACGACAAACGGATATACACTCAAAGTTGGAGAAAAATTGAAGTCAGAAATCCTTAGTGCCTTGGTATTTGTTAGCCAGATACACGTGACGGATTCATAGCAATCGCTTAAAATACTAAAGTAGCTCAGTAATATTTTGAATAGTCTTTTGTGTTTAATATATATGTATTTGAAAATGTGTTTTATTTTTGAATGTTGACAATATTTAAAGATGTGTCTTGTTCGCATGATTTTATGGCTACTGCCTTGATATCGATCTTTACTTATCTTTACTTACTTATAATGTAGGTTTTAATCGTAAATGAACTAAGTTTAGGGAAAACAATTTTTCAATGTAGCGAAATTTTCAGAATTTGATGACAAAAAGCCTGATGTTGCAGATTTGGGAGAATCTAATAGTTTTAATGCAGTTGTTTATGAATCTTCATGTTCCGTGGAAGACCAAGTTCGACTTAAACTTAAACAAAAACTGCAAAGAAATCGAACATCTTTTACTACCGAGCAGATCGAAAACCTAGAAAAAGGTATAATTATTAAAGAATGAAAGTACTTATGTATGTTTTATTTGCGGTAAATTGCATTGCCGTTGGAGATATTTTTCCATCGGATTGGCAAATAAGTTTATATAAATTTATTTTCGTAGTTTCAATGTGGTTCATAGGCCCTAACAAAAAATTCCATTTTTTATATATTATTATTCGGACTTTCTTCTTCTCGGCTTATCTTCCTGTTTTTTTCTAAGAGTATGCCCAAACCAATTCCATTTACGTCTGACGATTTCGGATGCATTTAGAGGTTGTTCTATCGACAGCCATAGATCCTTGTTGGAGATTGTGGATGGCCTAAGTAAATTTTGTATTTTCTTACACACCCGTTGGTGAAGATTGAAGTGCATTCAAACCGCGGGAGCTTGTGTTTTTTATTCTACATCTATACAACAACGTAGATTGTCGGTTGAAATTTAACAATTTTATCTTTGTTTTCCTCGAGATCTATGTAAACTTTAAGACAGAACACAGGGCTTACTATGTGCGTTTGAAGTTATTTATTCAATTCATGATATTTGCATTATACCCTCCTTTAATGTCTACTCCTCATGACATCCCTCTGTTTGCATAAAAGCCTAGACAGACAACAGCGTTAATGTGCATTAAAAATGCACTCATGGAAATTAAAACTTTATGGTAACAGACGACAGTATCAGGTAACTGAATTTAGTAAACAACTGTTTGTCAAATATTTTTTTGCCATTTATGCGATATAAAATGGTTAAAGGAAAGAAATGACGAACAAGTGAATAGTTAATTTTTTACGTTCTAAGTATTTCTTTTTGCTAAAATAAATGCTTAAACCAACAAAAATGCATTGAATAGAATTGAAATACTCGTAGTAAGTACGTAAATAAAAGGCGGCAGGTTTGGTTAAAGTTGCTCATAACGCCATATAGTAAATTTGAGTGAGATCGAATATAATATAGGACTTGTGAACCGCGCCTTGGCATATGCCTATATAAGTACTTATATATGAGGCTACATGAAAACGTGAACCGATATTTTTCAATATTACTTAGATTGATAATAGATATTTGATATTGTACTATACTATATTAGACGAAGATCAAATGTTAAATGTGGATTGTGCAATGGCAGGGCGGAAAATCTGCGGAGACCTTTGCATATGTGCATGGTATATTGGACGATATGATCCAACGTATCATGCAATGGTTTTACCAAGAGGACACGAATCTGTTAGAACCTTTGTGCATGACTATTCCAAAACATGGACTATTAGTGACTTACGAAATTTGGTCAGAGTTGGAAGTAATATGTGGCGTTTTTAACTGCAGATCTATAGCTGAAACAAAAAACTCCTTAGTACTCTATCATAACATGGCCCTACATTGACCGCTCAATGGAATGAGATACTCGGAACTATATTCTTATATTTTGGCGTTACAAATATCAGCGACAGACTGGCATAGGGTAAAAAAATATTGTACCTTTCCGGCTCAAAAAGTAGTATTTTATTCCTTTGTTGTACCAGTTCGCCAACCACATGTATCATCCCTGCTACCAATCATAAACAACTTAACAGCTGATTTGATACCAGATAATTTGATTTTTGCTAAATTGTGACACTTTTGCCTGATTTTAATACCTAAAGGCAGTTTGATTTTGAAAAATTAAATTTGAAAAATATTGTTTTTGGTTGTGTGAAAGCCTTTTTAAAATCTATAATATTAGGTAGAGACTATAACTCCATTCTGCAGAAAGTTCCTCTATGATTCTGAGTCAACGCACGATTTACTAAAGTGGCTGGAAATTTATATATATATATAAGAGCTAATACTTTATTCACCATGGTTATGAGAGTGATTTCACTCGAGTTTTTATACATTTCTGGCAAGAAAAAGTTTAACCGCTATTTTTTCTGATTTTCGTTTTTCATTCAATCTTCAGATACTATCTGACATCTATATTTTTCTCCCCTTTAGTATGTATCCCTGGTGGCTGTTGCTGTGAATGTAGATCGTGTAAGTTATAATGATAAAACCTCGCGTTCCCTATTCACACAGTTTGGTTGCACTCAAGTAACAAAAAACCTACATGAGCTATTTTTGCTTATTCAACAAGTTGATTGCATCAAAACAACCAAAAAAAATCTACAAGAGCCGGTATCTACATGAGCACGCGAAAATTAAGTCGATATTAAATAATAAACCACTCATGGTATGCGAGTTACGGATTCGAAACGATTATCCTTGGGCGGTGATAAGAATAAGCTAGAACTCTGAAACGTGTATGTACGACGCACAGTGGCGCCCTCGGTTTGTTCCTTTTCAAAAATTAAAATTTCATGTGCGCCTACGGTATATTGAATAAACCCATCCTATAGGAAATTTTTCAACGACTTCAAATATGCCAAATAATATTAAATTTTTAATTTAGAGATACTTATACAACCGTTCACATTTGATCAATTTTCTGTCACACGCCATTATTAGCCAATTTAGTTCAATGTAATATCATATAATATATTTGATTGGATTTAATGTTTTTGATGTATTTATGTAATGTATAATAATAAAAAAAGTAATGTATAATGTAGGTAAATCACTATTTAAAAACTATACACTTTTTCACTATTTTGCAACTTATGTATGTCGGTTTTAAGGCGTTGTAGCATAAAGAGAGAGAACAGCTTTGTTAATGTAAATGATTCTACAAACGAAGATAGTATCGAATTTGGAATGTCTCCATTGCACGCAAGGATAAGGTTTATGGAGTTTTCGTTAAAATTGGCATATGCCCTACCACAAGAGATGGTAAGCTTTAATAAAACCGGTTTTAAAACCAAGTAAATCTGAACATTTAGTAGGATCTTATAGACCTATTAGTTTACTGCTCATTTTCTCCAAGATATTTGAACGACTGATTTTGAAACGCCTATGCCTCTTTTTGGAAAATACAGCAGATCATCAATTCGGATTTCGACATAAACACGGAACACCAGAGCAATGTCATCGGATTATTAAAGAAATAACTAATGCGTTTGAAAATAAAAAAGTACTGTTCTGCTGTAATTTTGGCTATACAACAGGCGTTCGATAAAGTTTGGCATAGTGAACTGTTATACAAATTAAAAAATATTCTTCCAAATTAAAAAAATATTCTTGACAAATGATTTTTTTTGTAAAAATCAATAATGAAGTTCACAACATTCATCGAATAGAAGCCGGCACCCCACTGGGTAATGTTCTTCGACCTGTCCTGTATACTTACAATATTCACACATGATATGCCAACTAGAGATGACATTACTGTTGCAACATATGCAGAAGATACAGCATTCTTATGTTCACATCAATTTCCATCTAAAACAACTAGAATATTACAAATACAATATTTTAGTCAACACTCAAAAATCAAATCATATCAAATCATTAATTCCAGAGAGTAGTGAAGTTATATACCTTGGATACATTTGGATCGGAAAGCACACACACTTACCAAGAGAAAACCGCTTGACATATAATTTAAATGAAAGTACTGGTTACTTGGGCCTAAATCTCAATTTTCACTAGAAAATAAAGTTCTCCTGCTTAAAGTTATATTAAACCTCTCTGGACATACGGTATAGAGTTATGGGGAACCGCCAGCAATTCCAGTCTAATGCCTTACGATCAGTTACAAATGTTCCATTTTACATTACGAACAATTTATTGCACAAAGACCTCAAAATGCCTTTTGTGAAATTAAAAAGTTTAAGTAGTAGGGAGATACAGGGAATGGATAGTGATTCACAGGTGAGAGCACATTAATCAAGTTTAATGAGCTTTGATATAGGAAATCCTATATAATTATTTTTTGTATATTATTCTTTGATATGAGTACGTGATGTGACCCTTTTTGTTTTTAGTTATAGGATAATCCAATGTGTTTTCAGATAGTCCAAGATAATTAATTTTTATTACCATGGATATGAGTACGTGATGTGACCCTTTTTTTATTTGGGTATAGGAACTCCTATGTAGTTTTTTAGATAGTTCAAGATAATTAATTTTT
The DNA here is from genome assembly GCA_963513945.1 of Hydrotaea diabolus. NCBI lineage: Eukaryota > Metazoa > Arthropoda > Insecta > Diptera > Muscidae > Hydrotaea > Hydrotaea diabolus. The sequence continues at coordinate 2,388,940 of OY740721.1, forward strand.
ATTAGCATGGATATGAGTACGTGATGTGACCTGCTTTTTTATTTGGGTATAGAAAAATCTTTTCTTAGTCTTAGATAATAAATTTTTATTAGCTTGTGGGGGACGTGATGTGATTATGGAGACGTGATATGACCCTTTTTTATTTGATATGGTGTGTGATTAAAAATCGGGTGAGTTCATTGCTTCAGCGATCGTCATAGTTCTGAGCCTTTCTTTGGAATATTTCCGTCAACTCGGTGCTTGTATATGTATATTTATGCGATCGTTAATTCCTCTTTGTTCAAATTCGTCAATTTTCTAAGTCTTTCTTTGAAATTATCATCATCAACATGGTGCTTGAGTTTAGAAGTATTCAAGTTATTGTTTTTGTATTTCAGCGATCGACAATTTCTCTTTGCTTGATTTCGTCAGAGTTCTGAGCCTTTCTTTGGAATGTTTCTTCTACATGTTTTTGATTTTCTAAAGGGGATGTACTTAAATTTGAATGTATGTATGTACAAATTGGGGCTGTGAAAGGTTCAGTGCTTGCTTGTGTGCTATTCTGGTGTGGGACAATTTCATTAGTATTTTCCGTTAACACGGTGATTGTTAAAATTTCCACTAGACTGCCGCATGTGAAGATATCTTGCGTTTTTATGTGGAAAAGTACCATGAGAACCCATCTTTATTTTTTAATATAGGAAATCCCTTGGAGTTTTCAGATTGTCCAAGGTAATTAATTTGTATAAGCTTTGACACGTGATGAAACCCATTTTTATTTGATATGGTCTTATGTAAACTCCGATATTGGGGGTGTGATTAAATATCGTGTGAGGTCATTGCCTATGAAGCGGTTGCTTTGTGTGTGGTATTTCAGCGATTGTAATTATTTATTATTTTGGAATGAGGAATTACTTTACAAGGTAAAAATATCAGGTTTGTTATAGAGGGAAGGAAAAGTAAGTCTGCGAATTTAAAGCAATTACATTACCATCTGGTAGACGCAAGTATCTCTGTTGTTGTGGGCGGCTTATCGACACCATTATATGTGCTGCCGACTAAGTCTCTGCTTGTTTAACGATATACAGTAATTTTCGCTTAATTGAGTTTCCAAAAATGTTCAACTTTTGCTGCAATTAACCGGGTAAATCATTTAACCGATACCCGTTTAATTGAGTGTCTGGTGCAATTAAACGGAACCCGTTTAATTGCACATCTGACTCAATAGAGCGGACCCATCCCCTTCAGGGTTAAACGAAAAAGCAACTGATTTATATTTTTAATACGTAAGAAGTGTCTAACGTCGGAAGAGGCCGACTAAATAATAACCTATACCACCACCATTAACAGAAAGATGTGTTAAAATGTTTGAAACCCTGTGTTACAGTGTGGTGTAGGTTATAAAAATTAAAGACTGTATACATACTTTATTAAGAAATGTATTTGAAACTTAAAAAAACTTAACAAAAAAAAAGAGATCACACAGGTATTTCCATAAAACAAGATCTTATCAAATAAATAAAAGGAACAGAATTCAATTCAATGAAGTTAACAAAAAACGAGATCGATATACATATATGTGACGCGCAAAATAGAAAGGGACCTAAGGGTAAAAAACAGTTTTGTTCAGGAGAGCCATTTTAAAGATTTAAATACATGTATCTTTGGTGTACCACCACTTCCATAGCACGCGCATATCTCTGGGAGGGAACACTTTTGGGGCATTGGATCGGCCTCATTCGATGCTCTGATGTTGTCCACATCAAAAAAAAGTTGAAAATTGATTTTTTTACCCTTAGGTCCCTTTCTCTATGCGCTGTCACATATACTTATACTACGTACGTAACTGTAACTGTATATATTTTTATTATTGTTGCATACCATGTCATACTTAAATGGATTTAAAAAAGTCTGTTATTACAGCTTGTGTTTGGACTTTGCACAAGTTTTTGATAACACTTTTTTCCATATTATCAAGCTCATTCGAAAAAAGGTTGTTTGGTTGAAAAAAATTACGAAGAACGTTAAGTGAATTCAATACTTCTTTACCTGAAGGAGAATTATTAACAATTTCTTCAACGTTCTCTTCTTCGGTGGGGTCTGATGTCGAATTTTGAACAACTTCATTTATGATTTCCTCATCTGTCATTTGCCCTCTCAGTGTTATGCCTTCTCTATTCTGCCAGCGATGAAACCATCCGGAACTAGGATTAAAGTCTTCATCCATTTCAACAGCAAACTTCTTCGCTTTTTCAAAAATCTTGTTACGTGAAATTATGGATCCGGATTCTCGCATTTGGTTAAACCACAGTAAAAGAGCCCGCTCCACGTTGACGCATGCACCCGTTCTTTCTCTTTTGGTTGATAACTTACTGGTCTTTGAAAGTTTAACGATTAAGTCCTTTTTTTTATAATTCTATTTATTGTGGCCATGGAACACTTATATTTTGCGTGCAGTTCATGTTTGCCCAGTTTTTTGGCATCAGCAATTAGATTTAATTTTTGTTTTAAACTTAAACTTGTATATTTTTTCCACTCATATTTACACGTGTACCCACTCGTTTGTTTACTTTGTATGTTCCAAACATATGATCAATGAGCATACATTAATAAGGCTCCATCAAAAACGTGTAGTACTGAGGCGGTATAATTAGTAAACAGATGGCATTGTAAATTCAAATCAAAACATTCGTTCATAATTATATGGGCAATTAACCGGGTATTTTTGTACGTTATTTCCAAAGAGGGTTATCATTTTGTGGATAAATTAAAAGGGTAACGCAATTAAACGGAACTCAATTAAACAGAGATTTTCTTATGTACTTTTATGGGAATTTTTTATAGCATCTGATCAATAAAGCGGGTAAATCAATTAAGCGAGCGACAATTAAGCGGAAACTACTGTATACAAAACATTGCTTTGATTTTGCATACGCGAAGTATTATTGTCGAAGAGTGCGGATACAAGCGACTCTCTGACGCAATTCCTACCATATTGACAGACTGACCGACTGACGTTTTTTTAGTTGATGATTTGAAGTTTCTATTTATAGAACAACGATGTTGTTGATGAAGGCGGGTGTTGAAGGCAGGCTTTCCACTAACACCACTATCTTTTTAAGATCAGGTTTGTTAATGTTAGTCATAGAGAGTCATGGTAAAAATTTTCGTTTATGCATTACGTGATCGTGTGTATAATTGTCACTATTTTTATGAACCTTGTCTTTAGAATTCTGATATTTTAAGTGTGACAATTTGTTGCAACGTTTTGATTTTCAAGTAGGGATGTACTTGGTTTGAATGTATGTGAAAAGTGTGCGTGTGACCTTGTGGAACGTTTGAAAGGTGCAGTGAGTTTGTGTTGTATTCAGGTGTTGGACAATTTCTTTGGAATTTTCCGCTAACCGATGATTGTTTAGATTTGAGGAAATCTTGCAGTAGCTTTCATGTGGTAAAGGAAAATGATAATCCTTTTTTATTTTTGATATAGGAAGTCCAATGAAGAAAGTCGAAGGTAATTCATTTGTATTGGCATTGTTAAAGGAGGTAATGAAATCCCTTACCGTAAGCGGTAGCTAGGGGCTTCTCACACTCGGGTGGAGATGGCGCTCTCCCACTTGTTTCAATGATAGGGTTTTGTAAAGGTTTTATTGCTTGAAAACATTTGTCTCCCTATTTCTTATACAGTGAGAGAGTAATCCCTGTGTACAGAGTGGGGTCTCCAGCTCAGTAACTACGGTGCTGTGTGGGGGTTTTGTTTTTTCTAATGTGCCTTAAAAAGGTCGTTACTATTTACAACATGCATTTCATAGGACTTGAGGACGTAGTGAGGGCCTTATCCCACTTGTTTCAATAATGGGGCCTTGTTAAGGTTTTGTGGTTTGGAGGCATTTGTCTCTCTTTTTGACTTTTGGCACCCGATTTTCGGGGAGTAAACTGCTGTGTGAAAGTTTTTCTTTAACATTCTTTAAAAGAAAGTTTGTTGCTCAGTTGAAGTGTCAATAATTTTACTTTTCGTTTATTAATGTTATGTTCTACTCTTATCCATGAAAGTGTGATCGCATTAATTGTTAAGAGTGCACCCCCTTTTAGGGTAATATGCACGGTTGTGGGAGGTTTTGGGAATTTTGCGTGCTCGAGTGTTTCCAAATTTTCTGGTCTCTTGCCTATTTAAATGCCAGAATTGTTCGATGACATTGTTTGGTAGACTAGATAATCGATTAATTGGTAAATGTAAATCAGCTATTTTCCTATGTAAATTTCGTAGTAATAAACTTTTTTTTTAATTGGTGTCCGCTTTTTCTTCTTGGTGTACCGTTCCTTTAATTTTTTTTATATCGCCTGTTTGAATAAGGGTTTCTTGGTTGGGACGTTAGTGGGAGGCGAGGTAAAAATGAACCCTGTCATTCTCTCTCTGTAAGGGTGTCATCGCGGTAATTGTTTTCTGTCTCCCCGTTTTTGGGAATGTACGATACTGTGTGTGTGTTTCCGTGTTATTTTAGTTCTTAACAGGAGCTCACTAAACCATTATCTTCAAAATTGTCTTTCGAAAACGTATCTTTATTAGTTACAGCGGGCCTGAATATTAGGGTCTTGTTAAGCGATATTTATATGGTTAACTGAAACACACCCTGTTACCAATTTTTGGACTTTACGACAAAAATAATTTTTTGGCACATCTAATGCCAACACTTTTTTGTGGCAGGTCGTTGCTTGTTGGCTGTAACAATTATGAAAAGTTATTTTAAAGTTATAATGCTCTTTATGTAAATTGATTGAAAACACTTTATTATTTAAGAATAAGAACTACAATTTAGTAGCGGAATACAAACACTTCGATGTCAACAGAAAGATAATGTGGTAAACTCCATAGAAAAATCTGTAAAATTGCAGTGTGTTTGATGAATATCTGGCACATTGTACACAATAGAAGAACTATTTTTGGTTTCCCTGGAAATTAATATACATGTCTATTTTAGTCCGAAAAATCGTTACAAACCCAGCATTTAACGAACTTAGCGAAACTATGTTTTGCTGATGTACTTTATTTATGTAATAAAGAATATACAATTTTAGATTATAAAAATTTCTTATGATAATTTACTAGTGAACATCAAATGTGGGTGATACAATGTGGCCTCCTTGGTGTGTTGATTGGAGGCTCGGCTATCATACATTTGTACCTACAGGTAAGAACATCAACTCCGGATAAGAACATCAAACAATTTTTCAGCGGTGCGTTTTCAGCTCGTAAATACCGGCGGCTTTATAAGTAACAGATTAATCATTAAGCCATTTTAATACTACTCTGTAAAATGCAATAGCCGTTTGGAGCCCTCGTTAAAAAGCAGGTCCCGGTCAGTTCGTAAAAGAATTATATCATACACAGCACTAGTTTCAGAGAATCTAATGGTATGCGCTTTATAACAACATAGCAATTAATTAAAATATCAGAAAATGACGTTCTAGTAGCATCTCCTTCTGAGTCTTAAAAATATATGTTTTCTCAGTGTTGGTTAAAATTTCAAACGATACTTATTTCAATTATTGAAGTTCGAGCTCTTCATGTAGCTGGATGTTTTGGGCAAATTAAATTACTTTTCTGATCATCACACAGGCTCTTGAAAGAAGTCGTTTGAATATTGAAGTCTTAAGCTGTAATTCCCAAAAATGTCTGGAAATGTGTAAATGTAACTTTTCCAGAAGACAGCCAAAGGAAAGCTTTATTTCCAAATTTATTAAATATGATTTATTCACCCATAACATGAAACAGAAAAGTACATGACACAAACAACAAAAAGAGAAACACCGAATTTTTCTTTAATAAGCTCCAAATTTAAATAATTAAAACTTAAGTGGAATAAAATTCTATAAAAATTACAGAAAAACTATTTTAACAAAGTAGTTAAAAAAATATATGTATTATGTTAAATATATGTATTATGACATTTAAAATAATTTCGAATTCGATTCTTCTTTAAATATTTCTGTATAGTTTTGTCTCCACCTTTCAACTCTAAAACTAAAGCCATTTGCATGCCGTTTTTAGTGTGGTATGAAAACCACAAAATTACAAATTTTCTCAATTGTTCACTATTGCTTACATTTTTGTTTTTAGTCAACCAATTCTTGACATTCTCTTCAATTTAAAATACTAGTCGAAAAGAATATCTAATAATATTGTAAGAAAAAAAAATGAGAAAAAGAACGGAAAAAAATAACACACAAAAACCAACGATAACGCACTAAGAGAATTTGTTTATCTCTTTCCGTGGTGCATTGAATTCCCCCCCCCCCTCCCTCCACCACTCCATATCTTTTCCAATCTGTGTAACTGCAGTTGACTCTTTTGCTTTTTTGTCGTTGCCCCTCCAATGTTTAAGGCATAACACAAAGCATTGGAGGGACCAGCAGCGGCAAAGGGGTGAGATTGTTTACTGCACTTACATACTGACATTTGTTTTTGTTCTCTGGTTGGCGTAATGGTAAAGAAATTTAACATACATTTCGCCATCTTACGTGGCCTGTGTAAGAATTTTTTCGCTGTGTTCTCCCACATTTATTTCCAAAGGCCGGATGTTCTAGCTCTTTGTGAGACCCAGGTGCGTGAGGATTCTGATCCACAGGATTTTTAGGTCCTTGGGTATCACACGCTTCCTCTTTTTATTTCTCACAGAGGACTTGTGGTATATGTATGTAGGTAACGATGTAGTGTTTCAGAGCCAGCAACACTTATGCTCACAAGATCCAGAATTTCACTCCCTTTGGGTTGAGTTCAGGATTGGAACACACGTACTTCATTTCGGGTTTATATACAGAAGCCCAAACTCGGAAAGGGCTTAAGGGCTTTGACGCCCTTTCCGATTCTATAACGAAAGTTTTGGAGAGTTATCCGGACAGTAGAATCGTCATTGCTGGTGATTTCAATGTCCACAATTCCGCCTGGCTTTCGCATTCAAGCCAAACAACTCCAGAGGGCCAATACGCCGAGCTCTCCGCCGCGCAAAATGACTTCACACAGCTAGTGAATGAACCGATACATATTCCGTGTGTAGAAGGTCACTATCACAATATTCTTGACCTTTACTTCACACCCTGAAAAGTGCGAAGTTAATGTCCTTGCACTTCTTGGTAATTCTGATCACTGCATTGTTTCAGCATCCTTTTCGTATTCCTCCCTTCGTGTCACTTCGATACCAGCCCCAAAGCGAACAGTTTTTATCTACGAAAAGTCATGTTGGGCTGAGCTCAACCACTTGATTAAGCATTTTAATTGGAAACTGTGCTTGCTCGACAACGACGTAAATGCTGCTGCTGAAATGATTCAATATATAATTTTATTTGGAATGAAGACATAGATTCCAAATAAAGTTATTTCAGCTAAACCAGCCAAAAATGGTTGGTTTAACCAGGCATGCAGGGATGCTGTCAGATCTAAAGAGGAGGCGTTCAGAAATTGGCGCCTGAATAAAACCGCCAATACTGAACTGCTGCGGAAACAGGCAAGAACTTCGTGTGCCAGAGTGCTTAGGCGTGAAAAATGTCTACACGAACAACGTGCTTCCCCCAGGGGAAGTAAGAGCTTTTGGTCGTTTGTAAGAATAGTAAAGGATAGTTCATCATCTATCCCAACTCTTGTTTAAGACGATCAGGCATTCACTGACCCGGTTAATAAAGCTAACCTGTTGGCTGAAAGGTTAAAAGGGTTTTTGCGAATCACAACGTAAATAAGTCCCCGGGCCCGGATGGTATTTCGGCACTTGTCCTGTGTAAGTGCTCCTCGACGCTAGCCCGTTCATTACGCAACCTCTTCAACCTTGCTTATCATGCGGGAGTATTCCCAGCGTGTTGGAAGTTTTCGAACGTCCAACCAATCCCTAAATGGTGAAGCCAATAATCCTGCAAATTATCGGCCAATCGCGATTTGCTCTGCGCTCTCTAAGGTAATGAAGAGCATGATTAACCACCATATTGTGAGGTATCTAGAGTCCAACTGCCCGCTTAGTCATCGACAGTATGGCTTCCGTAGAAATCGCTCTACGGGAGACCCGATGGCTTTCTTGACGGAGCGCTGGAGTCGGTCTATCCACCAGTTTGGTGGGAGAAAGGTTGTGGCTCTGGATATCTCCAAGGCCTTTGATAGGATCTGGCATGGTCTTGTCAAAGCGGATGGCTTTTGGTGTCGGTGATACTTTCGCTCGTTTTATATCGAGCTTTCTTAAAGATCGCACTTTAAGAGTTGTTGTAGATGGGCTCTCATCCAACAAACATAGGCTTACTGCAGGAGTACGACAGGGCTCTGTCTTTTCTCCCTCTTTATTTTTAATTTTCATTAATAATATGTTGGGTCAGACCATGAATCCAATCTACTCCTTTTCGGATGATAGTAACCTCTGTCATTCATATTCATTCGACCGTAGGCCGAGTCTTCAAGATATTGATGGCAAAAGGCGAATTATGGATGAGACACTTGGCCGGGATTTACTGGCCATTTCCGAATGGGTCGAATGAATAGAGTAGATTTTAATGCGCGTAAGACACAGTGCTGCTTGTTGTCCCACAAGCGATTCGCTGACCCAACAACATCGTCAATTTCTATCGATGTTACGGATATTGAATAATCAGAAGCTCTTAATGTTCTTCATCGCCATATAGATTCATTATTATTATATCAAGCATATACCCATATTCCAAAACATTTAATTCGCAATAACGCTTATATTTAGCCGTGAGCATTCGTGAAATAAACATGGATTAATTTATTAATAAAGAAGACGAAATTCGCTGTGAAAAGGTTTCGATTAGTACATTCATATTTTTTTTTTAATAAAGCAGCCTCTGATTCCAACAGACGTCAAAAAAACATTCTAGTTTAAATATAAAGCCTACCAGTTGAAATAAACAACTCCACCAGTTGAAATTAACAGCCTACAGGTTAAAATAAACAGCCCACCAGTTAAAGTAAACCACCTACCAGTTGTAATAATCAGCCTACGAGTTGAAATTAACAGCCTACCAGTTGAAATAAACAGCCCAACAGTTAAAATCAACAGCCCACCAGTTCAAACTAACAGCCTACCAGTTGAAACTAACAGCCTACCAGTTGAAACAAATATTCTACCAGTTGAAATAAAAAACCTACCTGTTAAATAAACTTTCCACCAGTTGAACAAATTAACCTATTAGCTATAGACACGTCATAGAGGAAACCCTTCTACAAAAAAAAATTAATAGTCTAGAAAATCTTAAAACAGTTATATAATAGCAATCTTAAAACAGTTATAATATAAATAAATGAATGTAGTGTTATCGATTACTGAATTACATTGACTATCTATGTTATGTCATCCCTAGCCTTAATTACAGCTGATCGACAGCTGATAACTTCTAAAATATTGTTTAGTTTTAAGGATACATGAATAAAAAGAATTGGAATTAAGAGTACCGTTAATTATGTTTAAAATAAGATGTTTTTGGAAATAAAGGACACAAAAGTTTCAAAGTCAAAACTGCCAATAACTCGGCATTGTTTTCTTTTCCACAAAAGCAAGAAGCACTAATTAGTGTGCTGACAAAAACTGCTTTAGCGCTTTTGAGTGCACACTAGCAAACACCTTTTTATTGCCAGTGGCGTTTTTAAGCGCCGGCACAATAACCAGGCAGGCCCACAATATAACGACAACTAGAATACCATCACATGGCGATCCTGCCGAAAAAAAAAGATATACCAACAGAAAGTTTTTTGCCCTGCGACAAGAAGCAACAACCGCTCGAAGTTGATGTTCTGGAAGCAGAAATGAAAAACCACAACAAAATAAAATCAACCCCCAAATAGTTAAACACAACACAACAACAAAAGAAATATATATATTTTTTTTATTTATAAATAAATGAAATAACACAAAGAAAAAGAAACAGAAATCATATTTACAAAACTATTTTATTTTTTTGGTATTGAAACCCGAATTTTAAAAAACTTTTAATACAAAATAAAAAATAAAAATTTTATTGTCACTGAACAAGAAAAATGAAATGCAAGAGAATGGAAATGAACATCAGATTAAGATGTGTATTAAGTCGGTACAACTACATTTGAGTATTCAAATACCTATCACCAAATAGTCGGTACCCGTTTTTGGTTGGCATTGCAAGATTGTTTTTTTTTGCCGTTAAATTTTGAAAATATCTTAAGCGGTGCACGCACCTTATGATATTATATATATATATATATATATTTTCTAATTTGAAATACTTTAGTATGAATATATTTTTACTAGACATTAAGTATTAATGGAATCAATCGAGGAATTTGTAAATGAATTAGATAAATTGAAGTCAAATTTAAAGAAAAGCAAGAATAGATATTTTACAACCGAGTATGTACATAGTAAATTTGAATGGTTAGGGTCGTTAAATGATAAGGTGAATGCGTTATATGGTGAATCAAAATTAGACAATAATATACTTTTATTGCGATTTAATGAACTTCGTGTTGAACTGGAGGAAATTTTAAAAAATTTGAATATTAAAGAAGAATCTCGGCAAACGGGCAAAATATCAAAAATGGCTCAATTCGACATATCGATAGTAGGTAAAAACCTGCAAGTATTTAAGGATTCATATAAGTTCTTGGAAGATTTTATTACGCAGTCAGAGTTGCTGCATGATTTATTAAGAGAGGAAGACAGAGAAATATTCATTAAGTACGTCTACAATTTTAAACTTTCGGCACAGGTGCGCGGTATTTTGGGTCGTTCTAATAAACCGACTACATTCGCTCAGTTAAAGGAAGGTTTGGAGACGGCTTATCCGAACCCCAGAACGTTGCAACAAGTTTTAACAGAGTTAGGAACTGTAGAGCAGGGGGCTCTGACATAGCAGAATTTAGAGAAAAAATTTCTGATCTCTCTGATCAACTGAGTGCTTTTGAAATAGGTGCATTGAAGAGCCCATCTCAAGAGACGAAGGACGCTATTTATAAGGTTAGCGACAGCATGGCGCTGAATGTTTTTGTCAAAGGCGTAGGAGGTGAATACCGACCGCTTTTGTTGGCGAATATGCCAGCAACCTCGAGTGAAGCTGTACAGAGGTGTACGACAGCAGAAAAGAGCATGAATATACAGAGTAAGAACTTGTTTCCGGTAAATAGAACCCAAGATAGAAATAGATACGATAACAATTACAGATTCAATAACAGATACGATAACCGATACAATAACAGATACGAAAGCAATGGTATAAGCAGCAGATGTCACGCTAACAGAAATTACCAGCCCGGGAGCAGAAGCTACAGAGGTAATGGATTTGGCACCAGTCTAAATTACTCACAAAGGATTAATACCAACTTTAGCAACAATGGCAACTTCCAAAATAGGAATTATAACTCGAATGATAGGAACCGAACAAATTATGAAAGAAGAGGAAATTTTAGAGCTTTACCATATACTGGCTGTCAGGGAAACTCCGACGGCCGGATAACGGAAGACGTTATCCAAGGGGACCAAGATTAAGAATATTTAATTTAACGGCGAATTCCAATGCCTACATTACTCTGAAATGCACGAATTTGAGAGGGAATTTAAGATTTTTGATTGATACAGGAGCGGACATTTCGATTTGTAAAATAAAAGAGTCTATGAATATTAATACGAAAGATACTACAAGATTAACGGGGATAACACAAGAGGCTGTACAGTGCATAGGTACTTCGAGATTGGAATTAGCTACTGAAGCTGCGCAGATTTTTACATTGTTGACAATGAATTCCCAATTTTAACTGACGGAATAATCGGTAGAGATATTTTAACAAAGTACATGTGCAGAATAGATTTTAAAAAAATACACGATAGCGTTTAATATCGATGGTAGGGATGTTATATTACCGATGGACTCTAGGGTAATGCGTCAGATGAATATAACAATACCTGCGAGGACGGAGATGATCCTTCCTGTAGACGTACAGGTACGAGAGGAAAGCATAGTGTTGAGTAAGGAATTGGAAGATGGTGTTTTTCTGGCCAATTGTTTAATACCAGCCCACGGTATAGCTCATGTCAAGCTTTTGAATACTACAGATAAGGTGGTAGTAATGAATAATTTAAATCTAGAAACACATCCGTTGAAAGAATACTATATATGCCACACCAATGGGGAAATATCAAGAGATGGTGCAAGGCTAAACACTTTGTTAGGAAGTTTAGATGTTGGGGCAGAAGTTCCAGAAGCGAGAGAATCTATTATGGAAATATTTAGGGAATATCAAGATATTTTCCATTTACCGGGCGAAAAGTTGAGTGTTAATAACTTTTACACACGAGAGATACAAACCGCAGATTCAACACCTGTATATGTTAAGAACTATAGGCTTCCACATACACAAGTGGAAGAGATAAACAACTTGTTAGATGATGACATAATCGAACATTCAGTTAGCCCTTACAATTCACCATTGTTGGTAGTACCGAAAAAGTCTGCAGATGATAGTAAGAAATGACGTTTAGTGGTCGATTTTAGGAAAGTGAATACTAAAATCATCAATGATAAATTTCCATTAACAAGGATTGAAGATGTCTTAGACAAGCTTGGTAGAGCGAAATATTTTTCGACTCTAGACATGACTAGCTCTTTCCATCAAATAAATCTACATGAAGATTCACTTCCAATCACTGCCTTTTCGGCAGTGAATGGTCACTTTCAATTTAAGCGTTTGCCATTTGGGCTAAAGATCTCATCAAACAGCTTTCAAAGGATGCTGACGATCGCATTGAGTGGTTTGGATGCAGCAGCTTTTCTTTATGTTGATGACATTATTGTATTTGGATGCAGTTTGGCACACCATAACGACAATTTAGTTAATGTATTCCAAAGATTGAGAAGATTCAAATTGAAGCTGAATGCAAAAAAATGCAGTTTTTTAAAAGCAGAGGTTATTTACCTTGGGCATTTAATAACTGACAAGGGGGTAAAAACGGATCCAGCCAAAGATAAGGCTATAAAGAATTATCCAGTTCCAACAAATAAAGATGAAGTTAGAAGATTTGTAGCGTTCTGTAACTACTACAGGCGTTTTATACCGAGGTTCGCTGATATAGCGAAGAGTTTAAACGACATGCAAAAGAAAAATAACACATTTGTGTGGAGCCAAGAGTGCCAAAATGCATTTAATACCCTAAAAAATCGATTATTGAAACCTCCCATACTTCAATATCCAAATTTTACAAAGCCTTTCGTTTTAACAACGGATGCTTCTAATTATGCTCTTGGAGCAGTTTTATCCCAAGGAGAGATTGGTTCTGATTTACCAATTTCATACGCCAGCACGACTTTGTCTAAACATGATTTGAATAAACCCGTGATAGAGAAAGAGTTACTTGCCGTTCATTGGGGAATCAATTTCTTTAGGCCATATCTTTATGGTAGAAAATTTTTAGTTATCACAGATCATAGACCTTTGGTCTCCTTATTTACACACAGAAACCCATCTTCAAAAATGACTCGTATAAGAATGGATCTATGCGATTACGATTTTGAGATAATTTACAAGAAAGGCAGGATGAATACAAATGCGGACGCTTTGTCACGAATAACCTTGAATAGTGAATCCTTGAGGGCAATGATTCCAAATAGAACTGATGATAGAAAGATACTAGCTATAACAAGAAGTATGCAGAAGGGACAGTTGATTGTAGAAAATCCTAATATAAACACTGAGTACACTTGGAAAAAAAATCCTAATAAAACTTTGGAGTTGTACATCAGTAACGGACATACGAAATACAAGAAGGCTTAGATTTGTACCCCAGGAGGATGAAAGAAAGTCGTCGATAGATATAAATAATGATGTTGTTATTGCAAGATGCAGCGATAATCCAAAGAGCAACAAGTTGACTTTGGAGAAGCTGACATCAAAAATGCATAGGTTTGGAATACGAGAGCTAGCTTTAAACAAGAAAGATGATATATTTAGAACTATGTCCGTGGAAGAATTTAAATCTGTATTTAATGAGATACAAGGAAGAAGAGAAACAGATTTGAAGATTTTATTATATGAGAAACCAGAAAGGGTAGTTTGCAGAGACAAACAATCTAAATTAATAGCTGAATATCACAACTCGCCACATGGTGGACACTTGGGTGTCAGAAAGACTACGCTGAAGCTAAAACAGCGTTACGTAAGGAAAAATATGTGCAAAATGATAAAGAAGTATATACTAAGCTGCTCACAGTGTAAAATAAACAAACAAACCAAACATAATAAAGAACATCTTACTGTAACTGATACTCCGGAAACAAGTTTTGAGGTAGTATCTATAGATACTGTAGGTCCATTGAGATTATCTAACCATTACAGATACATCCTTACGATACAGTGCGATTTGTCAAAATTTATTGTGGCGTGTCCAATGAAAACTAAGGAAGCGAGAACAATTGCAAAAGTTTTAGTAGAACAATTCATATTAGTTTACGGGACTTTCAAGGTTCTAAAATCAGATAGGGGTACCGAGTTTACAAACCAATTAATGTCTGAGGTATGTCGTTTGTTGGATATAGAACAAATATTTAGTGCACCATATCACCACGAAACTTTGGGCTCGTTAGAACGAAATCATAGAGTACTTAATGAATTTTGTTGAATTTCTCCAAGAACGATGAATGGGGCACCTGGATACCGTATTTTGCATTTGCGTATAATACTGGATGACACTGGATACTCTCCATATGAGTTAGTATTTGGTAAATTGCCCTACTTGCCTAGTGATGAAATAAGAAATGGAAAGCTATTTTACAACATTGAGGATTATGCCAATGAGTTAAAACAAAGATTAAAATTTTCTCTAGGGAAAACGAAAGAATATTTAGAAAATGCTAAAAAAAAGAGAGTAGTCCGAGAGGAGAACTCAAATCCTCTTAATTTATCTGTGGGGGATCTTGTCCTCTTAAGAGCCATGAATAGAAAGAAAAACCATTCACCATATCATGGACCATATAGAATAGTCGCAAGAGAAGGGGTTAACATAATAGATATAGAAGGAAAGGTAAAGAAATACCATAATAATATGTTGAAGAAATGGGATTTAATTTGAAAATAAATAAGATATTTACATTTAGAATAAGTGTATTAAATTTAGTATAAGTTTATTTATTAAGATTGTAAAATAATTTTTAATGTAAATAAAAATTATTTTTTAAAGGGGGAGGGTGTAGTGTTATCGATTACTGAAGTACATTGACTATCTATGTTATGTCATCCCTAGCCTTAATTACAGCTGATCGACAGCTGATTAGTTCTAAAATATTGTTTAGTTTTAAGGATACATGAATAAAAAGAATTAGAATTAAGAGTACCGTTAATTATGTTTATAATAAGATGTTTTTGGAAATAAGGACACAAAAGTTTCAAAGTCAAAACTGCCAATAACTCGGCATTGTTTTCTTTTCCACAAAAGCAAGAAGCACTAATTAGTGTGCTGACAAAAACTGCTTTAGCGCTTTTGAGTGCACACTAGCAAACACCTTTTTATTGCCAGTGGCGTTTTTAAGCGCCGGCACAATAACCAAGCAGGCCCACAATATAACGACAACTAGAATACAATCACAAAGCGGAAAAAAGTAATATAGAAATTTAATAGCATAAAAATAGGGGAAGCAAAAATGTGATAGAGTATCTTAAACCTTTATGCCAGTGATCGAACTATTTAATCAAATATTCAACTCGACTTATTTTAATAGACCTACAGAGACAACCGAACAGAGTTTTAAAAGCCCATAGCAGCTTTTCGATAAAGAAATTTAAAGAAGACAAAGTTGAAACCGCTATTGTAAAAAACCGGTTAAGTAGGATCATTGGAATTCTGAATATGAAACAATTGACAAGAATTTTTTTCTCAACCAAATAAAAACGATTCCGACGTTATCGATTTATCATCACTTCATAGCGACATAAAACGTGATACAACATAAGGACGAGTAAGGTGTCCAGGAAATCTTAAAACAAAAATTTAATAGCATAAAATTAGGGAAAGCGTAAAAAAGTCATAGAGAATTTCAATAACTTAATATTATGGGAAGCAAAAAAAAGTGATAGATTATCTTAAACCTTTATGCCGGCAAATCGAACCATTTAAATTAATATTAAAATTTTAAGATGAAACAGATGAGAATAATTTCTATTTTCAATCAGATGAAAATCATTATTGCAAATAATTCTTTATAGAATACACTAGGTATATTTGAACTTATTTTTTATTAAACCCATAAAAATATGAAAACTAACATTACCAGCCTTAGTCATGTCGCATCAAAACCGTAGTCAATATCTTTCGACTTATCGTTTGCATAGCCTTACGTGTTTCGAGAGAATGAAATTGTTGCCAGCACATAAATTTGAACTTATTTCAAAGTTGCCTAGATGTGCGCTATACTTTTACTCTGCTTGCAGCGAAAAGTGTCAATTTATCAAAGCGTTTATCTATTCATTTATTTTTGTTTAAATGGGATAAATGAATGAATAAAAATATAGTTGTAAGACTATTTAACATATTTGTTAATGCAAAAAAATTACGAATATATTATGCAAAACATTTCATTGAGTATTTAATTATAAGTCAGGGTGTTTTAACGTAATTTTAAGGAAACCGTCATCTTGTGTTATATGTACTTGATACAAAAGAGGCAATGAAATGTCTTGAAACTCAAATGTATTGCCTGAAGCTACTGATACTAAAATAAATGTAAACAAACAATTTTGGTGCTCGCACAATGCTTTTATCATGATTTCGGGTCCGTGACAACCCTCTTCAGAAAGCTTTGCTGGAATTGTTGAAAGTAAAACCGAACTCTATAATGCCAGGCTCTCCCCAACCGAATGAGAACTACTTTTGTAAACCTTACTTTTCAAGTTTTCTTCACACAATTGCCCACGAAAATTCAACTCACTCTTGCCTCCTTTAAAGAGACTACACATCGGGAGCCATCAATTGATTTCTTTTACAACATGTGTGTGTTGTAAAAAAGGTATAGTTGACTATGTCAACTTGTGTGCCGTGCTGTACGTACATATGTTTATCTCGTTTGTTTTATTTCGTTATGTTGCTTTTACATATTGAACAGGGATTAACCGGCTCAAGGCCTCTTGCTTCTATATTTAAAGAGAAGAAAAGTTTTTAACAATATGGCAAGGTGACATTGATTTTCGTGGCCGCACAGTGATTTTAGCATGATTTCGAGTCCGTGACAGCCCTCCTCAGAAAGCTTTGCTGCAATTGTTGAAAGTAAAACCGAACTCTGTAAGGCCAGGCTCTCCCCAAACGAATGAGAACCACTGTTGTAAACCTTACTTTTCATGTTTTCTTCACACAATTGCCCACGAAAATTCAACTCACTCTTGCCACCTCTAAAGAGACTCCACATCGAGAGCCGTCAATAGATTTATTTTACAACATGTGTGTGTTGTAAAAAGAGTATAGTTGACTATGTCAACTTGTGCCGTGCCGTGCATGTACGTATGCTTAGCTGGTTTGTTTTATTTCGGTCTGTTGTTGTTACACAATGAACAGGGATTACCGACTCGAGACCTCTTCCTTCTATATCTAACAATGATTTGATGATTTTTTTTTAAATAAAAATAATAATTTAAAAATAAAAAATGTGCAGAAACGGAATGCATAGAATTAAAAAAACAAAATTTCTATTACATTTCCTTCGTTAAATTTTGGCTTGTATATGTGCTTTTATGTGTTTCTGTTATCAAATGAAAGACAAAACACAAGCGAACGAAAATATTTAGTGACTATCAATTTTGTATTGAAATGATTACTTCGTTTCTCACGCACTTACTTTTTTTCGGCTTGTCGTTCTGATGCTTGTTAGTGGTTACGAAATCAGCTGTTTGTCGCTTAGAATGTGTGCGAACTTTATCGACATATTGGTTAAGGCTGTAAACCAGAATCTGAATGATATTATAGCGATATACATATCAGAAAATGACGTTCTAGTCGCATCTTCTTCTGAGTCTTAAAAATATATGTTTTCTCAGTGTTGGTTAAAATTTCAAACGATACTTATTTCAATTATTGAAGTTCGAGCTCTTCATGTAGCTGGATGTTTTGGGCAAATTAAATTACTTTTCTGATCATCACACAGGCTCTTGAAAGAAGTCGTTTGAATATTGAAGTCTTAAGCTGTAATTCCCAAAAATGTCTGGAAATGTGTAAATGTAACTTTTCCAGAAGACAGCCAAAGGAAAGCTTTATTTCCAAATTTATTAAATATGATTTATTCACCCATAACATGAAACAGAAAAGTACATGACACAAACAACAAAAAGAGAAACACCGAATTTTTCTTTAATAAGCTCCAAATTTAAATAATTAAAACTTAAGTGGAATAAAATTCTATAAAAATTACAGAAAAACTATTTTAACAAAGTAGTTAAAAAAATATATGTATTATGTTAAATATATGTATTATGACATTTAAAATAATTTCGAATTCGATTCTTCTTTAAATATTTCTGTATAGTTTTGTCTCCACCTTTCAACTCTAAAACTAAAGCCATTTGCATGCCGTTTTTAGTGTGGTATGAAAACCACAAAATTACAAATTTTCTCAATTGTTCACTATTGCTTACATTTTTGTTTTTAGTCAACCAATTCTTGACATTCTCTTCAATTTAAAATACTAGTCGAAAAGAATATCTAATAATATTGTAAGAAAAAAAAATGAGAAAAAGAACGGAAAAAAATAACACACAAAAACCAACGATAACGCACTAAGAGAATTTGTTTATCTCTTTCCGTGGTGCATTGAATTCCCCCCCTCCCTCCACCACTCCATATCTTTTCCAATCTGTGTAACTGCAGTTGACTCTTTTGCTTTTTTGTCGTTGCCCCTCCAATGTTTAAGGCATAACACAAAGCATTGGAGGGACCAGCAGCGGCAAAGGGGTGAGATTGTTTACTGCACTTACATACTGACATTTGTTTTTGTTCTCTGGTTGGCGTAATGGTAAAGAAATTTAACATACATTTCGCCATCTTACGTGGCCTGTGTAAGAATTTTTTCGCTGTGTTCTCCCACATTTATTTCCAAAGGCCGGATGTTCTAGCTCTTTGTGAGACCCAGGTGCGTGAGGATTCTGATCCACAGGATTTTTAGGTCCTTGGGTATCACACGCTTCCTCTTTTTATTTCTCACAGAGGACTTGTGGTATATGTATGTAGGTAACGATGTAGTGTTTCAGAGCCAGCAACACTTATGCTCACAAGATCCAGAATTTCACTCCCTTTGGGTTGAGTTCAGGATTGGAACACACGTACTTCATTTCGGGTTTATATACAGAAGCCCAAACTCGGAAAGGGCTTAAGGGCTTTGACGCCCTTTCCGATTCTATAACGAAAGTTTTGGAGAGTTATCCGGACAGTAGAATCGTCATTGCTGGTGATTTCAATGTCCACAATTCCGCCTGGCTTTCGCATTCAAGCCAAACACAGCTAGTGAATGAACCGACACATATTCCGTGTGTAGAAGGTCACTATCACAATATTCTTGACCTTTACTTCACACCCTGAAAAGTACGAAGTTAATTTCCTTGCACTTCTTGGTAATTCTGATCACTGCCTTGTTTCAGCATCCTTTTCGTATTCCGCCCTTCGTGTTCGATACCAGCCCCAAAGCGAACAGTTTTTATCTACGAAAAGGCACGTTGGGCTGAGCTCAACCACTTGATTAAGCATTTTAATTGGAAACTGTGCTTGCTCGACAACGACGTAAATGCTGCTGCTGAAATGATTCAATATATAATTTTATTTGGAATGAAGACATAGATTCCAAATAAAGTTATTTCAGCTAAACCAGCCAAAAATGGTTGGTTTAACCAGGCATGCAGGGATGCTGTCAGATCTAAAGAGGAGGCGTTCAGAAATTGGCGCCTGAATAAAACCGCCAATACTGAACTGCTGCGGAAACAGGCAAGAACTTCGTGTGCCAGAGTGGTTAGGCGTGAAAAATGTCTACACGAACAACGTGCTTCCCCCAGGGGAAGTAAGAGCTTTTGGTCGTTTGTAAGAATAGTAAAGGATAGTTCATCATCTATCCCAACTCTTGTTTAAGACGATCAGGCATTCACTGACCCGGTTAATAAAGCTTACCTGTTGGCTGAAATGTTAAAAGGGTTTTTGCGAATCACAACGTAAATAAGTCCCCGGGCCCGGATGGTATTTCGGCACTTGTCCTGTGTAAGTGCTCCTCGACGCTAGCCCGTTCATTACGCAACCTCTTCAACCTTGCTTATCATGCGGGAGTCTTCCCAGCGTGTTGGAAGTTTTCGAACGTCCAACCAATCCCTAAAAGGGTGAAGCCAATAATCCTGCAAATTATCGGCCAATCGCGATTTGCTCTGCGCTCTCTAAGGTAATGAAGAGCATTATTAACCACCATCTTGTGAGGTATCTAGAGTCCAACTGCCCGCTTAGTCATCGACAGTATGGCTTCCGTAGAAATCGCTCTACGGGAGACCCGATGGCTTTCTTGACGGAGCGCTGGAGTCGGTCTATCCACCAGTTTGGTGGGAGAAAGGTTGTGGCTCTGGATATCTCCAAGGCCTTTGATAGGATCTGGCATGGTCTTGTCAAAGCGGATGGCTTTTGGTGTCGGTGATACTTTCGCTCGTTTTATATCGAGCTTTCTTAAAGATCGCACTATAAGAGTTGTTGTAGATGGGCTCTCATCCAACAAACATAGGCTTACTGCAGGCGTACGACAGGGCTCTGTCTTTTCTCCCTCTTTATTTTTAATTTTCATTAATAATCTGTTGGGTCAGACCATGAATCCAATCTACTCCTTTGCGGATGATAGTAACCTCTGTCATTCATATTTATTCGACCGTAGGCCGAGTCTTCAAGATATAGAAGGCAAAAGGCGAATTATGGATGAGACACTTGGCCGGGATTTACTGGCCATTTCCGAATGGGTCGAATGAATAGAGTAGATTTTAATGCGCGTAAGACACAGTGCTGCTTGTTGTCCCACAAGCGATTCGCTGACCCAACAACATCGTCAATGTCTATCGATGTTACGGATATTGAATAATCAGAAGCTCTTAATGTTCTTCATCGCCATATAGATTCATTATTATTATATCAAGCATATACCCATATTCCAAAACATTTAATTCGCAATAACGCTTATATTTAGCCGTGAGCGTTCGTGAAATAAACATGGATTAATTTATTAATAAAGAAGACGAAATTCGCTGGGAAAAGGTTTCGATTAGTACATTCATATTTTGTAATAAAGCAGCCTCTGATTCCAACAGACGTCAAAAAACATTCTAGTTTAAATATAAAGCCTACCAGTTGAAATAAACAACTCCACCAGTTGAAGTTAACAGCCTACAGGTTAAAATAACCAGCCCACCAGTTAAAGTAAACCACCTTCCAGTTGTAATAATCAGCCTACGAGTTGAAATTAACAGCCTACCAGTTGAAATAAACAGCCCACCAGTTAAAATCAACAGCCCACCAGTTCAAACTGACAGCCTACCAGTTGAAACTAACAGCCTACCAGTTGAAACAAATATTCTACCAGTTGAAATAAAAAACCTACCTGTTAAATAAACTTTCCACCAGTTGAACATATTAACCAATAAGCTATAGACACGTCATAGAGGAAACCCTTCTACAAAAAAAATTAATAGTCTAGAAAATCTTAAAACAGTTATATAAAAGCATTAAATTAGAAGAAGCGGAAAAAAGTAATATAGAAATTAAATAGCATTAAAATAGAGGAAGCTAAAAATGTGATAGAGTATCTTAAACCTTTATGCCAGTGATCGAACTATTTAATCAAATATTCAACTCGACTTATTTTAATAGACCTACAGAGACAACCGAACAGAGTTTTAAAAGCCCATAGCAGCTTTTCGATAAAGAAATTTAAAGAAGACAAAGTTGAAACCGCTATTGTAAAAAACGGTTAAGTAGGATCATTGGAATTCTGAATATGAAACAATTGACAAGAATTTTTTTCTCAACCAAATAAAAACGATTCCGACGTTATCGATTTATCATCACTTCATAGCGACATAAAACGTGATACAACATAAGGACGAGTAAGGTGTCCAGGAAATCTTAAAACAAAAATTTAATAGCATAAAATTAGGGAAAGCGTAAAAAAGTCATAGAGAATTTCAATAACTTAATATTATGGGAAGCAAAAAAAAAGTGATAGATTATCTTAAACCTTTATGCCGGCAAATCGAACCATTTAATTAAATATTAAAATTTGAAGATGAAACAGATGAGAATAATTTCTATTTTCAATCAGATGAAAATCATTATTGCAAATAATTCGTTATCGAATACACTAGGTATATTTGAACTTATTTTTTATTAAACCCATAAAAAATATGAAAAACTAACCTTACCAGCCTTAGTCATGTCGCATCAAAACCGTAGTCAATATCTTTCGACTTATCGTTTGCATAGCCTTACGTGTTTCGAGAGAATGAAATTGTTGCCAGCACAAAAATTTGAACTTATTTCAAAGTTGCCTAGATGTGCGCTATACTTTTACTCTGCTTGCAGCGAAAAGTGTCAATTTATCAAAGCGTTTATCTATTCTTTTATTTTTGTTCAAATGGGATAAATGAATGAATAAAAATATAGTTGTAAGACTATTTAACAAATTTGTTAATGCAAAAAAATTACGAATATATGATGCAAACCATTCATTGAGTATTTAATTATAAGTCAGGGTGTTTTAACGTAATTTTAAGGAAACCGTCATCTTGTGTTATATGTACTTGATACAAAAGAGGCAATGGAATGTCTTGAAACTCAAATGTATTGCCTGAAGCTACTGATACTAAAATAAATGTAAACAAACAATTTTGGTGCTCGCACAATGCATTTATCATGATTTCGGTTCCGTGACAACCCTCTTCAGAAAGCTTTGCTGGAATTGTTGAAAGTAAAACCGACCTCTATAATGCCAGGCTCTCCCCAACCGAATGAGAACTACTGTTGTAAACCTTACTTTTCAAGTTTTCTTCACACAATTGCCCACGAAAATACAACTCACTCTTGCATCCTTTAAAGAGACTCCACATCGGGAGCCATCAATTGATTTCTTTTACAACATGTGTGTAAAAAAGTATAGTTGACTATGTCAACTTGTGCCGTGCCGTGCATGTACGTATGCTTAGCTGGTTTGTTTTATTTCGGTCTGTTGTTTTTACACAATGAACAGGGATTACCGACTCAAGACCTCTTCCTTCTATATCTAACAATGATTTGATGATTTTTTTGTAAATAAAAATAATAATTTAAAAATAAAAAATGTGCAGAAACGGAATGCATAGAATTAAAAAAACAAAATTTCTATTACATTTCCTTCGTTAAATTTCGGCTTGTATATGTGCTTTTATGTGTTTCTGTTATCAAATGAAAGACAAAACACAAGCGAACGAAAATATTTAGTGACTATCAATTTTGTATTGAAATGATTACTTCGTTTCTCACGCACTTACTTTTTTTCGGCTTGTCGTTCTGATGCTTGTTAGTGGTTACGAAATCAGCTGTTTGTCGCTTAGAATGTGTGCGAACGTTATCGACATATTGGTTAAGGCTGTAAACCAGAATCTGAATGATATTATAGCGATATACATCCAACGATAATAAATTTATTCAATTTATAATAACATCAAAAATGGAAAGAAGGTCCAAATTAGAGGTCAGGAAATTTAGTCGGGTGGAAGCAGCTAAATCAAAAAATGCTACTGGTGTGACAGCAGTATTTTAGAGACTATTAAACTAAGCACGTTAAGCCAACAATTTACAGACTGATGATGTAAAAGAATTTTTTAATAAACAGTTTTGTATACTTATGAATACACATATAATCAATCACTACTCAACATACGGCGTCCAAGAGTGTGAAAGAATTAAGGTTCACCTACTAAGACTATAAAATGTTGGTGTTGACTTATAACGGAAAGTTCATAGACGAATCGAAATGGCACCCCTCGAATTTCTCATATTTTTTATGGGTTTAATGAAAAATAAGTTAAAATAAACCTAGTATATACGCCAACGAATTATTTGCGATTATGATTTTCATCTGATTGAATATAGAAATTATTCTCATTTGTTTCAGCTTCAAATTTTAATATATGATTAAATGGTTCGATTCGCCGACATAAAGGTTTTAGATAATCTATCACTTTTTGTTTGCTTCCCATAATATTAAGCTATTTCTCTATGACTTTTTTCCGCTTTCCCTATTATTTAATTTTTTTTTTAAGATTTTCTGGACACATTTCTCGTCCTTATGTAGACCATATGTTGTATCAAGTTTTATGTCGCTATAAATTGATGATAGATAACGTCCGAATCGTTTTCATTTGATTGAGAAAAAAATTCTTGTCATTTGTTTCATCTTAAGAATTACAATGATCCTACTTAACCGTTTTTTACAATAGCGTTTTCAACATTGTCATCTTAAAATTTCTTTATCGAGAAGCTGCTATGGACTTTTAAAACTCTGTTCGGTTGTCTCTGTAGATCTCTTAAAATAAGTTAAGTTGAATATTTGATTAAATGGTTCGATCACTGGCATAAAGGTTTAAGATACACTATCACATTTTTTGCTTCCCATATTTTATGCTATTTTTTCTATATTACTTTTTTCCGCTTTTCCTAATTTAATGCTATTATATATCTGTTTTAAAATTTTCTAGACTATTGATTTTTTTGTAGAAGGGTTTCCTCTTTGACGTGTTTATAGCTTATAGGTTAATTTATTCAGCTGGAGGAAATTTTATTTAAAAGGTGGCCTTTTAATTCAACTGGTAGTCTATTTGTTTCAACTGGTTAGTTACAACTGGTAGGCTGCTAGTTTGAACTGGTGGGCTGTTGATTTTAAATGATGGGCTGTTAATTTCAACTGGTAGGCTGATTATTACAACTGGTAGCTGGTTTACTTTAACTGGTCTGCTGTTTATTTCAACCCGTAGGCTGTTAATTTCAACTGGTGGAGTTGTTTATTTCAACTGGTAGGCGTTAAATTTAAACTAGAATGTTTACCTTTTTGACGTCTCTTGGAATCTGAGGCTGATATATTACAAAATATGAATGTACTAATCGAAACCTTTTCTATAGCGTCCATAGCAAATTTCGTCTTTTTTATTAATAAATTAATCCATGTTTATTTCACCAACGCTCACTGCTAAATATAAGCGTTATTGCGAATTAAATGTTTTGGAATATAGGTATATGCTTGATATAATAAGAATGAATCTATATGGAGATGTCGACCTTTACAAAAGTATAATCTTCTTCAATATATCTCAAATATAAACATTGAATCAGAGTTGGCATATTCAGGTTCAATAAAATCTTCTCCATTTATAAATGTGTAATATCCCATCACTTTAATAGGTGAACAATCTGTTTATGATACTCATATATCGGTTGATTTAACGACTTTGCCTACAGATAACTTTTACTTAGACTAAGCATAACATACATATGTATTTCGACAATAAGTGGGGTCCACAATGAGAACTCCTATGATATTGCGTAATATGGAACTGTGCTTTTTATGGGATTTTTTACTTTAGTGAGTAAAGACAATTAACGTTTTTATTAAAAGAAGCAACATTTTCCTAAAAGTATCAAATGAAAGTCAAATTGCTAAATAATACGCTGTAAAATATATTGGAATCAAACCTGACATACGACCAACAATTTCTACTTAAAATTCCAGATTAGTCCAAATCGCGAGAACTACTTCCGAGTACGTTTTAAAAATATTAAGATAAATATTCCAATCCGTGGTCTTACAATATTATTATATATTCTTTTCGACTGGTAGTTTAAATTGAAGAGAATTTTAAGAATTGGTTGACTAAAAACAAAAATGTAAGCAATAGTAAACATAACCTAAAATTGAGAAAATTTGTAATTTTTTAGTTTTCATACCACTCTTAAAATGGCTTTAGTTTTAGAGTTGAAAGGTGGAGACAAAACTATACAGAAATATTTAAAGAAGAATCGAATTCGAAATTATTTTAAATGTCGACATAGTAAGATTTTTAACATCATACATATATTTTTTAACTACTTTATAAAAAAAGTTTTTCTCTAAATTTTATAGAATTTTATTCCACTTAAGTTTTAATTTTTTAAATTTGGTTCTTTGTGTCATGTACTTTTCTGTTTCATGTTATGCGTGAATAAATCATATATAATATATTTGGAAATAAAGCTTTCCTCCGGCTGTCTTCTGGAAAAGTGTATATGTAATACAGTTTTGGGAATTACAGCTTAAGACTTCAATATTAAAACGACTTCTTTCAAGAGCCTGTGTGATGATCAGAAACGTTATTTAATTTACCCAAAACATCCAGTTACATGAAGAGCTCGAACTTCAATAATTGAAATAAGTATCGTTTAAAAATGTAATCAACACTGAGAAAACATAAGAAATGTATAGATTTTCAAGACTCAGAAGGAGATGTGACCAGAACGTCATTTACTGATATTTTAATTAATTGCTATGTCCCTGATCACTGTACAGAGCGCATACCATTAGATTCTCTCAAACTAGTGCTGTGTACGATATAATTCTTTTACGAACTTACCGGGACCTGCTATTTAACGAGGGCTCCAATCGGCTATTGTATTTTACAGATTAGTATTAAAATGGCTTAATGATTAATATGTTACTTATCAAGCCGCCGGTATTTACGAGCTGAAAAATTGTTTGATGTTCTTCTCCGGAGTTGATGTTCTTACCCGTAGGTACAAATGTATGATAGCCGAGCCTCCAATCAACACACCAATGAGGCCACATTGTATCACCTACATTTGATGTTCACTATTAAATTATCATAAGAAATTTTTATAATCCAAAATTGTATATTCTTTATTAAATAAATAATTATTATTATTAAATAAACATCAGCAAAACATACATTAATCAAATGGTTTTTAATTAAGAGCTTTCGCTAAGTTCGTTAAATGCTATGTTTGTAACGATTTTTCGGATGTAAAATAGACATGTATATTATTTTCCAGGGAAACAATAAATAGTTCTTCTATTGTGTACAATGTACCAGATATTCTTCGTACACACTGCAATTTTACAGATTTTTCTGTGAAGTTTACCACATTATCTTTCTGTTGACATCGAATGTTTGTATTCCGCAAATAAATTATAGTTCTTTTTCTTAAGTAATAAATTGTTTTCAATCAATTTACATAAAGAGCATTATAACTTTAAAATTACTTTTCATAATTGTTACAGCCAACAAGCAACGTTTACTTAGTAGTGACATAAATACGGTTACAACATTGAACACACCCATTTCAATAGTAGGACTGAACATACCTCGTTAATGTCATATGGGTTTTGAAAGCTAACCTCAATAGCTTTAGTGTATAACGGGATTTTAAAATTGTTCAATTTTCATAATGGAGTGATCAGATAATGAGAACGGTGTCGCTGTAATAACGCCCATGCAAGTGTGAATGAAAAATGCGATATTTGCAAAACGCTCCGGCCACTAGGGATTAGCCGCATGTTCGTCTGACTATGCATACAACTGTTTGATGATACTGGAGATGTAAAGATTGCCACCGGTCGGGCCACAGAAATCCGCTCCGAAAACAGAAAATCATGGCCCGTAAGATGAATATCACGCAAAACTCCAATAGTCGAATCATTAAAAAGACTTGGACTTGGGACAAATGACGTACCGCACATTAATTGACTGCAGCTTTTTAAAAAATAGGATTGAAAAATGCAAACATCTTTTGGTGAAGCACGCTGATAACTTGCACAGAAAAATTTAACAAGCAAAATGATAGAGTGTATGCGCGGTCATCTAAAGAAGCATCTGAACTGATCCTTAGGGCGGAAAAGGGACAAGGAGTCAAAACATTGGCCAAGGTTTACCAAGAAACCATTTTGGAAGCTGTTTTGAAGCCTCTTAACAATTCCCTGTTCCAAATCCAGCCATGGACATTCCAGCAGGATTCTGCGCAGGCCCATAAGGCTAAAATGTCCCTGGCATGGCTACGAAATAATTTTCCAGCCTTCATTTCCTCTGAAGAATGGCCCTCAGGCAGTCCAGATTTGATCCCATTGGATTACAAATTGTGGACGGTTTTAGAGGACAAGGTGTGTCACAAAAGATACCCGAACATTAGAACTCTTAAGACTGCTTTGGTTCGAGTTGTGTCCAATTTTCCAATGGACGAGGTTCGTGCATTTATTGCCGATTGGCCAATGCGACTTAAGGCGGGTGTAAAGGCAAAATGTGGACATAAATATATATATATTAAAAAATATTTGTGTAACAGTATTTATGTTCCTACTAAGTATAATCAATCGACCTGCAACAAAAAAGTTTTGGCATTGGAGGTGCCAAAAAATTATTTTTGTGGTAAACTCCAAAAATTGGGAACAGGGTGTGTTTCAGTTAACCTTATTAATATCGCTTAACAAGACCCCAATATTCAGGCCCGCTGTAACCAATAATTAAGATACGTTTTCGAAAGAAAATTTAAAAGACAATGGTTTAGTAAACTCCTGATAAGAACTAAAACAACACGGAAACACACCAGACAGTATCCTACATTCCCAAAAAGGTGTGGCACATAACAATTACCGCGATCACACTATTACAGAGAGAGAACGTTGCAGCAAATTGTCACACTTAAAATATCACAATTCTAAAGACAGGGTTCATAAAAATAGTAACAATTATACACACGATCACGTACAATGCATAAACGAAAATGTTTACCATGTTGACGGACAATTATAAATAAAGGTTAAGAACTCTAACGAAATTGCATGATTTCCTTCCCTCTATGACTAACATTAACAAACCTGATCTTAAAGATAGTGGTGTTAGTGGAAAGCCTGCCTTCAACACCCGCCTTCATCAACAACATCGTTGTTCTATAAATAGAAACTTCAAATCATCAACTGAAAAACGTCAGTCGGTCAGTCTGTCAATATGGTAGGAATTGCGTCAGTGAGTCGCTTGTATCCGCACTCTTCGACAAAAATACTTCGCATATACAAAATCAAAGCAATGTTTTGTATAGATCGTTAAATAAGCAGAGACTTAGTCGGCAGCACACATAATGGTGGCGATGAGCTGCCCACAACAACGGAGAAACTTGCGTCTACCAGATGGAAATTTGCAGACTTACTTTCCCTCCCTCTATAACAAACAACAACAAACCTGATCTTTTTACATTGTAAAGTAATTTCTCATTACAAAATAATAAATAATTACAATCGCTGAAATACCACACACAAAGCAACAGCTTCATAGGCAATGACCTCACACGATATTTAATATATCGGAGTTTACATAAGACCATATCAAATAAAAAGGGGTTTCATCACGTGTCAAAGCTAATACAAATTAATTACCTTGGACAATCTGAAAACTCCAAGGGATTTCCTTTATTAAAAAGTAAAGATGGGTTCTCATGGTACTTTTCTACATGAAAACGCAAGATATCTTCACATGCGGCAGTCTAGTGAATATCTAAACAATCACCGTGTGTACGGAAAATGCAAAAAGGGGTTTCATCACGTGTCAAAGCTAATACAAATTAATTACCTTGGACAATCTGAAAACTCCAAGGGATTTCCTTTTTTAAAAAATAAAGATGGGTTCTCATGGTACTTTTCTACATGAAAACGCAAGATATCTTCACATGCGGAAGTCTAGTGAATATTTAAACAATCACCGTGTGTACGGAAAATGCAAATGAAATTGTCCCACACCAGAATAGCACACACACGCACTGAACAATTTGTACATAGATACATTCAAAATCAAGTACATCCCCACTATAGAATCAAAAACATGTAGACGAAACATTCCAAAGAATGGCTCAGAACTCTGACGAAATCGAGCAAAGAGAAATTGTCGATCGCTGAAATATACACCAAGCATGGCAAAAGGGATCAGACAGCAAAGATAGGGTTCATAAAAACGAACACGTACAACCCTAAAACGAAAATTTAAAAACAATAACTTGAATACAGTCGAATCCGCTTAATTGAAATCGGTTAAATGCAGAGCATTTGGTTCAATTATCCGAGGTTTTCAATAATCGAAGTCCGGATAATTGAAATCCTTTTCAATTAAACGGAGTTCGGATAATTGAAATTTTTTTCCAATTATCCGAACTTCCGATAAATGAATTCGATCTAAAATTTAAAAAATTACACAACAAACAATTTTTTTGTGCGATTTAAAAATTCAATTCAATTTATTAACTTAAATGTTAAAAAAACATAAAGGGATTTGAATTCAATTCATTACAAAAATTAATATGTTAGTATGGTTTAAATACATACATTATGTAAATGTATATTATTAATAAATAGTTTTTTATTTTTATTTGATTTAAATTGTCCAAATGTGCTTTGCACATTATTTGTTCGAGATCGTGTAGATTGTTTATAGCATCAGAGTTGCCAACAAAGTAATCGTTTAAAACGCCAATTGATTCTAAAGCTTCTTTTGTCGTTGTCGTTTGTCGTTATAATATCATCATTGCTGTCCTCTTAATTTAAGGGACTGCTAACTTGTTCAATGATATCTTCGTCGGTTAATTCTCCGAAGCAATCGATGTTCTCATCAATATCAAAGAGATCGTCAATTTCACCTCCTAAGGCTTCTGAAAGTTCGTCTCGCTCATCAGTAGTATCTATTCCAACACCAGGAATAAATCCAGCTTTTCGGAAGCAGTTACAAATAGTTTCCGGAGTCACATTACCCCATGCCATCTTCACCATTTTCAGCGCCTCCAACAAGTCAATATTTTTTGCAAATTCTTTAAATGAAAATCCGCATTCTAAGTGCAGAAGTTGTTTTGCCACAATGCTCTTTCGGTAATGGGATTTAAAAGATCGTATAATTCCTTGGTCTAATGGCTGAATTAATGATGTCGTATTGGGTGGCAAAAATACGATATTTATATTCTCCAAAATAGTACCATCAACTACTTTGTGACAGGCAGCATTGTCTACAAAAAGAAGCACTTTTTTTTCTCAATTTCTTTAAACTTGGTATCCAGATCATTCATTATCTTGGTCCATATATCACTAGTCATCCATGCTTTTGTGTTAGCCATATATTTCACAGGAATTGGGTTATTTTTTTGAAACAGCGAGGATTTTGAGATTTTCCAATAGAGTAAAGTTGTTTGTCCGTACCAGAGGAGTTTGCAATAAACAGAAGTGTTATTCGGTCTTTGGGGAGATTTTTTCCAGAAACTTTTTCCGACTTATTGGCCAATGTTCCAGAAGGTACTGCTTTATAAAATAAAGCAGACTCATCGGCATTGTATATTGCATCTTCAGGATATTCCTCAAGGTAACTGGGTAAAATATTGCGCAACCAATCAGTTGCCGACTCTGTATCAGCAGAACTCTTCCCGCCGTGCACATTTTTGAAGTGAATGTTTTCTCTTTTTTTTCATCTTTCCAGCCACCCACTTTTTGGTACAAATTCAACATTGAGCTTATCAGCAAAAAATTTAGCTTTTACTAGTAATAAAGGTCCAGTCCAGGCTTCTTTTGAACGCATTTCTTTGAACCACATAAGAAGAGCATTTTCAACTTCTTTGTTGCAACCCTTACGCAGTAGCTTCTTGGAAATATTTTTGTTTTGTTGCGCAAGCCTGGTAATTTCATCCTTATCTTTAATAATTCGAGAAAGAGTAGGTGCACTGCAGTTAAACTGATTATAAATTTCCTTTTTGGTCTCCCCAGATTTCAATTTTTGTAATATTTCCAGTTTGTTGTGAAAAGTAAGACAAACGTACTTTTTTGCAGATCCCTGAAAAAAACTTCCTTCAGTACAAATAATTCGCAGTAATTCAATAATTTTTATACTTACTTTATTCGGCGTCATTTTTCAGGGTAAACGGAATTACATATCAAAATAAAATGTAATTTGACTTCTTGTGGTGCGTTGAAAATTTCAGTTTTAGCTTTGCATAGTTTTGTAAATAAACAACAGCTGTTTCTTTACATGCAGAGAACGTTGCCGACATTACATTTTCATTTAACGGCGTCTGATTTCGGATGTTTTAATGATTAATTATTCACTACGTAAAAACGTAACGTTACCAAAAAGCGAAGAATTTTTTCAATTAAGCGGTGTTGGTAACAAGCAAATGTGATTTTTAGGGAAAAATTTCTATTTCAATTAAGCGATGTTTCAATTAAGCGGAGTTTCAATTAAACAGAGGTAAACGTGTGAAAAAGTCGCAGAGTTATTGGATTACATTTTTTTCTTTCAATTAAGCGGAGTTTTCAATTAAACGGTGTTCAATTAAGCGGATTTGACTGTACTTCTAAACTCAGGCACCATGTTGACGATAATAATTTCGAAGAAAGACTTAGAAAATTGACGAATTTGAACAAAGAGAAATTAACGATCGCTAAAATACCACATACATATACAAGGACCGTGTTGACGGTGCTTAGCGACGGTTGATAGCGAACAGTTATGTTTTGGCAATTCAGGCACATATGGTGAGTGGCAGAGAGCAATGTCAGCAACAGATGAGAGGGGATCGATACGTTCACGCAATAGGCACTTAAAAACCACCACAGCGCGTGAACATACGCCGACTTTGCACGAGTTGTGCAAAAAAATATACTTATTAATACCATTAAAATTAAGTCGTATCCCATTCAATTAATTTCCGGGACTAAAATTCCAATGTACCCCAGAGGACGTTGGTGGTGCGGACTTAAGGGTGGAAGCTACCGAAGTTTTGAGGTTCAGGGGCCGAAATGTTACGTACTATTATCCTATTCATTAACTGACTCAAACAAATCCGAAACGCATAAATCATGAGGTAAAAAGGAGAAAAATACGTAAAAATTCGCCTGATAAAATAAAATATTATAATAATAACATCGTCTGAGATCAATAATATCTACTAAGATGCATATGGTGGTGCTATTAATGCTCCTTTGGGGGCAGTGGTGGACTAGTGGGCGGGCCATCTTTTAGTAACGGCAGCGGACATAACATCTAGCCTAACCGAAGATGATGGTTTGGCAATCGGCATATCAGCATCCTCCTGAGGACATATACACCTTGCTAGCAACATACGATCCCAAAATGAAGCAGCAGGCGCCCGAGTAAAAGAAGTTGCAGTTGGCTGCCTCGTCGTGGTACCTCCTTGGATGGTAAGTGTGGAAGATTGGCGCTGACCTGCAGCTTTAAATAGCCCAAGTGGTCTTGGGCAGAAAAGGGAAATTTTGGGGCAGACACAATCACCTGGCTGACCGACTGGTTTGAATATGTCTGGAAGTCCACACAGTGCTTCCTCTCATCCACTCCTTGGCGATGGATGTTAAGCAGCCCTGTCATTTGCAGGCACTCATAACTGGAATAGAGTTAGTGAAGCAGTGTGAGGTAACGTAGTCTGCAAATATGACATATGAAGTTGTCTGCTGTGGCATTCACGGTGCTCATGGTACAGTCCAAGGCAATTAATACATGCGAGGTAGCGTTTAACTAGTAGTGTCCTTTACAGCTGGGGCAAGCAGTAGGAAACGCCGTCACTTTCGGAACGGGTGGCGTGTGGTGCTCACTGGGCAGCGGTAGTCCTCCAGGTACTCCATTTCCATAGAACAATAACACGGCATTTGAATTATAGCTAAAAATGTTTGTGGTGAAGATAACATACGAGGAGGGCCAGAACCTCGACTATAAGAAAGGGTCAGATGGCTCGAAGCAAAAAGACGAGCTTTAAGATTGCGTTTTTACGTCTTCAACTCTGATGTTATTATCCTTGCCGGTATAGAGTTTTTCGACTCGTCATATGCGCCAATCATTCGGGTCCCTAATTGCCGTAATACAACCTGATCATTCTCATGTTGGTCATTCTTGTTTTTCACTTATTTCTTTATGTATCTCATTTAGGTAGTCCAATTTCCATCTACGAAACATTCTTGTTGGACTACTTTTAGGGGCCTCCAGCGGTTTGAGAGAGCCGTTTGAGAAGGCATTGTTTCTTCGTTAAAATTGGCATAAACCCTACCACAACAGATGGTAAGCTTCGATAAAAATACATCATTTACTTGGTTTTAAAACCAAGTAAATCTACACATTTAGTAGGATCTTATAGACCTATTAGTTTACTGCCCATTTTCTCCAAGATATTTGAACGACTGCTTTTGAAACGCCTATTGCCTCTTTTTGAAAAATACAGCAGACCAACAATTCGGATTTCGACATAAACACGCAATACCAAAGCAATGTCATCGGGTTATTAAAGAAATAACTGATGCGTTTCAAAATAAAACGTACTGTTCTGCTGTATTTTTGGATATACAACAGGCGTTCGATAAAGTTTGGCATAGTGGACAGTTATACAAATTAAAAAGTATTCTTCCAGCCCCATTATAAAAATTTCACTCATAACTCGAATAGAGTTGGTGAAGCAGTGTGAGGTGACGTACTATGCAAATATGACATATGACGTTGCCTGCTGTGACATTCACGGTGATCATGGTACAGTCCAAGGCATTTAATACATGCGAGGTAGAGTTTAACTAGTAGTGTTCTTTTAAGCTGGGGCAACCACTAGGGGCAGCAGTAGTCCTCCAGCTACTCAATTTCTATAGAACAAAAACAAGGCATTCGAATTATAGCTAATATTTTTTGTGGTGAAGATAAAATGGCGAGGAGGGCCAGAACCTCGGCTATAAGAAAGGGACAGATGGCTCAAAGCGTCTTCAACCCTGATGTGATTATACTTGAAGGTATAGAGTTTTTCGGCTCTTTATATGCGCCAATCATTCGGGCCCCTTATTACCGTAGGACTACCAGATCATTCTCATAATCCTGCGAATTATCGGCCAATTGCGATTTGCTCTGCGCTCTCCAAGGTAATGGAGAGCATTGTAAACCACCATCTTGTGAGGTATTTAGAGACCAACGACTTGCTAAGTGATCGACAGTATGGCTTCCGTAGAAACCGCTCTACGGGAGACCTGTTGGCGTTCTTGTTGGAGTCGGTCTATCCACCAGTTTGGTGAGAGTAAGGTCGTGGCTCTAGATATCTCCAAGGCCTTTGATAGAATCTGGCATGGTGCACTCATATCAAAGCTGATCGCTTTTGGTGTCGGTAATACATTTGCTCGGTTTATATCGAGCTTTCTTAGAGATCGCACTATTAGAGTTGTTGTAGATGGGTTCTCATCCAACACACATAGGCTGACCGCAGGTGTACCACAGGGCTCTGTCCTTTCTCCCTCTTTATTTCTTATTTTCATTGACGATCTATTGGGTCAGACCGTAAATCCAATCTACTCTTTCGCAGATGATAGTAACCTCTGTCATTCGTATTCATTCGACCGTAGGCCGAGCCTTCGAATTATGGATGAGACACTTGGCCGGGATCTACTGGCCATTTCCGAATGGGGTCGAGTGAATAGAGTAGATTTTAATGCACGTAAGACACAGTGCTGCTTGTTGTCTCACAAGCGATTCGCTGACCCAACAATATCGTCAATTTCTCTCGATGGTACGGATGTTGAACAATCAGAAGCTCTCGATGTTCTGGGCATGAAAATACAATGTGACGCTCGTTGGGCGAGACATGTATTCGAAGTGTCGAAAGAAGCACTCAAGTGCATAGGCTTTTTAAAGCGGTGCAAGAAATACTTCACTCCTACTGATCTTTTCAATATCTATACATCTTTCATCAGGCCGAAGATGGAATACAACTCCCATATATGGGCAGGTGCTCCAAAATCATCCTTGGAGCTACTTGACCGTGTTCAAAGGAGAGCGATGGTGCTGATAGGTGACAGTAGGGTATCCAACTCTATTGTTTCCCTTGAGCATCGTCGGAATGTGGGTTGCGTGACGCTGTTCTATCGTTACTTTCATGGTGTGTGTTCATCAGACATCCGTCGCCTTATTCCTGACGTGAGGATGTTCGGCAGGGATACGCGACTTTCTAGGAATTCACACCCTTTGTTATCGATTGGCCAGTTGACCGCACTATACACTACAGATCAAATTCGTTTTTCGCTCGTACAGTCCGTATGTGGAATCGACTTCCGGCAAATGTATTTCCCACTAATTGCGACATCCAGAAGTTCAAGGCAAGCGTCAACAAACATTACTCCCTCTTTCCCCCCTCCGATCCATTAATTTCCACTCGCCAACGCAATGCACCGCATGTATAGGGGGCATCCCCTGAGTGTTGGTTTAAAAAAAAAAAAAAAAAAAAAAAAAAAAAAAAATGTTGGTCATTCTTGTTTTTCACTAGTTTCTTTTGGTACCTCCTTGAGGTAGTCCGATTTCCATTTACGAAACATTCTTGTTGAACTACTTTTAGGCGCCTCCAGTGGTTGTAGAGAGCCGTTCGAGAAGGCATTGTCTCTGGTTTATCTGGCATTAGTAAGGCGGACCCAACTAAGAAGTGACCCGGAGTCAGAGCGCGTAAGTCATCGATATAGTCTGATAGACGGGTCTCGAATTGAGACAGGATTCAATAGAAGCTAAAATAGTGCTAAGTTCTTCAAAGGTAGTGGAATTTGGCAAGAGATCTTCATCAAATGAGTCTTGCAGCTTTTTACTCCTGCATCCCAAAGCCCTCACATGGGGGCTAGAGCTGGGAATAAAATGTAATTCCAATCTTTGGAACCTTACATCGGAAATGTTCTTTATCATATTAGATCTTATTTCTATTAGCGGCACCCACAAATTTCCTGCCATTATCAGAGTAAATTTTACTGGGACAGCCACGGAGCTGAACGAAACGAGTAAGTGCAGCCAAGAAAATCGGAGCCGATAGATCACGAGCTGCTTTCAAATGAAGTAGCGAAACAGACGCAGAGACAGACATACCCTTTAGATATGCGACAGAAGTTGTTAATATCGAATGGGCAAGCGTAATCTATCCCCGTATGGCAGAAGTTGCGTCTCAATGTTCCTTTGGGGGCAGAGCAGCCATATGAATGTAGCAATTTTGATTGTGTGTTTTTATCAAATTACTTGCTTTTATAATCTAACATTTTGAGCGAACCGTGGTATGCATGAGGCGTAAAGGATCAGTTGATGAATAAAAATCCCATATAATTTCGCAAATTGACTTTAATGTGACAGAATAAGCGAATGCCTTTCACTTTACAACAAAGATAGTTTGGGCCATTAGCACGAATTTGTTAGTCCTTGTCCAAAAAAAGTGTTAGGTTTAGAATAGGTTTCTCGCACAGAATTTCATACTCGCCTGAGAAAGGTCCTTACCGAGGCCAGCTCCTGGCCAGATAATGTAGTACCTAGTAATCGGACTTTTCCCTTCGACGCAGAGTGAGCTGCTTTAGAAAAGCTAAAGATATGGCCAACTACGTGTATAGCATTCGACAAACACGAAAAAAGATTCAAAATATCGTCGATCTCAAATGATCTAGCTACATGAGCTCGAATAGGTTTCGCTTTCAGAGTCGTTTCCGGAATATCTCCTTCAATTCTGAAGGAGTGAGCACCCGCGTTGCTAGATAAGCTGGATTGTTTTATGTTTTTGCGTGCCTCCAGCCATTGCCAACTTTCTCGTGAATTCTGACAACTCCATTGCCACGAACGTCGTCCAAAAAAGAAAGGACTTAGATTTCGAAAGGAGTAAATTAGAATAAATATTGTTGCCTATAGTTAATTTTGCGTATAATGCCACAGCGAATTCCAACTCTTATGAACCGCAAAAACCATGAAGTTCGATAATGCACTGATTTAAATACCACGGCGGTATGTAAATTTTATCCATTTTAACCCTTCGGCGGGTGAGAAGGTCCCTTGGGACCTTTTTCATTTTCAAACTGAAATTACTCCTTGATGGTCCATGGGAAGTATACCCGAACCCCACTGGTTTTCAAGGAAAAAAAATTCAAAGCGATCCGAGCAATAGTTTAGTTTCAATTGAGATTTAAATGTGTTTAGTACTGGAACGTGTGAAAAGGTCCGCTGGGACCTTGTACTGAAATTTCTAGAAATCGTTAATAAATGCACTGTCTCTTGGCTTGTTTTATTGTTTGAACACATCACAAACGTGCTCCTTCAATTTTAATTACTTTTTTGATTATTTTATTGTGCCTTTCCTTGAAACATAATAAACTTTCCGTCCCTTTTTCAATTTTTGTTACCGTCCCTTCTGAGTTGTTTGAATTTACCCTTACTTTTTACACATTCTATTACCTACTCTTACTTTTAACGCATACTCTTACCTACTCTTACTGAAATTGTGGTACGTCGTAGTACACGCTTCCAGCAAATGAGTGAGGATGAAAGACGTGCAGTGTGCAGCGGAGATGAGTGATGACGAGGAAGGTGCTATTCCTGCATTTGGTCTTGAAGGTGTGGATGATGACGATTTCACATATCAAGCACATTTTTATGTTGATGATTCGGATGCGGAAACTGAACCACATATAGATATCAATGAAGATATTATTGATAACGACGATGATGAAGAGGAAGAAACTGATGCTCAGCAACCAAGTGACAATTACTTCATTTCCAAAGATGGCATCAAATGGACTAAAAATGCACCACCGACTTCCCGTACTCGTGCTCATAACGTGGTCTACTACACAAGGAGGAATCCGGTACCAGTAGGAACCACATATGATCCCTTTACCATATACCGCTCGCACATCACCGAAGACATGGCGTATATCATAATACGCGAATCAAATCGGAAAGGCAGGGAAGTGAACGCTGCATGAAATTTGGCATATCCAACTAACACAAAGGAATGAAAACCAAACACTTTGAAAGAGTTCGATGCTTTTTTGACTTTTATATTGTATGCTGGCCCGACTATTGAATAGTGAACCTCTTGAAGAGTTATGGGCCCAACGCGACATTGGAAATACGCGGCAGCAGCGACTAATCAACAGCAAAACTGCAGCTATTGATGATATTTGACATATGTTGCAGTCTTACTCGGCAGCAGCTTACACTCTGCATGATGCAGTGACCGTTAATGAGCAGTTATTCCCATACAAAGGCCACACCCGCTTCACACAACACATTCCATCGAAGCCTGTCAAGTACGGTTTTAAGATAAGGTGGTTGTGCGACTCAAAACCATTTCATCCTGTCAAAGGAACGATTTACTCTAATTGCCTGACCAGGCACGAGAGGTGAATCAGGGCAGAATGTTGTACTTCAACTTTCGGAGAGATATTTGAATACAGGCCGCACAATTTATGCCGACAATTTTTTTCACAACTATGGATTTGGCGCGTACTTTGATCAGGAAGAAAACCGCATATGTTGGAACAGTGCGCTCGAAGGCGATATAGCACTATGTTCATATGTGCCCAAGAAGAACAAAGCGGTGATTTTGCTGTCGACACAACATTATACTTGCGGTGTGGACATGCAAACTGAAAAGAAGAAGCCGTTTGCTTTTTTGAATTACAACGCCAACAAATCGGGCGTTTATACAATGCAAAGCGCTCAACAAGCCGTTGGCCATGTTTTTTAATATGGTGGACATTGCTGCATTAGCTGCATTTATTTCATACAACGAGATGAAGCCAATTAAAAGAAGTGACCAGATGCTTGGCACATATACATGCAAGCGCTCAACAAACCGCTGGCCGTTGGCCATGTTTTTTAATATGGTGGACATTGCTGCATTAGCTGCATTTATTTCATACAACGAGATGAAGCCAATAAAAAGAAGTGACAGGCGACGGTCACTCCTACTGATGCAGATAAAACAATTGGCACTACCAAACATAGAGGAAGCAGGTGGCCTTAGGCTTGACCTCATAATCATCTTCCATTTGCTGGAAAATCCTAAGGGCCACATAAGTTCCGCAATTTACCCCGAAGATCACTGTCCGCAGATGGTAATCTCGAATCTCCTCATCTGACGACAACCTGATCAGTATTCGCTTTTTTTTGCGTGAGCAGGATTTACCAGTATCTGCCTTTACATTTTTGTTATATCCGCAATGAAGACAAACTAGTACAGGCACGAATTCAAAATTAAAGTAATTATGTTCTTCTAAAGGACTGGACCAATAAACCGATAGTCTTTTAGATTTTTTCCCACCAGCTGAAGGGCAAGAGGCGTTGAACACAACGCTAAAGTTCGTTGTGGCACTGTCAGGTTTGAAGACGCTGTGATGGGCAGATGAAAGCCTCCTACTAATTATCTTTTGGAGGTTCAACAAGCTTCATATGTACTAGGTTCAGATATTCGTGTACGACCTCTTCATACATTGCCTTAAACTCAGGTTTGCGGGACTTCTTGTTTCTACGAAATTGGCTAAGAGCAATATATTTTTTAGAGTTTAGGATGAATTTTCGGAGTAGCATACTTAAAAGGTAAAAAACGTACCTTCATAATCTTTAGAGACCTTTGGCTCCCTCGGAATCTCCTCAATTTCCTAATATTTCTCCAATTGTTGATTTATGGAAACTCTCAAACGACGAGTGACTCGAACTATACATTTTGAGTTCCAATCGGCAGGGCCAGTAACAGTCCATTAGAAGACTGTTTTCTGAAACACAAGTGATTCTAGAATGCCATTCTTAACCGCACCAAGCTATATTTGTAAAATCCAGGGCCAGCGAACTCCAAGGGCAGAAGATGTCCCGAAGCAACATTCTTATCCGAATGTGTTCGGATGTTTCCTGTGACGTCTGATACCACAAGCTCATCAATAGTGATCGAAGATTTCAAAATTTTTTTTACATCCACGTGTAAAAATTGCGATTTGTGAACATTTTGTTAAATGTTCACCTCCGAACACACATATTGATGATATAAATGTATCATCTAAATAAGTATCAATTAGAGCCCGAAACTTATAGTCCACCCATTCTTCGGGATCGTTACCCATGCCGTGGCTACGTCGTCCAATTCGCGACAGAAGTGTGATATATTCTGACATTATCCGGTGTCGAAGGCGAATTCATGGACTGTATATTTCGATCTTTCGTGATTTGGGACACTTTCTGTTTCTCATTAATCTGAGACTTCTTATTCCTATGTAGAACCGTATGTTGCTTCAAATTGCATTCCGTGCAATTATTCCATCTTGACACTTTAAGGACATATGACCAGCAGCTAAACAATTCAATTGACAACCTATGTTTGAATTCCATGTCCTAGAACTTAGGACAGGATCATAAAATATGATTACTCTTGCACAAGTTGCAATTCGTAGTATTTACTTTCGATTGATGGACTTTGAAGTCCTTTGATTTATCAAAGTTGTTTTTTAAACACAAATGTGATCCATTGATCTAATGTCAATTTCTTTGGAGTCTCTCAGTGGGATATGCCTTTTTATTTCCCTCGTCACTCCGTTAGTTTTCTAGAACAAATGACACAATTTCTCTACCGAACTTAGTTTCTTGTTGTTCACATATATTGCCGTGAACAATTCTCCAAAGCAGGTCCTGATTACATACAACAGTAAAATTAAGTTTATCCTTCAATTCAATAATGATCATACATTTAATGTAACTATCACGAACTTCAATTATCTTAACCTTAATTAATGGTAGCATTATCCGACTTCAATCCATCAGGGTCAAAAATACAGTTTATATAACTCTCCTTCCAGTTCGCCCACAATTTTGAACATCCTGCTTTTCTGCCTCTAAAGCCACCTTATTACATTTCGACGCGTCAGTCTTCTTTAACTCTCTCTCTCTCTCTAATTCCTTTTTTGCAATAGGGGCAGATATTGTCTATACATCTTTAAAGAATAGAAAATATTTTAGACATACTGTTCGATTTTCAAATTATTTCCTAAAAACATATATTTTTCCTTATATTTCTTTTAGCACTGTACAGAAAAGTTGCAAACAGCCCACTGTACAGAAAAGCACTGTACAGAAAAGTTGCAAACAGCCCACTGTACAGAAAATTTAATAAATAAAAAAAAATTAAATGTGAAAATTCTGGACCAAAATAGTCCGGTCCAACTGTGCGGATATTTGATAACCGTGATAAATTCACGAGTTGCGAATTATCGCTTGTCACTTAAAATTTTTAAATATAAAGAAAAAAAAAATGAATTTTACTTACGTGCGGAAACTTACGATGTTCCTACTCGCTTCAGTACAAATAAGTGTGGTCCATAAATAACTAATGGAGATAAAAAATTATTCCAAAAAAAAAAAAAATATATATTTGTTTACCCAAATTATTTTGTCTCGCCAAACAGGGACATACGTGTAATTGCAAAGACCAACCCAAATCTATACTTTTTCAAAAAATCCCTATTTTTCTAACAAAATCCGTTTTGTTCGACTGTTGTGAATTGCTGATACAGGGAATGATTCCAAGTTGATGAAAAAGTAGTGCAACCTATTTTTTTAAAAATATGATTTTTTTAAAAATATAAATCAATTATTTACAGAAAATACGAAACCATTGTACTTTACTATTAATGTCACTGAAAAGG
Source organism: Hydrotaea diabolus (assembly GCA_963513945.1). NCBI lineage: Eukaryota > Metazoa > Arthropoda > Insecta > Diptera > Muscidae > Hydrotaea > Hydrotaea diabolus. Next base: position 2,431,423 of record OY740721.1, read on the forward strand.
GTCGATACAAAAACAGCATCACAATTCGAACATAAAGAAAATATATTGTATTCACCTTGGTTTTTTTGTACCTCTTTTCTTTCGTCTGCTGGTTTGGATGATTTCCAAGACGGCTTCGTTAGGACCAATATGTCAGGGCACTCCCTAACACTTTTTAGATTTCTCCACAGACCTAAAGTGTCTTCCATGGGTTTTGTACGTTCTGCCCAGTTACGGTACTGCTTAGTCCCTCCTAACCGGCTACGCCACTGGGTCGTTTGATTATGAACGACTCTTAGAAAACAATTAAAATTACGCCGCAAAGCGCGCGAGTTAAGATATGCAGACGACGAGATTTGAAAAATAAAGCACAACGTGTTCTTTTTGTGGCTTGTAACAATCTGAATTTTTTTTATTTCTAGTATTTCATTTGAATTTATTTCAATTTACAATGGAAGAATACTTAAACTAGAAAGAAAAGAAAATGCGTTTACAGATTCTGAGGAACTTATGTAGCAATTACTACCGCAGTGGTCTAAAGTAAAGAGGAGGGACAAATTCATTTAAAGATTTTAAAAAAATTATATAAACAAAAATTGGTTGATCTATATTTAATTGCTTGTTATGTTAATGTTGCATTTCTAATTGGTATGACCTATATAAGGAAAAGTAAGTTTGAAGTTTCTAGGAATTATTTCTTTCATTGCAAAGTGTTGATTAATATGGATTTGAGTTCAAAACGTTTAAGAGTTTGTTGCTGATCAGCATTGTGCTCTTTGTTTTATAGCGACGAATGCGTGGCGATAGTTGTTGGTTGGTGTCGTATTTCTGTGTAGGGTTCTCAGGGGTTTTGTGCAGTAATGGTTGTTGTAGTTGGTGTGTTGGGTGTCGTGTTGTTGTATTATGCTCTTGGTAGTTTTGGTGGGTATAATGTTGTGGTGGTTGTTGTTGTTGGGTGTCGTGTTTCTGTGTTATGCTCTTGGTAGTTTTGCTGGGGGTAAATGTGGTGGTTGTTGTTGAGTGTTGTGACTTCCCCCCTTAAAATACAGCGCCGGCCAAACGATGCTGTTGGGGTCAAAGTGATGTACTGTAGGCTTGGTAGTAGGTGTTTATAGGTGTTTCTTCTTTTGATGACTATGATCAGTATGGTGATGGCTAAAGTGGTACATATAACAGTTGTCGAGGTTGTGATCGAATGTCTTGTTGTCGTTGTTACTGCCAGCTTCTCCAACTTGGTGTTGGTCCGCAGGTTGAAGTCTTTAAGTTTACTGAAGCTTAACATTTCAGTTGATGAGTTAGCGAAAACGTTGTTGCTCGGCAGCAGAGGGATATGGGGTTGTTCCCAGAAAGTACGGTATGCCGTTTATTAAACATCATAGTTCTGCTGCAAGTAGAGTTCATTCGTGTATGTGGTGAATTAATAAAAAGGATCAAATTGGTTTCAGGTAGTAGAATTGATTCTTTTTTTCTCACGTCGTTAAGAGGACAGATTGCTTATATGTTGTTCATTTGCTATTAAGGCTATTGATAAAGGTTGCCAAAGTTAGTAATTGACTTTGCAGGTCCCAGCCGTACTGGTAATATACCTTGATTTGCCGGTAAATCATTTATTTCGATTATTTGAGTGTGGTTTGGGGAGGTTCTAGAGGGAAATACGTTAGTGCTAGTATATGTTAATATAGCACGAGTGCAGTATTTATTTATTATATTATTTTGTTTTCCTTAATCTTCATTTGTGTACCTTATCTTGCTTTTTAGTTATAATAGTGACTTTTTTATCCTTGTGAACAGATTCCTTATGGGTGAATAATCTTAAATGACTCCTTTCAGTGTCCGGCTGTTTAAAATTGTGTTGTATTAACTAATTTTTTTTATAAATATGTTCTAAGCAGCTTATTATATTTGTTAAAATAACCCACGTATTAGTTTTTAAAATTTTTAATTTGTTAATATCGAAAAAAAGAAAACAGTACATGTAGTCTCAGTCCCGTGGCGTGTCCAAAACCGACGCAGCAAAATAAACCGTACTTATTATGTATGTAAATATTAAAAATCTGTAATTGCATTCAAATGAATTTATGCACTATCACTTCAAGTCACATATACTCTTTTTTTGATTTAATTAAATTAATTTTAAGAAATTATAAAAATCATTGACTTTTGTCCGGAACATTTTCTCTCAGTCCCGTGCCTGGTGTGGTTTTCTGCTTAAAAAAAGGTAACGGCCGTTACGTTCAATTTTTAGTGTTTCTTTCGCGCTGAAGTATTGTTCTTTTCGAAGGTTCTCGAAGAAACTCTACTTCTATTTTAGTTTGCGAATTATTTTCGTCGGAGTGGTCGGTGGACTGTCCCGTTTTTCGCAAAGAAAAGGAGTCATTTCAGATTATTCACCCTTATATGTTGTTCATTTGCTATTACGGCTATTGATAAAGGTTGCTAAAGTTAGTAATTGACTTTGCAGGTCCCAGCCGTACTGGTAATATACCTTGATTTGCCGGTAAATCATTTATTTCGATTATTTAAGTGTGGGTTGGGGAGGTTCTAGAGGGAAATACGTTAGTGCTAGTATATGTTAATATAGCACGAGTGCAGTGTTTATTTATTTATTATATTATTTTGTTTTCCTTAATCTTCATTTGTGTACCTTATCTTGCTTTTTAGTTATAATAGTGACTTTTTTATCCTTGTGAACTAAATGTTTTCAGAATCTGGGGGTTAATTTATTGCGTCTTGCTTCTTTCCTGAAAACGATTTGACCCTCAGTGATATTTACTGGATCTTTTTTGGAAATGTTTAAACTTTCGATTCCAGTTGTAGGACCATTTTGGACTTGTCCCCAAATATTTGTTTAGAGTTAGTCAAGAAATGTATTGAATTTTGAAAGTAAGTCGTGTTTGTTTGATAAATTTATCATTTTCATGAATTTGCATGGGCGACCGAAGAAAAGCTCGTTTGGTGTAAGCTTAGTTGCAGAACACACATATTTCTGCCCAGATTGGCCTCGTTGGCAATTACAAAAGACTTGATGATATAAATGTATCATTTTCAGTTATTGTTAGGCTTGAGGTCATAAGCAAAAAAATAAATGATGGTGTTTTTATAATTTATTTAATTTTAAATATCCCAATATTTCGAAATGACTTCGTCGTTCATCATCAGAGGTAATCACTAAAACAAAACGGAGAACATAAAATTACAACAATACACAATACATGTATCATCTGAACAAGTGTCAATTAGAGCCCGAAACGTATAGGCCAGCCATTCTTCCGGATCGTTACCCACGTCGTCGCTAACGTCGTCCTATTCGCAACAGAAGTGGGATATATCCTGAAATTTTCCGGTGTCGTAGACGAATTCATGAACAGTATAAAAAGTGTTACAACAGTGAGTTGGGACACTTTTGTTTCTCATTCCTCTGACACTCCTTATTCATATGTAGTAGCGTAAGGTGCTTCAAATTGCACTATGAGGGCATATGACCAGCAGCTAGAAAATTCAAAGATTCTTGTCCCTCTTAACAATTGACAACCTATATTTAAATTCCATGTCCTAGAATTTAGGACAGGATCGTAAAATATGATTTCCCTTGTACAAGTTGCATTTCGTAGTATATACTTTCGGGTGATGGACTTTCAAGTCCTTTGATTTATCAAAGTTGTTTTTAAACAAAAATGTGATTCCATGATTCAACGTCGATTTCCTAAAGTTTAAGAACTGAAATTATATTTGTGATGTCTTTCAGTGGGATATGCCTTTTTATATCCCTCGTCTCTCCGCTAGTTTTCTTTAACAAATGATACAATTTCTCTCCCGAACTTAATTTCTTGTTGTTCACATATAATGCCGTGAACAAGTCCCTAAAGATGGGCCAGTTTACATAATCACCGTTAAGAATTTTGTTTCACATTGACGAACTTGTCTTCTGATTGGCGCGTACAGTCAATTTCTGTTTATCCTTCAATTCAGTAATAATCATACAATTAGTGGAACTATCACGAACTTCAATTTTCTTAACCTTAATTAATGGTAGCCTTATCGATTTCAATCCATCTGGGTCAGAAATACAGTTTCTATAACTCTCCTTCCAGCTCACCCGCAAACGTTGAACATAATACTTTTCTGCCTGTAAAGCCACCTTATTACATTTCGACGCGTCATTCTTCTCTAACTCTCTCTCTCTCTCTCTCTCTAATAATTTTTTTTTGCAATAGGGGCAGATATTGTCTAAACAACTTATTGTGCAAACCTACACAAAAATAAATCACAATAATTCAGGCAGATAATGTGTTCCCAATTTAATAAATAAAATAATACATTTTTTAAAGGTGAAAATTCCCGACCAAAATATTCCGGACCCACAGTGCGGATATTTGATTACCGTGATAACGTCACAAGTTGCCGAATTATCGCCTGTCGCTTAAAAATTTTGAATATCAACCAAATTTGGTATTTTCTGCAAAGAAAATTTAAATAAAAAAAATTGAATTTTACACAATGTACGGAAACTAACGATGCTCCCACGCACTTCAGTACAAATAAGTGGGGTCCAAAAAAAACCTTATAGAGAAAAAATGTTATTCCAAAAGAAAAAAAATATATTTTTTTATCCAAATTATCTCGCCAAACAGGAACATACGGTTATTTGTAAAGACCAAACCAAATCTGTCCTTTTTCAAAAAATACCAATTTTTCAAACTAAATCCGTTTTGTTCGACTGTTGTGGATTGGATGGGATTGGATTGATTAAATATTCAAAAAAAATTACGAAACTATTGTAGGGTACTTTACTTTTAATGCCACTGAAAATTTATCCGAAGACAAATGCAAAAAATTTGTTTCGTTCAGACAAACCACAAAGGCATACAAGAAGCTAACAATGCCTTTTGGTTACAAAAACAAATTTCTAAATGCGAGACAAAATTTGGGCACAAGTAAACGCCAATTAAGCACAACAACAACTTTTTCATATGAAGTAACGAGTAACTCTTCTTTTTTTTTCTTAAAGGGTTTCTCGAAATTTTACTTTAAAAAGAAAAAGTTATGCAACATAGTAACAATGTTACACGTATGTATACTAACGTATGTCAACAAATTAAACACACCGCACTGGTTGACGAATTTGATTTTGAGTTATTTTTTATTTGTTTGTTGTTGTGGCTTTTCAACGGCCTATTTTTTTAAACATTCACTTATAAATATTTATTTAACATTAACTGGATGTTTTTGTTTCACCGTTTTTTTTCAGTCTCGTTCGACTCTTAGAAGACAATTTAAATTACTCCGCACAGCGCGAGTTAACATAATTTCTTTTAAGGATTTTTAAGAATTTATATAACAAAAATTGGTTGATCTAGATTTAATTGCTTGTTATGTTAATGTTGTATTTTTTATTGGTATGTCCTATACAGAGAAAAGTAAGTTTGAAGTTTCTCGGAATCATTACTTTCATTGCAAAGTGTTGATTAATATGGGTTGAGTTCAAAACGTTTAAGAGTTTGTTGCTGTTTAGTATTGTGCTCTTTGTTTTTTAGCGACGAATGCGTGGCGATAGTTGTTGGTGGGTGTCGTATTTCTGTGTTGGGTTCTCAGGGGTTTGTGCAGTAATGGTTGTTGTAGTTGGTGCGTTGGGTGTCGTGTTGCTGTATTGTGCTCTTGGTAGTTTTGGTGTGGATAATGTTGTGGTGGTTGTTGTTGATGTGTGTCGTGTGTCTGTGTTATGCTCTTGGTAGTTTTGCTGGGGGTAATGCTGTGGTGGTTGTTGTTGAGTGTTGTAACTCCCTGCATGTAGAGTTCATTAGTGTTTGTGGCGAATTAATAAAAAGGTTCAGATTGGGTTCAGGTAGTAGAATTGATTCTTTTTTTTTTCTCACGTCGTTAAGAGGACAACTTGCTTATATGTTGTTCATTTGCTATTGAGGCTATTGCTAAAGGTTTCTAAAGTTAGTAATTGACTTTGCAGGTCCCAGCCGTAGTAGTAATATATCTTGATTTGACGGTAAATAATTTTTTTGATTAATTGAGTGTGGGTTGGGGAGGTTCTAGAGGGAAATAGTATATGTTAATATAGCACGAGTGCAGTGTTTATTTATTTATTATTTTGTTTTCCTTAATTTTCATTTGTGTACTTTATTTTGCTTTTTAGTTATAATAGTGACTTTTTTTTCCTTGTGAACTAAATGTTTTTAGAATCTGGTTAATTTATTGCGTCTTGCTTCTTTCCTGAAAACGATTTGACCCTCAGTGATATTTACTGGATCTTTTTTGGAAATGTTTAAACTTTCGATTCTAGTTGTAGTAGCATTTTGTATTTGTCCCCGAATATTTGAGTAGAGTTTGTCAAGAAATGTATTGAGTTTTGATAGTAAGTCGTGTTTGTTTGATAAATTTATCATTTTCCTGAATTTGCATGGGCGACCGATGAAAAGCTGGTTTGGTGTAAGCTTAGTTGCAGAACACACATATTTCTGCCCAGATTGGCCTCGTTGGCAATTACAAAAGTGATATAAATGTATCATTTTCAGTTATTGTTAGGCTTTAGGTCATAAGCAAAAAATAGATGTTGGTGTTTTTATAATTTATTTAATTTTAAATATCCCAATATTTCGAAATGACTTCGTCGTTCATCATCAGGAGTAATCACTAAAACAAAACAGAGAACATAAAATAACAACAATACACAATACATGTATCATCTGAAAAAGTGTCAATTAGAGCCCGAAAAGTATAGGCCATTCTTCCGGATCGTTACCCACGTCGTCGCTAACGTCGTCCTATTCGCAACAGAATATCCTGGGATATATCCTGCAATTTCCGGTGTCGTAGAAGAATTCATGAACCGTATAAAAAGTGTTACAACAGTGAGTTGGGACACTTTTTGTTTCTCATTCCTCTGACACTCCTTATTCATATGTAGTAGCGTATGGTGCTTCAAATTGCATTCCGTGCAAGTATTCCATCTCGGACACTTTAAGGACATATGACCAGCAGCTAGACAATTCAAAGATGCTTGTCCCTCTAAACAATTGACAACCTATATTCAAATTCCATGTCCATGTCCTATTTAGGACAGGATCGTAAAATACGATTTCCCTTTCACAAGTTGCATTCCGTAGTATATACTTTCGGGTGATGTACTTTGAAGTCCTTTGATTTATCAAAGTTGTTTTTAAACAAAAATGTGATTCCATGATTCAACGTCGATTTCCTAAAGCTTAAGAACTGAAATTATATTTGTGATGTCGCTCAGTGGGATATGCCTTTTTATATCCCTCGTCTCTCCGCTAGTTTTCTTTAACAAATGATACAATTTCTCTACCGAAGTTAATTTCTTGTTGTTCACATATATTGCCGTGAACAGGTCCCTAAAGATGAGCCAGTTTACATAATCACCGTGAAAAATGTTTGTATCACATGGCGGACATAAATTGACGAACTTGTCTTCTGATTGGCGCGTACAGTCAATTTGTGTTTATCCTTCAATTCAGTAATAATCATACAATTAGTGGAACTATCACGAACTTCAATTTTCTTAACCTTAATTAATGGTAGCCTTATCGATTTCAATCCATCTGGGTCAGAAATACAGTTTCTATAACTCTCCTTCCAGCTCACCCGCAAACGTTGAACATCCTACTTTTCTGCCTGTAAAGCCACCTTATTACATTTCGACGCGTCAGTCTTCTCTAACACTCTCTCTCTCTCTAATATTTTTTTTTTGCAATAGGGGCAGATATTGTCTTAACAACTTGAAACAACTTATTGTGCATACCAACACAAAAATAAATCACAATAATTCAGGCAGATAATGTGTTCCCAATTTAATAAATAAAATAATAAATTTTTTAAAGGTGAAAATTCCCGACCAAAATATTCCGGACCCATAGTGCGGATATTTGATCACCGTGATAACGTCACCAGATGCCGAATTATCGCCTGTCGCTTAAAAATTTTGAATATCAACCAAATTTGGTATTTTCTGCAAAGAAAATTTAAATTAAAAAAAATTAAAAATTAAACAAATAAGTGGGGTCCAAAAAAAACCTTATAGAGAAAAAATGTTATTCCAAAAGAAAAAAAATATATATTTTTATCCAAATTATTTTGTCTCGCCAAACAGGAACATACGGTTATTTGTAAAGACCAAACGAAATCTGTCCTTTTTCAAAAAATACCAATTTTTCAAACTAAATCCGTTTTGTTCGACTGTTGTGGATTGGATGGGATTGATTAAATATTCAAAAAAAAATTACGAAACTATTGTAGGGTACTTTACTTTTAATGCCACTGAAAATTTATCCGAAGACAAATGCAAAAAATTTGTTTCGTTTAGACAAACCACAAAGGCATACAAGAAGCTAACAATGCCTTTTGGTTACAAAAACAAATTTCTAAATGCGAGACAAATTTTGGGCACATGTAAACGCCAATTAAGCACAACAACAACTTTTTCATATGAAGTAACGAGTAACTTTTCTTTTTTTTCTTAAAGGGTTTCTCGAAATTTTACTTCAAAAAGAAAAAGTTATGCAACATAGTAACAATGTTACACGTATGTATACTTACGTATGTCAACAAATTAAACACACCGCACTGGTTGACGAATTTGATTTTGAGTTATTTTTTTATTTGTTTGTTGTTGTGGCTTTTCAACGGCCTATTTTTTTAAACATTCACTTATAAATTTTTATTTAACATTAACTGGATGTTTTTGTTTCACCGTTTTTTTTCAGTCTCGTTCGGCTCTTAGAAGACAATTTAAATTACTCCGCACAGCGCGAGTTAACATAATTTCTTTTAAGGATTTTTAAGAATTTATATAACAAAAATTGGTTGATCTAGATTTAATTGCTTGTTATGTTAATGTTGTATTTTTTTTATTGGTATGACCTATACAGAGAAAAGTAAGTTTGAAGTTTCTCGGAATCATTACTTTCATTGCAAAGTGTTGATTAATATGGGTTGAGTTCAAAACGTTTAAGAGTTTGTTGCTGATTAGTATTGTGCTCTTTGTTTTTTAGCGACGAATGCGTGGCGATAGTTGTTGGTGGGTGTCGTATTTCTGTGTTGGGTTCTCAGGGGTTTGTGCAGTAATGGTTGTTGTAGTTGGTGCGTTGGGTGTCGTGTTGCTGTATTGTGCTCTTGGTAGTTTTGGTGTGGATAATGTTGTGGTGGTTGTTGTTGATGTGTGTCGTGTGTCTGTGTTATGCTCTTGGTAGTTTTGCTGGGGGTAATGCTGTGGTGGTTGTTGTTGAGTGTTGTAACTCCCTGCATGTAGAGTTCATTAGTGTTTGTGGCGAATTAATAAAAAGGTTCAAATTGGGTTCAGGTAGTAGAATTGATTCTTTTTTTTTTCTCACGTCGTTAAGAGGACAACTTGATTATATGTTGTTCATTTGCTATTGAGGCTATTGCTAAAGGTTTTTAAAGTTAGTAATTGACTTAGCAGGACCCAGCCGTAGTAGTAATATATCTTGATTTGCCGGTAAATCATTTTTTTTTTATTAATTGAGTGTGGGTTGGGAAGGTTCTAGAGGGAAATAGTATATGTTAATATAGCACGAGTGCAGTGTTTATTTATTTATTATTTTGTTTTCCTTAATTTTCATTTGTGTACTTTATTTTGCTTTTTAGTTATAATAGTGACTTTTTATCCTTGTGAACTAAATGTTTTTAGAATCTGGTTAATTTATTGCGTCTTGCTTCTTTCCTGAAAACGATTTGACCCTCAGTGATATTTACTGGATCTTTTTTGGAAATGTTTAAACTTTCGATTCTAGTTGTAGTAGCATTTTGTATTTGTCCCCGAATATTTGAGTAGAGTTTGTCAAGAAATGTATTGAGTTTTGATAGTAAGTCGTGTTTGTTTGATAAATTTATCATTTTCCTGAATTTGCATGGGCGACCGAAGAAAAGCTCGTTTGGTGTAAGCTTAGTTGCAGAACACACATATTTCTGCCCAGATTGGCCTCGTTGGCAATTACAAAAGTCTTGATGATATAAATGTATCATTTTCAGTTATTGTTAGGCTTGAGGTCATAAGCAAAAAATAGATGTTGGTGTTTTTATAATTTATTTAATTTTAAATATCCCAATATTTCGAAATGACTTCGTCGTTCATCATCAGGAGTAATCACTAAAACAAAACGGAGAACATAAAATAACAACAATACACAATACATGTATCATCTGAAAAAGTGTCAATTAGAGCCCGAAAAGTATAGGCCATTCTTCCGGATCGTTACCCACGTCGTCGCTAACGTCGTGCTATTCGCAACAGAATATCCTGGGATATATCCTGCAATTTCCGGTGTCGTAGAAGAATTCATGAGCCGTATAAAAAGTGTTACAACAGTGAGTTGGGACACTTTTTGTTTCTCATTCCTCTGACACTCCTTATTCATATGTAGTAGCGTATGGTGCTTCAAATTGCATTCCGTGCAAGTATTCCATCTCGGACACTTTAAGGACATATGACCAGCAGCTAGATAATTCAAAGATGCTTGTCCCTCTAAACAATTGACAACCTATATTCAAATTCCATGTCCATGTCCTATTTAGGACAGGTAAAATACGATTTCCCTTTCACAAGTTGCATTTCGTAGTATATACTTTCGGGTGATGTACTTTGAAGTCCTTTGATTTATCAAAGTTGTTTTTAAACAAAAATGTGATTCCATGATTCAACGTCGATTTCCTAAAGCTTAAGAACTGAAATTATATTTGTGATGTCGCTCAGTGGGATATGCCTTTTTATATCCCTCGTCTCTCCGCTAGTTTTCTTTAACAAATGATACAATTTCTCTACCGAACTTAATTTCTTGTTGTTCACATATATTGCCGTGAACAAGTCGCTAAAGATGGGTCAGTTTACATAATCACCGTGAAAATTTTTGTATCACATGGCGGACATAAATTAACGAACTTGTGTTCTGATTGGCGGGTAAAGTCAATTTATGTTTATTCAGTAATAATCATACATTTAGTGAAACTATCACGAACTTCAATTTTCTTCACCTTAATTAATGGTAGCCTTATCCGATTTCAATCCATCAGGGTCAGAAATACAGTTTCTATAACTCTCCTTCCAGCTCACCCGCAAACGTTGAACATCCTGCTTTTCTGCCTGTAAAGCCACCTTATTACATTTCGACGCGTGAGTATTCTTTAACTCTCTCTAATTCATTTTTTTGCAATAGGGGCAGATATTGTCTATAAAACTGGAAAGAGTAAAAAATATTTTGGGCTTACTGTTCGATTTTCAAATTATTTCCTATAAACATATATTTCTCCTTATATTTCTTTTAGCGCACTGTACATAAAAGTTGCAAACCATCACAAAAATAAATCACAATAATTCAGGCAGATAATGTGTTCCCAATTTAATAAATAAAATAATAATTTTTTAAAGGTGAAAATTCACGACCAAAATAGTCTGGACCCACAGTGCGGATATTTGATCACCGTGATAAAATCACATGTTGCCGAATTATCGCCTGTCACTTAAAAATGTTGAATATAAAGCCAATTTGGTATATTCTGCAAAGAAAATTTAATTTCAAAAAAATTGATTATTACACACTGTACGGAAACTTACGATGCTCCTACGATCTTTAGTACAAATAAGTGTGGTTCAAAATAACCTTATTGAGAAAAAAATTATTCCAGAAGAAAAATTATATATTTTTTTATCCAAATTATTTTGTCTCGCGAAACAGGGACAAACGGTATTTGTAAAGACCAAACCGAATCTGTACTTTTTCAAAAAATTCCAATTTTTCAAACTTAATCCGTTTTGTTCGACTGTTGTGGATTGTAGATACAGGGAATGCTTCCAAGTTGATGAAAAACCATATTTGATTTTTTTTTTTAAATAAATTAAATATTCAAAAAAATTACGAAACTATTGGAAGGTACTTTACTTTTAATGCCACTGAATAATTATCCGAAGACAAATGAAAAAATTTTGTTTCGTGCAGACAAACAAACCACAAAGGCATACAAGAAGCTAACAATGCCTTTTGGTTACAAAAACAAATTTCTAAATGCGAGACAAAATTTGGGCACAAGTAACGCCGATTACGCACAATAACAACTTTTTCATATGAAGTAACGAGTAACTGTTCTATTTTTCTAAAACGGTTTCTCGAAATTTTACTGCAAATAGAAAAATACAGTTTAAATTACACCGCAAAGCGCGAGTTAATATATGCAGACACAGAGATTTGAAAAATAAAACACAACGTGCTCTTTTTGTGGCTTGTAACAATCAGATTTTTTTTTATTTCTAGTATTTGATTTGAAGTAATTTTAATTTAAATAGAAAGAATAATTAAACTTTAAAGAAAAGAGAATGCATTTACAGATTTTGAAGAACCTATGTAGCAAATACTACCGTAGTGGTATATATAAAATAAAGTAAAGAGGAAGGGAAAATTTCTTTAAAGAATTTTTAAGAATTTATATAACAAAATTGGTTGATCTAGATTTAATTGCTTGTTATGTTAATGTTGCATTTCCTATTGGTATGACCTATATAAAGAAAAGTAAGTTTGAAGTTTCTCGGAATTATTACTTTCATTGCAGTGTTGATTTATATGGGTTTGAGTTCAAAACGTTTAAGAGTTTGTTGCGGATCAGCATTGTGCTCTTTATTTTTTAGAGTCAATAGCGATAGTTGTTGGTGGGTGTCATATTACTTTGTTGTGTTCTCAGGTGTTTTGTGCAGTAATGGTTGTTGTTGTTGGTGTGTTGGGTGTCGTGTTGCTGCGTTATGCTCTTGGTAGTTTTGGTGGGGGTAATGTTGCAGTGGTTGTTGTTGGTGTGTTGGGTGTCGTGTTGCTGTGTTATGCTCTTGGTAGTTTTGGTTGGGGTAATGCTGTGGTGAGTGTTGTTGAGGTGGGTGTTGTAACACGCATGCTGATTATCGATGGTTGACAGCGAATAGCAATTCAGCCACATATGGTGATAGGTAGAGGCCCTTAGTGGATGTCACAGTGGTTCGCAATTAAAGGGGGCATGGATTAAGGACATTCCAGGCATATTTGCAATAACAAATTTGATAAATGGTACTTTCTTCTACTGCCTGATCAATCAGGATCGACCCTTCAGTGTCACGCTCTTTTAAGTTAGTGTCTTTATATTGTGGAATCGCTTCATTCATATGAGTCAATAGCAGCTTATGAATGGATCATACAAGAGAAAATTAAAAAAAGCTGACCAGCTCTGGCACATCTAAAACGGAGTTTGAGAGTGCAGTGGGGGAAGCCAAAAACACAGGAAATCAGAAAAAGTTCTCGACAGTGAAGGTCATATTCCAGAATCGAAATTTAAGGTGTAATCCGATTTGAAAAGTGTGATTTCATTTAACAAGAAAAAATAAGGAGGCTGTATTCTAATAACCGGATGTTTAGTAGCCATTTGAAAAATACAACAATAGAGTTAAAAATACAGAATGGACGTTGTTTGAAATTTGGGAGAAGTGAATAGACATCGTTTTAAGATATGTTTCATTCTATAATGCATCAAAATCAACAACGTTGAGTCAAGTCTAACATTGAGAATTTGTATTTTTTTATTTATTTAATTCTATGGAAGTACAAATTCCTTACAGACTACTTCTTACAACTAAAAATATATTAAATCTAAGTTATTAATAAAATAAATAACGAGTTAATAACATGAATTTTATAATTGGAGATACTATTGAACAACTTCTTTGTTCAATGTATAGGTTAATAGAATAATTTGTTCTATAAAGAGTTAAGCAAAATAAATTTAAGCGCCACATAGTTTTGGTGGTGAAACTATAATCGACCAGTTCCAACAAACACCATGAATATATCGAGCCAGAAACCAATTTATGAAGAAGAACTTGGGACAATATCCAATTTATGAAGAAAAACTTGGGACAATAAGGTTCTTCTATTATCCAGCGTTTTCAAATGAATAAATCTGAATTTGTCTACATATAAAGGCTTAGCAAAATTAATGGAGCGTGGAGCAAACGATATAAATTTCTTTTGATTTTTTTTCAGGTCTACAATAGTGAGTTGTGTAAAAGGTTTTCAGATAATGGACGCATATTCCAATTTAGCTGTAACTAATGACATATAAATTACCTTTACAGTGTATGGAACCACAAAATGTCTACAACTCCTTTTAATAAAAGCTAACAGTGGGTATGCTTTAGGTGGATAGAAATGATATGATTTACGGAAGTTAACTTATAATCAAAAATCACATCTTAATCCACAATTTCACCATCTGTAAATTGGTTATAGTTATTAGGCATATAGTCATAGATAACCGGATTTCAGCATTTGAAATATGAGAACATAAAATATTTCGTAACATTACTTTTCGGAAACCTCTCCGAACACCATTTGGCAAAATTCTGTCAACACTTTGCCAACGAAATATATCTTTTGATGCACAAAAATAGTTAAAAATCGTAGGCGTAGATCAAAATTTGTTACCGTTTGATACAAGATGAAATATCAATAATGAAAAGAATAAAGAGCAAGGGATCTAGAACATTTCCTTGAGAAACACCAGAAGAATCTATCTATACGTATAAGATCCAGACTCCAAAACTGTTTTTTATATAAGTAAATATGTAATTAACCATTAAAGAAAAGTTCCATGAAAACCAATTAACATCAACTTGTGTAACGGGTTTTCCAATAGGGACATACAAATTTCGTATCTTTATGTCAACGCACCCTCAAACATTTTTATTGATCTTTATCAGCAAATCGCTAGTGAAAGTCAACATTTTCATCATGGTAAAGTTTACTTAAGAACATCGTCTGAAAATCATTAAAAATTACTACCGAAACTCTGAGTCGGTAGCTCTGGCAAAGTTTAACGAAAATCCAGAATTTTATCGAAAAATAATTTTCAGCGATGAAGCTCATTTCTGGCTGAGTGGTTTTGTCAATAAACAATATATGCGTTACTGGACAGCACCAAACCTACATTTGCTTCAAGAGACACAATTGCATCCGCAAAAAGTTACTGTGTGGTGTAGTTTTCTTTTGGAGGTGTGATTGGGCCGTATTTTTTCGTCGATGAAAACAATCGTCATGTTACCATCAATGGAGATCGCCATGTTAGAAAATCAGTTTTGGCCAGAATTAGATGAGATTGACATCGCCGATATGTGGTTTTAACAAGACGGTGCCACTAGCCACACAGCACGCGTTACATTCGATTAACTGAAAGGCAATTTCGGTGAACGTGTTATCTAGAGAAATGGCCTAAACGCATGGCCACCTTCTTTTTATGGGGACATCAAATAATTGGTATATGCCAACACGAAAACAACTTAAGACGAGCTCAAAGATAACAACCAACGCGAAACCAAAATTGAATTTCATTCATAAAACGTTATATTTGCGCCACACCTGGAATAAATTTAAACTCTATATCTTAAATATTCTGTATTTTATTTATATATACAATTGTAATATCCTTAATGGAAAAACCTGTATAAGCATTAAATGATAAATTTTGTCAAATGCCTTGGACAAATCAGTGTTTATAGTATCTACTAGACATACTTGTTCAAAATTAAAAAATTCAGTAGGGTGAAAATACAGATATTAAATACAGATCTAATAAAACAATGCAGAAATAATGATAAGATTGGTTTTACTGCAAAATACATCTTATAATATATACTATACTCAAAAAAGTTTGCAATATTACACAATTTACATATGGGGGTGTAGTTGGAATCGTTATATTTTGATCTTGATTTATAAATAGGCGTAATTGATTCAAGCATTTTTAATCAATAAAAATTCCCGAATCGAACTATTAAACTAAAGGGGTAAAGGAAGAGCCAGAGATAAATCAAACGTTTTAATGATAACCCCACAAAATCCTTCAGAATCAATATATATAGCTCGATTTTAGTCAAATAATACCATGCAAAACATAAATTTCTGATAACTCTAGCATACTAAAGCTAAGAGGAGAGTAAGAGAAAAATTCATTCAACTTTTTGTGTTTACATTCACCTTAAAAATTTGAATGAATTTTGCTAACATTCTGAAAAAATCAGCAATTAGATTTACAGCTTCAGAAGTACTATTTAAAGTTTGATCATTAAAAAACATCTTTGAGGAGTTTTAAAAAACCTCCTAAATAAATATATTTTTTTAATATAAACTTATTTAAAAAATCAAACTCACACAAGAATCGCTCATAGCTTTCCTTATAATTTAAAAAATTTCTGCCTTTATGAGTTGTAGTGCTATTTTCTGGTATTTAAGTCATTTGAGTCCTTCTGTGTACCACGGCAATTTATAGATTCGCGGCTTTATAAAAGGCGCAAGAAATTATCATAATATTGAATAACATTAATGTTATCGAATATTTGAATTAGGATCTACAATCAATGCATTTATAACTTCAAAATTACATCTTTTAAAACTGAAACCTACAATTTTTAATTTCAGAAAGCATATAAAATTCAATTGAGACTTGTAATTGCACCTGTTAGCCTTCGAAAAAGGTTTCAGACAACCATTTATTACATATTTAAAATCAAGACTTATAAAAACTATGTCCAAACTTTTTGATAAACCGTTATTAAGACGATTAACCTGTTTTAAACTTAAACGAAAATACCCACAACATTAATTTCAAAAGATAAGTTTATATAACAAATAATAAAGGATTCTGAATCAGGCGACCAGGACCAAGTAAATTTACTAAGATTTAAATTAACTAACATGGTAAGCACTGAATTGAAAATTGTAAAGGCTACATCTAGGATATTTTTCACATGAACATCATAGAAACAATCAATACCGTTAGGTGGAACGAGTACATATGATTCAGCAAAAAGTAAATTACCACATAAACCTTTAACAAGTTGTCTTGGAAAAAAATTAAATGGCCGTACTCTCACATCAGAAGGTCACAAAGTAACCAGCTGATGTATCGAGTTTGAAAGAAATTCTCTTCATGGCATTTAGGTCAGTATCTTTGTCACTAATTCGTAGCACTCCAAATTGGATAATTATAAGTAATATTATAATTTGTTACTCAGTAACAGTACTCTTAAAAGACGAAAGATTATTCGACTTTATGTTAGGAATAACTTCCAATTCATTGTTGTTCTTGTCTATAAAAACTACACGTTTATGTTTTCTTATTCCTATAACATTAACCAACGACACATTGTTTATTGGGATATAACTATCTGTTTAATATTCTGCAATAGCTGCCAAATTCGCAGATCCGTTAATACCGTTAATATTATTAACATTCTTAAAAGCATCATTAGAAAAAAGATTAAAAGAATCCAGTTCACACTCTTCAGTACAGCAGTAACAACAAAATCGTTTGACTGACCAAAACCATTGTCAACATCTTTAGCAGCAGCAACAACAACAGTAGAATTAGTATAATCGATAGAGTTATATAACCAGGAATAAGGTATGTAAAAGAAGCCGATTGAAACAAACCTAGTATTGATATATAGGTAAGACGATGAATTGTTCTCAAAAGGAGTTTTTTTATTGTAAAAACTCTGAGCACTTTTTCCATTACAAGCAAATAGAATAAATTAATTTTGTACCTCCCTGACTTGACTTGATAAAGCTGAGACTAAATAAAGCACCAAATATTTAGAAACATTGACTCAATCACTGTAGTTGTTAACAATGTTTTTCGATGACTTTAACAGCTTGTATTCGGTTTCACATTATATGAAAACTTAAACAACAAATTTGACATTTTATATTAATATTGCTGAATACAATTTAAAAAGTACTAAGAGCACATAGCCTTCGGATGCGAGGACATAACAATACGACTTGCTCAATCGAAAGTTAGAACTAAGCTCGGACTATTTATCTGAACTATTAATCAAAAACATAATTGTAAGGAGATTCGGTGAATCTGTTACAACATATTTCAATAGCAGAAAACAACTACTTTTATAAATTACAGGGAGCTTTTTCTTGGCAACGAAAGCTAAGGCCTGTTTATTAGTCCATACCATACGTCTGATAAACAATTTAATATCGAAATGTGGTAGAGGACGGAACATTTTATAGCATTTTAACATTGAGCAGATTCCATGGCAGTTCTCTTGATACAGCGCAGGTGCTAGTGAAGAACATGCATGGCGAATGTATCAACCTTAGAGCCCTCGTGGATGAGGGCTCTCCAAAATAAAGATTTCCCAAGAAACCACACAAATGTTACAACTTCGTCAAAATAGTGCAGTACTGAGTTAAATGGACTGGGTAGTACGTTGGTGGAAGTTTTAAAATAAACGATGAGTTTAGAAATCTGTCCACGAATGAAAAACAACCCACTAACTTGTCCAGATGCTCTCGTTATGCCTTCGTTATTGAATGCACAGCCGATTACGTTATTTGAAAACAATGAATATAAATGGGATAACTATTGTGTCGGATATCCCAACCTCAACAAATCAAACCGAACTGACATCGTAATTGGTGTTCGGAAAGATGACAAGGTCATTGGACAATCGAATGAACTCGGGTGAATGGTATCCTGGATTTTTAAATTTAGAAGAATTTTCAGAGGAAATCAAAAATCCAATTCAGGCTGAATGCGTCGCATATTTTGTAGATACTTAAACAATAAATTAAGACTATAGGTTTATAGTGAGGCTACCGTTTTGTAACGGACGACACTTGGAGAATCACTCAAGCAAGCAGGATTGCTAGGCTTCTCTTATTACTATTTGATGTGATATATAATATAGTTACGTAGTCAATGGGCCATCTGGATATGTCCCCTCTGCACTTTGTCTCGCGTTATTGTAACATATTGTTGCTTGATACTTTCGTCCTTCTGTAGACGCCTTTCTAAAGTTGACTATGTAACAATATTATATATCACATCAAATAGTAATAAAAGAAGGAAGTCCAACTACCAATATGCTTGTGGTATCGGTATAGTTTGAACGACTGAGAACGAGGAGACTGTGGAGTTATGTACTTACTACAGCTAATGGTTCAGAAAGAAGCTCAGTCATATCAACATATACTGTGGCGCGAAAGAAGTGACCGTCCTACAGAAGAATATAAGTTGGCTAAATTTTTTAGCAAAGAAGGCTTTAGCACAGGTTGGACCAAATTGCGGCAACAAGGAGCAGCTCCGTAAAATTAAAATCGATGATTTTTATATAAACGACTTGATGATAAAAGCTGTCTATGCTGATGAAGGTAATGAAATTCGCAAGCATTGCAGCTGGGGAAGTACTAATTTCAATACTAGACCTGATTCCGATAGACGATGAATAAGTCAAAACTATTAGATTGCAGTGGAATCCAAACAAAGAAGTGTTCATGTTCTGACCTAATGCTGAGTTTATAGAAAATGTCACTAAAAAGGGCGTTGTCGATTCTTGATAGAGTATTTGACCCACTGGAATGACTTAATTCGGTTACAACATATATAGGACTGTTTATTCTAAAATTTTGGTTTGTGTAATTTGATGGGGATGTTCAAATGAATGAAGAGAATATCCGACCATAGTAAATAGCTTGTCATGTCTACAAACCGTGCAACAGAGCTTTGTGCCGCCCATTTACTAGCAAGGCTGATAAATTGAATTCTGTCAACAATACAGCGGCAGTTAAGGAATATCGAGTGGACTGATTCAAAGATTACAATAGGATAAGTAATAGAAGAAGTAAAGATAAATTCATCCCAACACGTATGGGTGAAAATAGTTGCTGCTGACGGGGGCAGCCTGGAGGCATGTTGATACAAATATCCACCCAGTTTATGTGTCGCCCAGTCGCGTAATTTACGATTTATTGTGGAGGGCCTCAGCGCGGAGTGGTCTTTTTTGTCACCATAATACTATAACTCAACAAGTCTATCGGCAACTACAGAAGTTAATAATAGTTGGCTGGAAATATCACGAAGTGTTCATCATTTACAAAGCTTGAACAGTTCATTGGTAGATTGAAAAATAAAACATATTCGCTGTGGCTACGAATGCGTTATTATCAGAACGAGC
This sequence comes from Hydrotaea diabolus, assembly GCA_963513945.1. Classification (NCBI taxonomy): domain Eukaryota; kingdom Metazoa; phylum Arthropoda; class Insecta; order Diptera; family Muscidae; genus Hydrotaea; species Hydrotaea diabolus. The sequence continues at coordinate 2,451,422 of OY740721.1, forward strand.
AATTTTTGGCGAACACAGGCAGGTTCGTATAAAGAAAACGTTTGCGAATTGACACCACTTCATGGACAACGTGGCATTGTTGGGGGGTAGGTGGCTAATTGGCCTACCATGATTAAAAAACTACCGATGCTGTTACATAAATCTTAGCTTGCATAAATCTTAGCTTAGCTTCAAGAGGTTTAAATACTACTACATTGGAGGTAATAATTTCGTTGCATCTTTAATCAATCGGAAGTAATGGATATTTGGATGAAAAAATATCATCAAGAAAGCAAGAAAGGATGTGTTCTATGTTTAAGTTACATGAAAGAGAGTGCTGCTGAAATAATGGGGACTTTACCTCAAATGCGTGTATTAGTTTTACATCCATTCACATATACAGGAGTGAATTATGCTGGCCATTTTAGGAGGGCAACGATCGTTTAAAGGCAATAAAGTAGTATTCGTTGGCATGGCCGTATGTGCCACCCACTTAAAAGCAGTAAGTGACTTGGCAACGGAAATATTCATTGTTGCGTTAAAAAAAAAAATTCAAGCGAAGACGATTCAAATCAAAATATTTGTATTCTGAAAATGGTAGAATCTTTGTTGCTGCTGCACGAAGATTAGCCGTGGATTTCGGGGAGGCGATAAAGAGTAATTCTTCGGTATTCGAGATTCTTAAAGCAGAACGAATGCAGTGGCGTTTTATCCACCCGACACCCCTATTTGTGTGGCATTTGAGAGGCTGGGGTTAACATCATTTAAGAAGGGTCAACGGAGATAGTAATACATAAGAAATGACAACGCTACTGACCAAATAAGACATTGAAGTCACGACCGATATGTGCCACAAGCGGTGGTATAGAAGAAATGGATGTATTGTTTTCTAGTCATTTCATTGATGGACAACCGCCAGTAGAAAGTGCAGAAACAGTAATGAAAAATATAAATTTTAGAAGTTTAGACAGAGAAAAATCAGAGAACAAACGATATACATTCGAAAGTTTACGCATACAAGAGAGGATTGGAAAGTCTATCAACACCAAGGAAGACAAAGAACAACACAAAACTTTAGTACTCCATAGCTATTTTTTAAGTAAAGTTCTGTGATATCAGTTTTAATTTATTCTGTGACCATTATTTATTTTATTATTTAACATTTATGTCGTGAAGTAGAGTTATATAATAGAAATAAGTAATATGAAACTGATGTGAAACAAATTGTAAGTAAAACTATTGTCAATGCCAAAAAGGTTCTCGTTTTTTAAGCCAACGAAACGTTCAGTGAAAAATAAAATAAATTAGTTTATATTCATCATAATTTCACCAAACAGCCCGACAAATCAATTATTATATATGTAATAAACTCAAATGAAACGCGAGTTTATTATAAAACTAAAATCTTTATTTTACTTAAAATCAAGTGACAGTTACGCTATTTAAATGATGAGTGATTTGGTTTTCTTCAACAATGTAGCAGGTGGCCAAAAAAGCATATATCGCAAATGGTAACGGCATAAACTAGTGTTGCTTTTGTTGCACATTGCTGAATTAGCATGAGTGTATGTTGTATACATTCGTATGTGTATACATCGCAGAGAGCTGGGGGCATCTGTATAAGTTAACTTAGTTCTAATTCTCGCAAATATTTGAGAGTGTACTCTCTTTTAGTTTGAATTGCAGATTGATACATGGATCTCTTAACAATAGATACATACATAGATTTGTGTCTCTTAACGATAGATACATACATACATTGATTGGTGTTGCATAAATTATGTACATTAATACAGAACACCACAACTACCCCCCTCATAAATTTGTTTCTCATCAACTGAATTTTGAATTTACAAGGCGTTGCTTGATCATTGTTAGTTATTCTTTTTTAAAAATTAAGGTGATGAGAAAAAAATTTATAAAAATACATTATTTATTTATTTCTTGTTTTTCTTTCTCTTAAATTATATTTTACAATATCTTTTCCAGGTACTTCCTTTGTACTTGAAAAATTTTCTTCAATTTGATTTCAACTTGGTTGTTCATTTTCTTTATTTACATTCTCAGTGATTTTTTCTGTTAGGCTTTCATTAACATTATCTTGGATACTGGGAGAAATTTTCTGTAATGGATCTAAAAATGTGCTAGGCACTTCTGTTTCCGTTACTTTGGGTTTAATACAAGATATCATCTGATTTGCATGTCGTTTCCATGTTTTACCACAATCAGTTTTGATAGAATACGTTTGCTTTCCGATTCTATCCAGTATTAAACCTTTAGTCCACGAAACTTTTCCTGGAACGGAATAATCCTTGACAATCACATCTTCATTGGTTTTAAAAACAAAATTTTTACTTCCTTTGTAGTACTTTTTCTGATTTTCTTGTTTTTTCTTAACAACATTTTTAATTTCTTTTAAGTTTCTATTTTCCACAGTTCTTTTAGGGTTAATGAGATCAAGTCTCGTTCTTAACTTCCTCTTGTTAAACATTAAATAAGCTGGGGAAACGAGCAAAAAGTGCCCTCAACACAGAAATGACGGCACGACTTGTCGCATTGGTTCCCATATCGATGCATTCCACCCATTTACTGGAACTATCCACCACTACCAAACACCAACGTTTCAAAAATGGTCCGAAAAAATCTATATGAATTCTCGACCAAACCTCATCAGATCTCGGCCATGGAATCAATTCCTGCTGTGGTGGGTTTGGACGTGTCATAAGACAGGGTTCACATGATTTCACCATTTCTTCCAAATCTTTGTTCTGATCGGGCCACCAACAACACTCACGAGCCATCGCCTTCATTTTTACTATTCCCATATGGGACGCATGTAAAAAATCTAGAATGTTCTTTCTTAAAAGTTGGGGTATTATCACTCGATACCCCCAAAAAAGACAATTTGACTCCTCCGACAAGTCATTCTTTTTTGAAAAATAGGGTAGCAAACTCCTATCAGGACATTTTTCAGGCCAGCCCAACTCAAGAAACTTTTTCACCTTTTGCAACGTTTCATCTTTACTCGTTTCACCACAAATGGTCTCAAAATTTAACAAATTGGTGTCGCCGTGCAGCACTTTCAAAAAATTTACATAAACATCACTCGGAAATTGCTCTGCGGAAACTTCTGAATCCCTTGGGTATCTAGAAAAATAATCAGCAATGTTTCCCTTTGATTTAATATGCGACACATCAAACTGGTAACCGGATAACGTTAAGGCGATACGCTGTAATCGGCTTGAAGCCATCAAGGGAATGCCCTTCTTTGGGCCAAAAATATAATGAAGTGGTTTGTTATCAGTCACTAAGGTAAAATGACGTCCATACAAATACTGATGAAACTTCGTCACCCCAAACAAAATTGCCACAGCCTCGCGATCCAACTGAGAATACCTTGTCTCAGTGTCAGATAACGTTCTAGACGCAAATTCAACTGGTCTCTCTACACCCTGTGTATCAATTTGCGAAAGCACCGCACCTACACCAACTGGACTTGCATCCACCGTGACCTTCGTCCTAAACGCCGCATTAAAATGAGCCAAACAATTTTTTCCCAGTAAATGCTTTTTCAACCTGTCTACCCCAGCTGAACAATTATCATTCCATTTAAATTTGGAATCCGCCCTAAGTAACTGATGCAATGGATGAAGCAATGTTGAAGCCTCTGGTACAAAACGTCTGTAAAAATTGATAACCCCTAAAAACGCCTGAAGCTGCTTTACATTTTTTGGGTATGGAATGTCAGAAATCTCACGAACCTTTTCTGGGTTCATATGCAATCCATTTTTATCAATCTCATGGCCTAGGTATTTAATTTTTTTACAAAAAAATTCACATTTATCTGGGGACAATTTAAACCCTGCATTGCTCACAATGCTTAAAACATGCTCAAGTCTCTGCACATGAAGTTCCCTTGTACCGGCACTAATCAAAATGTCATCCAGAAAAACGACAAAACCATCAAGGCCCGCCAACAGGGTATCCATAATTCTTTGAAAAATTGCTGGGGCCGAAGCCAAACCATATATCAGCCTTGTATATTGAAAAAGACCCTTTGACGTGGAAATCGTGGTATATTTCCGCGAATCCTCCTCTAACTGTATCTGCTGATGCGCCATACTTAGATCCAGCTTCGTGAATTCTTCACCACCGTGCAATTTTGCAAATATTTCCTCTATACGGGGTAAGGTATACTTTTCAACCAACAAATGTGGGTTAAGTGTAACCTTAAAATCCCCGCAGATCCGAATACTACCGTTCTTTTTCAAAACTGGAACGATGGGCGTACCCCACTCGCTATATTCCACAGGCTGCAACACTTTTAAATTCACCAGATTGTCAATTTCTGATTCGACTTTCTGTTTAATGGCAAAAGGTAGTGGTCTAGGCCTAAAAAATTTCGGTTCTGCGTCATCCCTCACCATTAACACTGCCTTACTCTTATTAAACAACCCTAATCCGCCATCAAAAAGATTTGAAATTTTTTTAATAATTTTCGAAGCTGCCATCGAACTTGGAGCTGAGCAATTTAAATTACAAATTTGAATACCAAAAAGTTTTAAAAAATTTCTACCAAGTAGTGGTGGACCCCCATTCTCAATATCAATTATTGGAATGACTTTCACTTTATCACCATATTTCACTGTTACGTCACACTCACCGATAGGGGTTATATTTACACCATTATACGCCTTCAACAATATATCGATTCCTTTGAGTTTGTGGTTACCAAAAAATGTGTTGTATGTTTCTTCCGAAATTACGTTATTTTCGGACCCAGTATCCAACTCCATAACAAAAGGTTTACCATCCACAAAGATTTTAATTTTGATAGGACCATCATCTGGACTAGTAATAGAAAACAAAGATACATCATTATTATCTATAAAATTAATATTTTGTGATCTACACATTTTCTTCAAATGTCCCCTCTGTTTACATTGGTTACATTTATAATTCTTAAACTTACAACTCTCGCTTCTGTGATTTCTATACCCACACACTCTACACTGCTGCTCGCTTTGCTTTTGCTGATGTTGTTGTGACGTCTGTTGCTTTGCTGCTTCTTTTCTGCTGCTTCCACCCCTGTTCTTGTTGATGTAGTTTAGCTGTGGTTCTTGTTTTACCTCCACCGTTTCATATTGGTGTTTCATATACTCGGCGCTGTTGGCAATTTTCACCACATTGTCGAATGAACACGACACCGACTCCAAAAAAATTTTGTCTCGGGCCGGACCCTTTTCCAGCCCCATCACGAACTTGTCCCGTATTGCTATATCCAAACACGTATCAAATTGACAGTTCACTGCTAACGATCTTACTCTTACGGCCCATTCATTTACCGTCTCCGTTGCAGATTTGGTTGCGTTATAGAATTTGTAACGTTCCGCAAAACCAGATGTTGGCGGCTTAAAATGCTTTGTCATCGCAGCCATGCACTCATCGAACGTTGTTGTTGTAGCATCCACTTATGCGGGGCTCACCAAATTTGTCAATAAAATGTATGACGATTCACATACCGATGTCAAAAGAATGTCTTTCTTCTTCTGTTCCTCCGTGATGCCGTTGGCAATCAAAAACTGCTGAAGTTGGGTCTGGAACACTGACCACACTTTTTGTGTATGGTCGAAAAAAGGAACTTTTCCAATCAGTTGTGCACTCATTCTGCCCGTTGATTATTACTTTTTTTTTAAAAAAAAAATATTGTTTTATCCTCGTCGCCACTGTAATAAACTCAAATGAAACGCGAGTTTATTATAAAACTAAAATCTTTATTTTACTTAAAATCAAGTGACAGTTACGCTATTTAAATGATGAGTGATTTGGTTTTCTTCAACAATGTAGCAGGTGGCCAAAAAAGCATATATCGCAAATGGTAACGGCATAAACTAGTGTTGCTTTTGTTGCACATTGCTGAATGAGCATGAGTGTATGTGTTTGTATACATTCGTATGTGTATACATCGCAGAGAGCTGGGGGCATCTGTATAAGTTAACTTAGTTCTAATTCTCGCAAATATTTGAGAGTGTACTCTCTTTTAGTTTGAATTGCAGATTGATACATGGATCTCTTAACAATAGATACATACATAGATTTGTGTCTCTTAACGATAGATACATACATACATTGATTGGTGTTGCATAAATTATGTACATTAATACGGAACACCACAATATAAAAATATCAAAATTAAACAGATGGAAGGATGAAAGCCTTGTTACGCTACAGAGCAGGCATAGGTGGCGAAGAGATTAACTAAACTTAGAAAAATAATGATGTGATTGTTTAAGTAGGTCCCTGCCGATAAGTTGTCATTTGCTAAAATCATCGACTCAGGTGACAATACAGATGCAATATAGAGTAGGGAAGTGACAACTACATAATCGTGCCACTTAGAAGTTGAAAACGAGAACAATCATATGTCTGAAAAGCAGGTGCTAACACGTTACTATTGCTACTACTTCGCAACGGCGAATCAGTAAGAGGGGGCGCTACTAAGTCGTCGTGGAATGTACGTGCTTCAGAAACAGTGTGAATTTCTTTTTGACAGTAACTGCAGATGGTAAATTAAAGCATGAGATACGTGGGGATACCAATTATACCGCGACTTTTCCAACTTGCTTCGTAGTTTTATGAAATGCAATACTGCTCCCATAAAGAACTAGCTGTTAAAAAACTACTGCCAACTTTTTAGGGAATTCCGTCATTTAGTCTAGACGGCCAATTGAGTTCAATACACACGAAAATGTGGAAAAACTCTACGATATGGCGTTGGCTGATCGAAGAGTAAAAGTGCGTGAAAGTGCTGATGCCATACGCATTTCATATTGCAGTTTGTTTTAAGAAAACTGTGCGCCGCGTTTGCTCTCAATAGACCATAAACGTAATCGTGTGACAACTTCAAAGGATTGTTTGGATTTGTTTAGCCGCAAATCAAATGATTTTATGCTGCGTTTTATGACTGTTGATGAAACATGGAACAAATCGGTTCAGCTTAAAATTTAGATCCTATACTCATACAAAGATATAGTTTCATTCGAATTTATGACATTAGCTCTTGAAGCCACATATTACATCTAGAACTACGTAATTAAAATAAAAAAAAATCGGTTCAGATAGATTCTTCTTATATTTTTTCATTCGATAATATGTCTTTAGCTCTAGAAGCCACATGTTAAACCCAAGCTTAATAAAATTTGGCACACTTCTTTTTTTTTTGACCATGCATGTCCGATTTTAATGTTTTTAGTTGTAGAAATTTAGCACTAGTAAGTTTTTTTGACCAAGTAAAGACGTTTGCGAAATTGAGGAAAACCGAGCTAATCGTTAGATATAGCACCCATACATATTTTCAAAAAAAAAAAATAATTTTGAACTCCATATGTATCCTATTACATACTGTAACGACTTTTGTACAGTTGCTGGTGTTAATGCTCGCGGAGAAAGGGAATGACACAGAAATTTATATTTGTAGTGAAAGAGAGTAAAACACAGGTATTTAAGTTGTTTAGGCGGTAGTTTTAATGGTTAATAATAAAGGAGGGCCTTAAAACACTAGTTCATGGTCATCATGAGGGCTTTTTCCGTAGTACTGGGATGGGATATCTGGGTCGACACTCCACAATTTGCGATATCACTCAGAGGGCGATACTTACTCTGCGACTGATCAGGGATCGGGAGATACCCTTGGTTACACCAAGGCGTCTATGAGATCGGGACGACACTGTTATATTGTTCGACGCGACAATAGACGCGGGGCTATGCGAAAAGATTTCCGGAGCCACTCTTCTATATGCGATACAACGTATACCGAAGATCCAAATACAACTAATGAAAAAGAAGCAAACGTAGGGGAGAGATCTATAAAGACATTTTCTTTCGTGTACCAGAGATCAGCGATGGCCTTTAATACCCTTGTGACCTTTATTTGTCTCTGTGATCAGGAACAACCAAGGTTTATGTATAGAAGGTTACGCCATCCCAGCCCCTTTCCCTTTTCTGTTTTTGACGTTTGTCACCAATGACGTCACGCAAACTTTGTTCCTATTGGCTAAAAATTTCGAGCTAACAGCTGATAATATTTGTGTATTCATAACAGTGGGACAATTGACTATTTTTGCCATCAATTTATTTATTAGCGAAAAACGAACAATTTTTTGTATATTAAGTTAAAGTTTTATTTAATTTTCTTTTTTGGTATAAATATTTTTGGTAATGTCGGCATTTAATATTCTTAACCTAAAGTACATTCTGCACCGGAAAAACATTCTTTTTACATTTTCTTCAAGTTCAACACCTTCAGCTTCTTCTATGTGTTTTTTTAAATAATGATTCGTTAGCCACAATGTTTTCTAACTAAATGTTTCTAATCAAACAATAAAAATGTTACTTATACACATACTCACATATTTTTTACTGTTGGTTTTCATACATTTGCCCACTGCACACTTAATGTTTACGTTTCGATTTGTTGTTTTATTTCTTCACAAATCTGACAAAGTGATTTCAGCTGTAGGGCTGCCAACTCACTGCAATATGTACATTTTTCACATGAAATCTTAGCTTTGTTAACTAAAAGTAGGCAGACATAGAGCTGGCAACCCACTTCTTTTTGATGTTTGTCACCAACTACGTCACCTAACGGCAATTTTTGCTGATGGCGTAACCTTGTATTTATAAACCTTGGGAACAACCATACAGGGACTTGTTTTCGCCAAAAATGCGTAAACAGCACTAAGCAAGATATGTGTGGCTGTGGCGATCAACACAAATGGCTGCGCCGGTACACACGCAACAACAACCCTACGGTGACTCGTTGACAAACAACGCTTACGTGAACACAAGTCCGAGAGGCCTGTGGCAATTATGGAAATTATTTGTCAGAGGGTGTTCTAATAATGCGGGAATTATGTGATAAATGGGGTCTGTACTAAGTTTCGAGGGCTTTCGATAATTCAGGGAAGGGAATATACAACGGTACTTTAATAATTCTGGAATCACAATTCAATATATTTAAAGATTAACTTAGTCTAGGCTATGTAATTCATGGTAATTCATTGACAAAATACTTAATGGTGTGGTCGAAAACTATCGTAGGCACTTTCGTTGTCACACTATTATTACTGATTCGGATTGACGCAACCAGCCTTGTCTGTTCGACATAGAATGCTGCATTGTGTTAAGGAAGTTTGTCCTGTTGGAGACATGCCCGTCGCTCGATATCCGGACGGCACCTACAAAAGTTCATTTTGGCAATGTGCCGCGAAGTGTCCATCCCAACCGCATATTTGGCACGCGGTCCTCTGGTATTCCGGTAGCATTTTGGAAAATATGCTCCACCTTCTGAGCATCCTTGTAGCTGCTGTGTCTCATGAGGTTCTCCATACCTAGAGCGCAATTTTTAAAAGTTTCAAGGCCGCTGGTGTCGCTTGAATATCGTCTTTAAGATCCTCGAAATATCGCCGGGGGAGAACAATTTGAAGAAATTCTTACAAAACTCGGAACACAGCTTCCAGGGTTGCCGATTACTACGGAACCATAAACGTAATCGTGTGACAACTTCAAAGGATTGTTTGGATTTGTTTAACCGCAAATCAAATGATTTTATGCGGCGTTTTATGACTGTTGATGAAACATGGAACAAATCGGTTCAGCTTAAGATTTAGATCCTATACTCGTACAAAGATATAGTTTCATTCGATTTTATGACATTAGCTCTTGAAGCCACATATTACATCTATAACTACGTAATTAAAATAAAAAAAAAATCGGTTCAGATAGATTCTTCTTATATTTTTTCATTCGATAATATGTCTTTAGCTCTAGAAGCCAATAAAATTTGGCACACGTCTTTTTTTTTTGACCATGCATGTCCGATTTTAATGTTTTTAGTTGTAGAAATTTAGCACTAGTAAGTTTTTTTGACCAAGTAAAGACGTTTGCGAAATTGAGGAAAACCGAGCTAATCGTTAGATATAGCACCCATACATATTTTCAAAAAAAAAAATAATTTTGAACTCCATATGTATCCTATTACATACTGTAACGACTTTTGTACAGTTGCTGGTGTTAATGCTCGCGGAGAAAGGGAATGACACAGAAATTTATATTTGTAGTGAAAGAGAGTAAAACACAGGTATTTAAGTTGTTTAGGCGGTAGTTTTAATGGTTAATAATAAAGGAGGGCCTTAAAACACTAGTTCATGGTCATCATGAGGGCTTTTTCCGTAGTACTGGGATGGGATATCTGGGTCGACACTCCACAATTTGCGATATCACTCAAAGGGAGATACTTACTCTGCGACTGATCAGGGATCGGGAGATACCCTTGGTTACACCAAGGCGTCTATGAGATCGGGACGACACTGTTATATTGTTCGACGCGACAAAAGACGCGGGGCTATGCGAAAAGATTTCCGGAGCCACTCTTCTATATGCGATACAACGTATACCGAACATCCAAATACAACTAATGAAAAAGAAGCAAACGTAGGGGAGAGATCTATAAAGACATTTTCTTTCGCGTACCAGAGATCAGCGATGGCCTTTAATACCCTTGTGACCTTTATTTGTCTCTGTGATCAGGAACAACCATACAGGGACTTGTTTTCGCCAAAAATGCGTAAACAGCACTAAGCAAGATATGTGTGGCTGTGGCGATCAACACAAATGGCTGCGCCGGTACACACGCAACAACAACCCTACGGTGACTCGTTGACAAACAACGCTTACGTGTACACAAGTACGAGAGGCCTGTGGCAATTATGAAAATTATTTGTTAGGGGGTGTCCTAATAATGCGGGAATTATGTGATAAATGGGGTCTGTACTAAGTTTCGAGGGCTTTCGATAATTCAGGGAAGGGAATATACAACGGTACTTTAATAATTCTGGAATCACAATTCAATATATTTAAAGATTAACTTAGTCTAGGCTATGTACTTCATGGTAATTCATTGACAAAATACTTAATGGTGTGGTCGAAAACTATCGTAGGCACTTTCGTTGTCACACTATTATTACTGATTCGGATTGACGCAACCAGCCTTGTCTGTTCGACATAGAATGCTGCATTGTGTTAAGGAAGTTTGTCCTGTTGGAGACATGCCCGTCGCTCGATATCCGGACGGCACCTACAAAAGTTCATTTTGGCAATGTGCCGCGAAGTGTTCATCCCAACCGCATATTTGGCACGCGGTCCTCTGGTATTCCGGTAGCATTTTGGAAAATATGCTTCACCTTCTGAGCATCCTTGTAGCTGCTGTGTCTCATGAGGTTCTCCATACCTAGAGCGCAATTTTTAAAAGTTTCAAGGCCGCTGGTGTCGCTTGAATATCGTCTTTAAGATCCTCGAAATATCGCCGGGGGAGAACAATTTGAAGAAATTCTCACGAAACTCGGAACACAGCTTCCAGGGTTGCCGATTATTACGAAACCTGGTCAAGGCCTTTCCAGTTAGTAGCTCCGACATCAGTTTGTGAATCATGTCTGTTTAATTCTTATAAATATTGGCTAGCTCTTCTAGTCGCTTAATAAGCTCCAGTGGATTCCCCGCACCGTTGAACGTAATGGCCAACGTCCTGACTTTGTCCGCAGTGCCCTTTATGCTCCGGTTTCTGACGTTCGTAGCCGTTGGTCTCAACACAAATGTTCCACTCTGCTGCTCCTGCAAGTTTTGATGCATGCCCTCACGCACTGCCTCTGTTCTGGCGTGGCTGCTGATAATTGACCGTGTAGGCAGTTCTACTCCTTGGGCTTCGTTCTGGTCGGCCGGTAGCATTGTAAGTGTTTTAGCTCATCGGTGGTGATTACAATAGCAGGCAGGCCATCGGCGCACAGTGGCTGAAAATCGTTTTTCGTTCGCCAAAATTCTGTAACTTTTGAACCGATCAAAATATTTAAGATATTTTTTTTAATTGATAGATATTAAGTTCAGCTTGACTCAATTTTGATTACATTAAAATTGATTGAGGACTTTTTAAGGAATTCTAAATATGGTTTTATTATTTTTTTATTTATTAAAAAATTTAATATCTGGATTTTAATAATAATTATAAATATTTTTTGTAATAATGGAATTTTTTTAATGTTACATTAAAAAAAAAATTTTAGTCTCAAAAAAAAATAGTAAAATCAATTGGAGATTTTGCTATTATTACAGAAAAATTAAAAATGTTTTGGTGGTAAATTTGCAAATTTGTTTACACTCAAAAAATATTTACACTTAAAAAAACGTTAATAATATTATCTTAAAATCTTGCTATTACAACAGAAAAATTTATTATATTAATAATTTTAAAAACCATTTTTAAAATCAAAACTGATATAGATTTTAATAGCATTTGTAACAATGTTGGTTTCTGTTTATTATTATTTTTTACTAATACTATGTTTTTCGTACTTAAATAACAATGAAAGGCAATTATAATTATTATTCATTTGACTCAAATATTGATTGCAAATATTCCATATTTTGTTCTGTGCTATTTCTGTTATTTAGTAGTTTTTTGGCTTCTTCATCTAAATCCCGATGTTCCACTTTCCATCGATTGCAAATACTGGAGATGAACGGATCTGACGGTGCGAAAAATATATTAAATAGATCTTCATTAGTGGACTTTCGTGAAATTTTTCTAGTATTGTGCTCTCTATAAAATCTGCAATCCTTGTTCCTTTTTTCCTGAGCCTCTTCTGATAGTGCTACACGAATTTAAGTTTAATTTTATTTTAACGTTACTAAGAACATCTTCCTGGTATTTGTTTCTAAACTACTCTTTGACCAGTTCTTCATAGCTGAAGCTCTCCATATTTTTCTGAATATTTTTATTTGCGTCTGTTATGTTTTATCACTTCCGAATATACGTCCGTACACTTATATGATTAACTTAATACCGAGTAAACACTTATCAAATCAGTAATTGTATAGATTTTAGATACATGATATTCACACATTGATCTTTAATTTCATAGCAGGTAGTACTTAAATCGAACAAAACTGCACTTGTTACCAAGACTTTAATATCAGGTAAAACTAATTAGTATCTCGCAAATATGGGATTGTTTTTTATCTTTAGTGGTTTAATGTTGCGATTATTGACACACTTATAAAATTGTTTATGAATTTGGTTGACCCTAAAATTTGATAACAGGTAAATTTAGAAAGACTTATTGTTTGCTGATTAAAACAAAGCCATAAAACCCTTTCGCAGGTATTATATTTAATTATTTTAAAAGCTATAAAATACTTAAAGCACATATTTAATACACCATTGTACACGAGTACTTATAGGGCTCTTTAAATTATCGTAATTTGATTTTTTAGAGTAATTTCATTAAAATGTGTTGTAACTAGAATAAAATACAACTATGACACTTTCTCCTACACTTCAGTTTTTAGTACCTTTTTTATACTACTTTACTACTATGAATAAGCATCTTTGTATTGATCTCCATTGCTTTATAACTTTGTAGCAGTTCAATTAACGAATTTAAACCAACAGGTTATGGGCCCAGATTGATACGCAAGTTATAAAAAAAAGTGAAAAGTTTTTTTATAAGCAAAACAGTTATAAAATTTTTTTCGAGGAAATTGGCAGCTGCAAATTCAACATCGTTCCCGTTGGAAAGACTTAAGGGAAGAGAAAATTTTGATGTCTGGAAAAGACAAGCGAAGTCGTGTCTAGTCATCAAAGGATGTTGGGAAATTGTGCAGGCTGCTGAAGTTGCAGCTACAGACGTAGATGTAAATGAGAAGGCGTTGGCGAAGATTACGCTTATGGTTGATCCCAGGAACTATGGGCATATAGCGACGGCAACTACGGCGAAAGAGGCATGGGATTGTTTGATGAATGCCTATGAAGACAAGGGCCTTACGCGAAAAGTGGAGCTCCTGAAACAACTCGTGAACATGAAACTACAGAACTATGGCTCCGTGCAAGAGTATGTAAACGAGTTGGTGATAATTGCCTTGAAAATGAAGAATGCAGGACTTAAGATCGATGACGAGTTAACTGCATCGTTGATGTTAGCTGGTTTGCCGGACGATTTTACGCCTTTGGTAATGGCTGTAGAAAATTCAAAGGAGAAGCTAACAGTGGACAAAGTGAAAAATCTACTTCTTCAAGATGCCAAATTTGACCAGATACAGCAGATACAATGTTATGGTTGCAAAGGGTTAGGTCACATTTCCAGAAATTGTCCCAAGAAAAACAAGAACAACGTCAACAGCAACAGCAAGAATAACGAAAAAAAATTCGAGAGAAACAAAGAAGTTTTGTTTGCATCAACCCTTGTTGCTTCGTCGTGTAACGGCACAAACGCATGTGCAAATGTAACAACAACAACAAGCGTGGGCGAAGCAAGCAATCACATGATGAACAACAACAATTTCATGTACAACACACACAATGTGCGTAATAAAAAGATTGTTGTTGCAAATAACGGCGAAATGGACGTTGAATCTGCTGGTGACATCGATTTGTCTGTATTTGGTGGAAACGCAAATAATGGGGTAACGGTACAGAACGTTGAGTATGTACCAAATTTGTGTGCGAACCTTTTATCTGTGAGACAAATGACGAAAACTGGCAAGCGAGTGATCTTCGAAGGCGATGCCTTCAACGAACTTTATCGCTTGGAAAGTCAGGCATGCATTAAAAAGGAAAACGTTTTCTTAGTCACTGATAATTTCGATTTGTGGCATCGCAGGTTGGGCCACATATGCAACAAGAATTTACGTGGTGTAAAAGACGCAAGTTTTGGAGTTACGTTTTCAAAAGAAAGCAGCGAGCCATGTGTAACATGTGTCAAAGGTAAGCAAACTCGACGACCTAACCGAGAAGAGGGATCACGTGCTACAGATCTACTGGAGTTGATTCATTCCGATGTGCTTGGTCCTCTGAAAGATGAATCGTTTTCTGGTGGTCGTTACATTGTAACGTTTGTGAATGACTTCTCCAGAAAAGTTTTCATATCCGAAATAAGTCCGATGTTTTTACTAAATTTGTTGAATTTTAAAATATGGTCGAGAAGCAGTGCTCAAGTCAAATTAAAGTACTACGATCGGACAATGGAAAGGAATATGTAAATGGTAAATTTTCACCTTTTCTAAAAGACAACGGAATAGTACATCAGAAGACGTGTCCGTATTCACCAGAACAAAACGGAGTTGCTGAGCGAATAAATCGTACGCTGATTGAACGAGTTCTCTGCATGTTGCTGGACAGTGGTTTGGACAATCGATTCTGGGCAGAAGCTGTGGTCACCGCTGGTTTTTTGGTCAACAGAGTGCCGTGTCGAAACGAAAGTCGGTGTCCTGAGGAAATCTGGTCTGGGCGACGTCCAAATTTAAAATTTTTACGAGTTTTTGGATGCCCAGCACTTGTACATATTCCAAAGGAAAAGCGACACAAACTTGATTCAAAGTCAATCGAGGGCATCATGATGGATTACAGTGACACAAGCAAAGCATACCGAATTTTCAATCCTCAAGATTTTAAAATAATGATTAGCCGAGACGTTGTGTTTGTTGAAGCTGGCAAGATCAACGTTATACCCAACAGAAAGAGTTTTTACTATCCCGAACTGCTGCCAGATGAAAGTATCAATTCAGGGAAAGGTGCCAATAATGATGAATTGATACCAGAAGAAGTTGTCGAGGCGGTTACAGAGTCCGACAGCAATACCAACGAAGATACCGACACCGATAACAGTCAATATTTTGAAGATGCTGATTGGCCGCCTGTTAATCCTGTAGCGGATTGTCATCAAAATGGCGATGATGAATATATACCAAGCACGTACGAAAGACAAAATATTCCTGTAATGGCAGAAACTCGTCGTTCGGAAAGACTTGCGAATAGAACCCAACAAAGTTTCTGTGCTATGCAATTTGTCTCAGGAGATCCGGATAGCGTAAAAGATGCATTGTCTTCAGATCTTTCAACCGAATGGAAGAACGCAATGCAAAATGAAATGGATTCGCTAACGGCAAACAACACATGGGAACTGACAAGTCTTCCGAAAGGTCAGAAATCTATTAGATCCAAATGGGTCTTCAAGACGAAGTACGACGAGCACGGTAACCCATTGCGACTGAAAGCAAGATTGGTCGCAAAGGGATTTTCTCAACGCGACGGTATTGACTTCACAGAAACGTTTGCACCTGTAGTCAGATACGATTCAATACGTTTTTTGGTGGCGTTGGCTGGGAAGAATGATCAGTCAGAAATGGTAAACTGAAGGAAACTGTTTATATGCAACAACCGGAAGCATTCGATGACGGTTCAGGAAGAGTAGGTAAGCTGATAAAGTCTATATACGGTTTGAAGCAGTCTGGCCGTGTATGGAACGAGACTTTGAACAGTGAACTTCTCAAAATGGGTCTTAAGAGAAGCGATGTCGATCAATGTATTTATCATGGAGTCAATGAAGGTCAGTTGCTATATGTTGCTATTTATGTTGACGACATTTTGATATTCAGTAACGACGCGAAAGCATTGTCGTCTGTAAAGAAGAATCTGGCCAGCAAATTCTTCGGTACTCGGTATGAAGATTACTCGAAAAGGAAGTTCCATCAAGATTGATCAATCGAAATATGTCTCTGATGTCTTGTTGCGATTTGGGATGAAAGATTGTAATCCTTCTAGTACGCCGATGGAATACAATCAGAAGCTGACAACGAGTATGTCCCCCAAAGATGATGCTGAAAAAGCTAAAATAGCGAATGTTCCGCATATGCAAGCAATTGGCTGTTTGCTATTCGCATCGAAAATTTCACTACCAGACATATGCTACGCCGTTTATCTCTTGAGTCGTTTTAGTTCCAATCCTGGTAAGCCACACTGGGAAGCCGTAAAAAGAATTATGCGATACCTCAAGGGAACCATCGATAAAGGTCTGATATACCAAAAGCAGATTGATGACACTATTCATGGTTACTGTGACGCAGATTGGGCAGGTAATATTGACGATCGCCAATCCACAACGGGATATGTCTTCATATTTCAATCTGCTGCAATAACATGGGCTACAAGAAAGCAAAAGACTGTAGCATTATCATCTACCGAGGCAGAGTTCATGTCTGTTACTGCTGCCATCCAGGAATCCGTTTGGCTAAAACGTTTAGACGCTGAACTCAATCCTGGAAGTGAAAAAGAGATGATACTATTTTGCGACAATAAAGGAGCTATACAGGTAGCGATTAACAACAACTATTCGCCAAGAACAAAACATGTCGACATCAAAGCCAAGTTTATCCGTCAGAAGATTGAAGATAAAGAAGTCGTTCTACAGTACTTAAGTACATCCGAGATGGTCGCTGATGTCCTGACAAAGGCGGTTACTCCTCAAAAACTTAATTATTTAAGAAGTCAATTTGGAATCTCTTGATTATTTCTAAGTTGTTTTATGAATTGCTTTACTTTATTTTTATTATATTATTAGTATAAAAAAAATCCATAAAAACTTAGAATTATTTGTGATATTGGATATTTTATTCAGGAAGAGTGTTGTAACTAGAATAAAATACAACTATGACACTTTCTCCTACACTTCAGTTTTTACTACCTTTTTTATACTACTTTACTACTATGAATAAGCATCTTTGTATTGATCTCCATTGCTTTATAAATTTGTAGCAGTTCAATAAACGAATTCAAACCAACAAAATGGAAAAAGTGTTCTAACCGCGGGTCGTCGCGAGTACAAAAGTATATATAAGGGTTAAAGAATACACTTTCACCTTTCTCCAGGTGGTACACGTTTCTGGTTCTCTAAAAGTTCTATTCCATTAAAATTTAAATTTGAGAAAAATATAGTAGTTTCATAAATATTTCATAACGCCCCTAATATTAAACACTAGAGCAGTGACCGCATACAACAACTAAAAACTATAATCCTACCAACATTATAAAAAAGACCGCATGATAGCTTGCGAGTAGTAACCATTTATTTTTGATAAAAAAAACACCTTTTTTTGAAATTAAAAAAACAGTTGAGTTTGACAGCATACCACGCCCACAATTAGCAATAGTTATACTTATTTTTTTGCTACCTTAATCTGGATATATAAGCTACAAAAAGGCGTAAACATTTTAAAACTCGGTGACAAAAAATATTACACTTTTGGCCAACGAAATCAATATTTCAGCCACAGTGCGGCGTAAGGGGCTGTTCCTGATTGTCCTGGAGCTCTAATGACCGCTGAAGCAGCTGAAGCCAAGAAAATAGCAAAACGGCTGCGCAACACCTCAGTTTTTTCGCCCACCTCACAGCCGAAGTCCGCGAGGTAACTGATGAGGTCCTCCTTGCGCAAACTACAAGGCTTGGGGTGTATACTTCATAGTTATAAATACAACGATACATATTGTTTAATTTGTCGTTTCATTCAAGTCGCTCACTGTGATGAAGTTGAGGCTGCTGTCATTACTACCATGTTTTATAATCGGCGACGCTGAAACTTCTGAAATATTTCTATGCCTCTTATATGATGAACTTATCTTGCTGAATATTGTTCCCTCGGCGCTCATACTTGATCGTGGTTGAGCATACAATCGGGCTTCAGAGTCAATAAACCACAACCCACTAAACTTAAAACACACATCCGTAGCTTGAGATGTAGCATATATCCACCGATTTCCTTTGTATAGTGGCATGTTTGCTTCTAGAATGCACTCTGGCGTAGTTTTATTGTTGAACAAATTTTACACATATTTGCGGCTAGTTATAACGAACTTGTATTCTGGAACAAATAAAGCTGTCCGGCTTTAACGTAAAGCATGAATCAAATTCGGATCTCGTACTGGATTCGATATCTATATATGGCGAGTAAAGATTTACATGGTTTAGTTGACATCATGCTGTTGTTTATCCAATTCGGTACTGGAATCAAGAAAAACGCCAATGGTAGGGTCACAGCACGATGTTCAGTTAGTCTACCTTCGACTTAATTACTTATAGTTTGTAGAGCTGTATCAGTTTATCAACTCCTAACGCTGGAATTGTATTGACGTCGGATTGTGCAATTTTACCCGGTTAATCTCATTCTGTAATTGTCCAGGAGACAATAATAATGAACTTATTTTCCCATGATGAGAGTCCGTGAGAGTATCAATGATGGAAGTTTACTTTTTTTGTAAAATATTTGCGATTAGATTCAATTCTAGAGTTTTGACATTAAAAAGTTGAGTGAGCTGCAGTTGATGTAATATGTCATTAAACTCTTGTACATTCTTTAACACAGCATTCATTTCATGATTAAAACGTTAAAAATTTATTTGATTGCTAACTGATCCTGCTTCCTGATATTAATTTCCGATCAACAACCGACGTCTGATTTTTAAGGCGGTTCAGCAAAAATGCCTCATTTTCCTTGACTTCCATGATTGTTCTGGACATTTGCTGGTATATCCGGATTCTAACACCCCAAAAAGTGACTTTAATTCTTAAACCCACACGTTGAAGTGGGAGATAGTACTGGACCACGATGAATTTTCTTGGATCATTGCACATGACTTAGCAAGCAGTTTTGTCCCATCCAATAAAGCAGTTGTTTCGGATTAATAACTTTCCAAATCATAATAAACCACCATGTTATAATCTATTGTCGAAATCGCGGCTATTCCAATTTGTTCAAAGTGTTTACCTTATTTGTTTCCAAATTTATTATT
>OY740721.1:2471269-2705139 GCA_963513945.1 Hydrotaea diabolus
CATTGTTTTTACAAACCATCTGTCCCAGGTATTTCGCCCAAATCCTGCAAGTAGTGACCTCCTTCCACCTGATGATAACATATCTGCCAATTGAGGTTGCTTTTTACGTTATGTGTTCTTTTTTTCATCGAGATTCAATCGAAGCTCCTCGATAAAAAGGCAACGACGAATAGTATTGTTCGTTTTAGAAGTTTTCCAATTCGGGAACAACGTCAACGCACTTACAGCAAGCAAATTTCAAAATACTGGCATTGACCACCGATTGACTTTTCGTTTGCATGCACGCAGAAAAAAATTATGGTTGGGGAGACAATATTCGAGGTAGTTGTTGCGTATATGGTTGTGGCACAACAATATTATGATCCTCATAACAATAGTATGATTCACAAATAACCATACTATGATCCCTACAGCCATAGTTTGATTCACACTAAACCATACTATGATCTCCACAACCATACTATTATCCTCACAACAATAGTATGATTCACACTCAACCATACTGTTATGTCCACAACCATCATATTATGATCCTCACAACCATAGTATGTTTCTCATACAACCATAGTATGATACTCCCAACCATAGTATGATTCACACGTAACCATACTATGATTCCCACAATCATGGTATGATTCACACTCAACCATACTATGATCCCCATAATTATTAATAAGGATTGGGTAATGTTGGTGTTCAAAAATAGAGATTTTTATCAAGCAAGTTATTTTTTTATTGAATATTTCATTCAAGAAACAAAAATATAATCACATATTTCAACTGCAGTCGAAAATACTTTTAGTTGCCTGCAGAGGTTAATGCTACTTCACCATCCGTAGACCCCAGGTAACGAATGTGATTAAGCCATATCAATGGCTATATACTTAATACTGCAGGCAGACTTTAAATAACCGAGAACCAGTCGGTAGTAGAGTATTTCACCGAACAAAGTAAACACATTAAAAATCTCTCAAACTGCCATCCGATTGTTGTTGTTTTGTATAATGGACAACAAACATGCACTGTATCGTGTTTATGTGTTTTTTGGTACATAAAAATATACATACGCGCACACATACATGTATGCTCTATAAAACCTGTTTTGTTATACTTTTGTTGCACCAACCAAGTTAATATGGTTGTAACAACCGTATTTTCATTTTTAAATTTAGCAATAATACTATTGTTACATTTCAACAATATTATTATTGCCGCAATTATACTGTTGTCTAAATGAAATTCAAAAAAAAATACTATGGTTGCGACGAACGTGCTTTTTTTGTAGAGAACATATTTTTGTTGAGGTGACGATATAGTAACCATACCTTTTCTCTGCGTGTGTGTACGTAGCCACCATCTGATCCATAGTATCAACTCCACTCTTGGTTTTGTTGTAGTCTTCAATGATGTTAGGTTCTTTTTTTACTATTCTCAACATTGTGGTATGTACTGAGCAATATCACAAATCGGTACCGGCGAGGAACACATGGCAACATAACTGCTTGAAATTTATGTTCATATACAACTTGTGTATAATAAATTGGCTTTTGACGCATGTCGAGGATAACTAAAGGCATTTCAGTCCTATTTTTCCTTATTGTTCCCAAAACATACATGCGATTCGTATGCAAATTATCTGCCAATTCATACGAAGTGAAAGAGTTGTCACACGGTACATATCTGTCAGAAAGTCCTTTCACCAAATTCAAAACAGCACGCTGTCGGATATTGCGTTCACGAGTGCCATTACGATTCCGATCAACATAAATTTGTGTTTTGTATGCATACCAGCGCATAACACCCAGATTTTGATGCCATATTTCGCCGGCTTGGATGGAATATACTGACAAAACGGACATCGCCCACGATACGGCACTAACTGTTCATCTACGGAAATGGTTTTTCCTGGTGTGTATACAGCTTTCAAATTATGATTCCATTTATCGTATACATTTCGAATCGGTGCCAATTTGTCACGAACAGAAGTACTTGTAGATGCAGTGTTGGCCATACGTTGTTCGCGGCCATCAAATCGAATGCAACCATGGATACGCTTGAACATTTTCAAAGACATTGTTGCTCTAAATATTGGCCGACCAGTTTCTTCATTCCACAGTTTAATGACACATTCACCGTATGACAGATACGCGCCAGAAAGCAGCAACAATCCAAAGTATGAGTGCAGAGTGTCCAAATCAATGTTTTCCCATTCGTCTTTGTACGTTCGCACACCATATAATTTCGTCATGTTTAAAATAATATTCTCAACCGGTCCAAGGAACATCTGAAATGCAGACGAAACATCAACTATATAAGCAGCTGCTAATGTTGTTGGACCTAAATTATAACATCAATTAAACATATAATGAACATGAACCCATAACAAAGAGGGTAGGTTTTTACATGAAGTGAAATTTTCTGGACGTCAAAATGAATTTCTTCGATTTATTTCAAATGGTTGCGATGAATATTCACTTTGCTTATTTTTTGAAAAATATTTATTTGAGGATTTGCTGCATTTTCTTCCGCTAAATTTTGCTCAAGTGACTCAATGTCGTCTTCATCCGAATGCACACTTACTTCTCTTTCATCATTCTCCTCATCTGGTAATGCAAAATCATCGTCACTATTGCACGGAGATTCGCCCGCTTCGCTTTCCAAATCAAAATCCATTTCTAGTTCATCTCGCTGCCTTCTTTCACGTAAAACTCTATGCATTTTTATCAAATACTTCAAAACACAACCAAAATTCAAAAAAAAATGCGCAAACGAACTTCACTTATGTGTGTTCCAGAACAAACTAAATTTTATAAAAAGAAAAAATAAGAGCGTGCTATAAATCCACATACAAAAATAAGCGGCACCCGGGGTTTTTGGTTGTCCAGGCAAAATAATTCTACTTTGAAAAATACAAGGTCATTCAGCTGAACCGTTTTTATTTTATTCAAGGTTAAAGATCAAAATTGTATGCGTGAGCATACACGGGAACGATGAGGGTTAATGCTCTATATAAAAGTATTTATATACGAAACATTACTTGATGGCATATGCGAAGTATTAAGTCAAAGAGTGAGGACACAGGCGAATCACTGAAACAATTTATACCATATTGACAGACTGTTCGACTGGTGTTTTTTCAGTACGAGAACATTGACAAAGGTTTACTCATATAACGATCTATAAATACGAAACATCGCTAGAATTTGTATATGCGAAATAGTTTTGTTTTTGTAATACTTTTAATATAATTTATACTGAAACAAAACAGAAAAAAAAGAATTTTATTTTTCAAATACAGGGATATTTAAGATATTAAGATATGGTAATATTTATTCCTGACGTAGTGCAAATGTTATATTTTAAGAATTAAATTTGTGTCGGTTATATAACCACCATAAGCCCGTATACATCGATTTATTCTTTGGACCCAATTTTTCACCAATCTTGTACATTACGACCGAAACGTTGACAATTTCGCGTTGGATGTTATCTCTGAGTCTTAAGCTGTTGGCATAGACAAATGGCTTAGGCCGATAAAAAGAAATCCAATGGCGTTAATTCGCAGGGCCGATGTGGCCATTCCACCAGACCATTTCATAACATGGTCACTGAACTTGCTCAGAATTTCGGTAGTAATTTTTAATGATTTCCAATCGTAGCTCGTAAATGAACTTTTCCAAGATGTAAACTTTGACTTCGATTAACGACTAGATTTGACAATATTGCAAAACCCGTTATTATACTGGTAAATAATATAAAATATATATATAAATTAAAATTTTTCTTTTTCAAGGAATAAAAAAAAATATTTTATTTTTTTGGCTATGCAGTTTTTACGTCTTTATTGATTAAATTGAGTATATTAACTGAATTTACAAACTAACTATC
The DNA here is from genome assembly GCA_963513945.1 of Hydrotaea diabolus. Lineage (NCBI taxonomy): Eukaryota > Metazoa > Arthropoda > Insecta > Diptera > Muscidae > Hydrotaea > Hydrotaea diabolus. Next base: position 2,475,158 of record OY740721.1, read on the forward strand.
TCTTCTTTTCTACCCTAGCCCAACCCTAATGTTGTCCAGTTTCTGCAAGTGGCCTGATTTATAATTCTTTATAAGTGTTGATCAAATGATCATTTTGATTCGCAAGTGGCGTTACATGTGGCGCTCACATATAATGCATTCAAAGAATTTGCAACATGAACATTATTGTTTTCACGTATCTGTGGAAGGGTGCAAAGATTTGTACAGGGTGTAGGGAAGGTATACCACCGCCATTTTGGTAAACATTAGTCTGAAAAGTTCATATTAGGCACTAGTGCAGTAGAGACGTGGCCAACTTATTATGGAAAAATATTCGATAAACCAACGTGTTTAATCGTTTAAATATTTTATTGAAATCATTGATCGATTACTGTGACGATGAGTTATCGTGAAGTGAATGATTTCGAAGAAAGAGGGTCTGTAGCTGTAGGCCAAAGCATGGACCACAACGTACTGCAAGATCGGCTGAAAACATTACTGCTGCTCAAGGAAGTGTTCAATACAATACATCAACCTCAATTCGATGCCGTGCTCAGGAGCTTGGCCTTCTAAGAACAACTTTGACCACAATTTTGCACAAGGATTTGCATTTGTTTCCACTTAAGATTCAGTTAACACATGAGCTTGTTTCACAAGACCATTTACGCCGCTGAACATATGCCAATAGGATGTTACAGCTCGCCCATGACAACCCCGATTTTCATGAAAAAATCATAATGAGTAACAACGCACATTTTATTCTGAATGAATATGTGAATAAACAGAATAGTCGGCTCTGAGCAATGAAAAACCTCAAATTATTCATCAGTCACCTCCGGACTTCTGTTTGTGGGGTTATCTGAAATGCAAGATATATGCAAACAAACCAGAAACGCTTGAACAACTGAAACAAAATATTCGTGAAGATAAATTAAGGAACTTCCGCGTGTAATGTGTGAGAATGTAATGAAAAATGTGCTCAAAAGGGCTCGCATTTGTGAGGCTCACAGACGAGGACATTTATCTGATATTGTATTTCATACATAATTGACGACATTAAATAAAACATTTTTCAATATAAGATCTATTCTATTTCATTAAATCAAAAATTATACACAAACAACAACGGACACCCTGTATTAGCTCCTCCCTTCTTTAAATCAAACACCTACGTTTGCAAATTGTTCCCTTTAGTTTAGATAATGGGGTTTGTTGTTAACTTCCAATTCTGGTAAAGTTATTTCCGCTTTTATTTAGTCCATATTTTCCACAATGTTGCCAAGAAGATTGTTGCCAGGACTATTAATAACCTTAGGTTGATCGTTGTTATAACTATGGTTTTCCTTTTATTTATATCAATAAATTTGGTATTGTTTATATGAAGGTATTTAATCATATTCAAGGAGAGAAATTCTCTGACATCTCTTTTGGTTCCCTTTGGGCATCACGCTCTCCGCACGCGAAGAGAACGGTCGTTAAAAGAACTCCTCTCGGAAATTAATTCAAAAAAATAAGCAGGGAAAAAATGCAAAAATAAACTTTATTGCCGGGAAAATAATTATCTAAAATAGTTTGAATTCATTATAAGTATTAACTTGTAAGGAATTCAAACAGTTTTTTGACACAACAAAATTTTGTGTTAAACAACAAATCCAGTTGTGTAAGATTCGGTGAACAAAACAACTAAAATAAAAAAGGCACACACACAGATAAACAAACTCACAGCTTGATGAGCCATCGTCTCACTCAAGAGTTAGAATAACGCAGACACTTTTTCTGCAGTGTAACTTCGCGGAATGCATACTTCGCGATAAATGCAGATGTAAACAATGGAATGAGAGAGTTAATGCCACTAAGACAAAAAACTCTCTCACAAGGCAGTGCTAGCAACAAAAATAATAACATAGAAGGTGGCAGCACAGCGAACATAGAAAGGACACAGGAAAACAACGACAAACCATTAAAGGCGGTACAGACAGGCATGGATCGCTACATTACTATAAAGCATAAATCCAGCCCTGCCAAAGGTAACACTAACAATTTTTTTAACTTTAGTGCAATTTGCTGGACAAACCCAACCAAAAATGTTATTACAAATTTTTTCATATCTCGTACAATAAAAAAGATATCGGGACTTAAATTTTTTTTTTCGAAAAATTTGCTTTGGATTTTCTGGGATTATTTTATTTTTGGGAATCAGTTTTAGGTGAATTGGGGAAAATTTAATCCTGGTTTAAAGAAAACACTTTGGTTAATGTTTTAAAAAAAGAATTGTAGCAAAATCACCAATAATATGAAAATGCCAGCTGTTCAAAGTCAACTATTGCGAAAAAAGTGGGATTTTGAGTGTTTTACGGCGAAAAGGTACCTTTACTCTTATGTCAATAACTTTAATGTTTCTTAAGTAACATACAAAAAATTTGCATTTATTTCGAAGAAAACTTAATACAAATAATAAGCAATTGTGACCCTAGTCGGTACTTTTCTTGCCATAGTCGGTACTTTGATGCCATATTTCGCCGGCTTGGATGGAATATACTGACAAAACGGACATCGCCCACGATACGGCACTAACTGTTCATCTACGGAAATGGTTTTTCCTGGTGTGTATACAGCTTTCAAATTATGATTCCATTTATCGTATACATTTCGAATCGGTGCCAATTTGTCACGAACAGAAGTACTTGTAGATGCAGTGTTGGCCATACGTTGTTCGCGGCCATCAAATCGAATGCAACCATGGATACGCTTGAACATTTTCAAAGACATTGTTGCTCTAAATATTGGCCGACCAGTTTCTTCATTCCACAGTTTAATGACACATTCACCGTATGACAGATACGCGCCAGAAAGCAGCAACAATCCAAAGTATGAGTGCAGAGTGTCCAAATCAATGTTTTCCCATTCGTCTTTGTACGTTCGCACACCATATAATTTCGTCATGTTTAAAATAATATTCTCAACCGGTCCAAGGAACATCTGAAATGCAGACGAAACATCAACTATATAAGCAGCTGCTAATGTTGTTGGACCTAAATTATAACATCAATTAAACATATAATGAACATGAACCCATAACAAAGAGGGTAGGTTTTTACATGAAGTGAAATTTTCTGGACGTCAAAATGAATTTCTTCGATTTATTTCAAATGGTTGCGATGAATATTCACTTTGCTTATTTTTTGAAAAATATTTATTTGAGGATTTGCTGCATTTTCTTCCGCTAAATTTTGCTCAAGTGACTCAATGTCGTCTTCATCCGAATGCACACTTACTTCTCTTTCATCATTCTCCTCATCTGGTAATGCAAAATCATCGTCACTATTGCACGGAGATTCGCCCGCTTCGCTTTCCAAATCAAAATCCATTTCTAGTTCATCTCGCTGCCTTCTTTCACGTAAAACTCTATGCATTTTTATCAAATACTTCAAAACACAACCAAAATTCAAAAAAAAATGCGCAAACGAACTTCACTTATGTGTGTTCCAGAACAAACTAAATTTTATAAAAAGAAAAAATAAGAGCGTGCTATAAATCCACATACAAAAATAAGCGGCACCCGGGGTTTTTGGTTGTCCAGGCAAAATAATTCTACTTTGAAAAATACAAGGTCATTCAGCTGAACCGTTTTTATTTTATTCAAGGTTAAAGATCAAAATTGTATGCGTGAGCATACACGGGAACGATGAGGGTTAATGCTCTATATAAAAGTATTTATATACGAAACATTACTTGATGGCATATGCGAAGTATTAAGTCAAAGAGTGAGGACACAGGCGAATCACTGAAACAATTTATACCATATTGACAGACTGTTCGACTGGTGTTTTTTCAGTACGAGAACATTGACAAAGGTTTACTCATATAACGATCTATAAATACGAAACATCGCTAGAATTTGTATATGCGAAATAGTTTTGTTTTTGTAATACTTTTAATATAATTTATACTGAAACAAAACAGAAAAAAAAGAATTTTATTTTTCAAATACAGGGATATTTAAGATATTAAGATATGGTAATATTTATTCCTGACGTAGTGCAAATGTTATATTTTAAGAATTAAATTTGTGTCGGTTATATAACCACCATAAGCCCGTATACATCGATTTATTCTTTGGACCCAATTTTTCACCAATCTTGTACATTACGACCGAAACGTTGACAATTTCGCGTTGGATGTTATCTCTGAGTCTTAAGCTGTTGGCATAGACAAATGGCTTAGGCCGATAAAAAGAAATCCAATGGCGTTAATTCGCAGGGCCGATGTGGCCATTCCACCAGACCATTTCATAACATGGTCACTGAACTTGCTCAGAATTTCGGTAGTAATTTTTAATGATTTCCAATCGTAGCTCGTAAATGAACTTTTCCAAGATGTAAACTTTGACTTCGATTAACGACTAGATTTGACAATATTGCAAAACCCGTTATTATACTGGTAAATAATATAAAATATATATATAAATTAAAATTTTTCTTTTTCAAGGAATAAAAAAAAATATTTTATTTTTTTGGCTATGCAGTTTTTACGTCTTTATTGATTAAATTGAGTATATTAACTGAATTTACAAACTAACTATCTCTTCTTTTCTACCCTAGCCCAACCCTAATGTTGTCCAGTTTCTGCAAGTGGCCTGATTTATAATTCTTTATAAGTGTTGATCAAATGATCATTTTGATTCGCAAGTGGCGTTACATGTGGCGCTCACATATAATGCATTCAAAGAATTTGCAACATGAACATTATTGTTTTCACGTATCTGTGGAAGGGTGCAAAGATTTGTACAGGGTGTAGGGAAGGTATACCACCGCCATTTTGGTAAACATTAGTCTGAAAAGTTCATATTAGGCACTAGTGCAGTAGAGACGTGGCCAACTTATTATGGAAAAATATTCGATAAACCAACGTGTTTAATCGTTTAAATATTTTATTGAAATCATTGATCGATTACTGTGACGATGAGTTATCGTGAAGTGAATGATTTCGAAGAAAGAGGGTCTGTAGCTGTAGGCCAAAGCATGGACCACAACGTACTGCAAGATCGGCTGAAAACATTACTGCTGCTCAAGGAAGTGTTCAATACAATACATCAACCTCAATTCGATGCCGTGCTCAGGAGCTTGGCCTTCTAAGAACAACTTTGACCACAATTTTGCACAAGGATTTGCATTTGTTTCCACTTAAGATTCAGTTAACACATGAGCTTGTTTCACAAGACCATTTACGCCGCTGAACATATGCCAATAGGATGTTACAGCTCGCCCATGACAACCCCGATTTTCATGAAAAAATCATAATGAGTAACAACGCACATTTTATTCTGAATGAATATGTGAATAAACAGAATAGTCGGCTCTGAGCAATGAAAAACCTCAAATTATTCATCAGTCACCTCCGGACTTCTGTTTGTGGGGTTATCTGAAATGCAAGATATATGCAAACAAACCAGAAACGCTTGAACAACTGAAACAAAATATTCGTGAAGATAAATTAAGGAACTTCCGCGTGTAATGTGTGAGAATGTAATGAAAAATGTGCTCAAAAGGGCTCGCATTTGTGAGGCTCACAGACGAGGACATTTATCTGATATTGTATTTCATACATAATTGACGACATTAAATAAAACATTTTTCAATATAAGATCTATTCTATTTCATTAAATCAAAAATTATACACAAACAACAACGGACACCCTGTATTAGCTCCTCCCTTCTTTAAATCAAACACCTACGTTTGCAAATTGTTCCCTTTAGTTTAGATAATGGGGTTTGTTGTTAACTTCCAATTCTGGTAAAGTTATTTCCGCTTTTATTTAGTCCATATTTTCCACAATGTTGCCAAGAAGATTGTTGCCAGGACTATTAATAACCTTAGGTTGATCGTTGTTATAACTATGGTTTTCCTTTTATTTATATCAATAAATTTGGTATTGTTTATATGAAGGTATTTAATCATATTCAAGGAGAGAAATTCTCTGACATCTCTTTTGGTTCCCTTTGGGCATCACGCTCTCCGCACGCGAAGAGAACGGTCGTTAAAAGAACTCCTCTCGGAAATTAATTCAAAAAAATAAGCAGGGAAAAAATGCAAAAATAAACTTTATTGCCGGGAAAATAATTATCTAAAATAGTTTGAATTCATTATAAGTATTAACTTGTAAGGAATTCAAACAGTTTTTTGACACAACAAAATTTTGTGTTAAACAACAAATCCAGTTGTGTAAGATTCGGTGAACAAAACAACTAAAATAAAAAAGGCACACACACAGATAAACAAACTCACAGCTTGATGAGCCATCGTCTCACTCAAGAGTTAGAATAACGCAGACACTTTTTCTGCAGTGTAACTTCGCGGAATGCATACTTCGCGATAAATGCAGATGTAAACAATGGAATGAGAGAGTTAATGCCACTAAGACAAAAAACTCTCTCACAAGGCAGTGCTAGCAACAAAAATAATAACATAGAAGGTGGCAGCACAGCGAACATAGAAAGGACACAGGAAAACAACGACAAACCATTAAAGGCGGTACAGACAGGCATGGATCGCTACATTACTATAAAGCATAAATCCAGCCCTGCCAAAGGTAACACTAACAATTTTTTTAACTTTAGTGCAATTTGCTGGACAAACCCAACCAAAAATGTTATTACAAATTTTTTCATATCTCGTACAATAAAAAAGATATCGGGACTTAAATTTTTTTTTTCGAAAAATTTGCTTTGGATTTTCTGGGATTATTTTATTTTTGGGAATCAGTTTTAGGTGAATTGGGGAAAATTTAATCCTGGTTTAAAGAAAACACTTTGGTTAATGTTTTAAAAAAAGAATTGTAGCAAAATCACCAATAATATGAAAATGCCAGCTGTTCAAAGTCAACTATTGCGAAAAAAGTGGGATTTTGAGTGTTTTACGGCGAAAAGGTACCTTTACTCTTATGTCAATAACTTTAATGTTTCTTAAGTAACATACAAAAAATTTGCATTTATTTCGAAGAAAACTTAATACAAATAATAAGCAATTGTGACCCTAGTCGGTACTTTTCTTGCTCCAGGCGTCTCCAAATATGGGCATTTTTTTCAAAAAAAATTGAGTTTGAGCTCAAATAAAAAAAATCGCCACACTGCTGGCCCAATTTGGTGCTATAAGTCAGTTAACTACATATGTTTTCTAAAATCCCAAGCAAAGAAATTTTGCGGGAGGCCATTTCTAGGACAAAAAAAATGAGTTTTTGTTAAAAAATCCCATTTCTGGGATTTTGTTTTCCCCTGTGTCAAATTTTAGAAAAGTGGCAACTCCAATTTTTTTTTTGAATAAGTTTTTCATTTTGTCACAAAAATATTGATACTACGTAAAAAAATCAGGTTTATATCTCCAACCAGCAAAATTTTACAGTGGTCTGAAATATTGACTTTTTTTGCTACCTTCACAAAAAAAAATTTTTTTCTCGTTTTTATCAATTATTATTCAACATATTGAGTTAATTGCATTCTTTTTTATAATCTGTTAAAACTAGAGGTAATTACCTTTCCATTGGTATATAAAAAGTATATCCTTTTATCTACACTTATAACATCACGTGCGCTGGAATAAGACCCCTTTGAGTAAAATATTAATTTTTTTGGTAAATAGCAATTTCATTTTGTGAGAGATAAATGTTGTTGCATTTAAAAAAATCAAATTTACACATTTCCAATCGCAAAAAAGTAATTTAATTGTTGCAGATAGAAAATTTGAATAAAAAGATGCTATTGACTTCATTTCTTGTGAAAAACTTTTTTTTAAATAAATTAACATTTAAATAAATCTTATAATTAAAAAACATTAAACTTAAATGATTTTATTCCACGTCCAGCATATCTAATAAATCAGAAAATTCTTCTTCGTCTCCATGCGTCATTTCGTGGTACGAAGTCAACTTACTTCTCATGGAGGATAAAAAAGGATCTGAAGATAATAATAAACTATTAAGTAAGTCTTCGTTTTGTGCTATTCTTGAGCATTTTCTTGTGGAAAATTGTTGAACATATCTGAAGTCTCGATTTCTAGCTTCTTGTGGTTCTTCAGTTAACTCTCCTATAGGGAGAAGGTGAGACTCGATTATTTGTTTCCCATGGAACAGGACTCTGTGTATAGTTGGCGTTAGATCTTTCCAGGGATAGAGATCAGCAAGCATTTTTAAAATTCGTTCGGCGTAAACTCCAAATTTATCGGAATTAATCTTTTGTTTGGAATTCAGAGCTAAAAGCAATATATTAACCATTCGAATCAACTCCTTATTGATTCCAGTTATTTCTGCAGCTGTATTATAGTCTGCGAAGAATCTTCTGGCAGTGTTTCCATCATTTGTATTCCCAAAGTTCGAGCGTGGTTTAGAAATATTTAGGCCAGTTTGTTGTTTAAATGCATCTTGAATTCTTTTTTTTTCACTTGCTCTCATTTCATGCATTTCTTTGTTAGCTCGAATGTTTTTCCTTTCATTTCCTGGTATAGATTTATACTTAATGTCATAAGCAAGGTTTAGAAAGTGTTCTAGAAACCTGATTCGAGCATGTAACGGTGCTATTCCAAACTCAAGGGTATCTTCATTGACTACTGAATTATTCGAAGCGTTTGAAAAATTAACTTTGCTTTTATTGCAAATGAAACACTTCCAGCTAGATTTGTTTCCAGTAATATCGTTTGCGGCTTTTCCATCTACCATTGTCAGGAACATTTTAAAAGATATTGTAATAGAATACCTGTCGAATTTAAATGCAAAATCTTCTAATCTCGAAATATCATCTTTTAATTTGTCTGTGATGGCTTTAGTTAAATCACTCGTTTCTTTATGATATACGAAGGAGATTGGTCTGCAATAAATTTTGGAGCCAGGTGTTGGATTACGCCATATTGCTTCAGTAGGGTTTGATTTTCTGCGCGAAGTTGAAGGTAAGGTAGAGTCTAAATTTAACCTCAGAGGAACCAAAGATGCCATGAATACGCTCTTGAATTCGATCTGGGTAGATTGGCTATCAGAGCATTGTTTGTATTCCGAAAGTGCTGACAAACCATCACATCCCCACTTGCATATTAATTGAAGATGGCTGTTGTTGATTTTTTTTAGTTGTTCCTCATTCAATGTTGTTATTATCCTACTGGCAGTATTTTGGAGAAGTAGTTCCAAACTAACGCTGCCGGCCTTTTCTGTAATTATCACTGGGTTTGGCAAAATTTCCATTTTTCGTTCCTTTATTCGGTTGTATGCGGGAAACATGTCACATCCTTTATCAAGCAGCATTCTTCTTAAATGAGTGTACTTGTTCTTACTCAATCCCAATTCGATGATTAAAGCTAATGCTTCTTCCTCGCTTAAACCAGGACATGGTGTTGCAATACTTCTTTCAATGCGTTGGAGCCGCCTTGGTGATGCTTCCGTTAACACGTCTGCAATTCTTTTTGCGCTAGATGGCCGATTTTCCACCGTCAGTAATTCCTTGAATGTATCACAAATCTTTGAAGGTGAATGATTTGCCATCTCAGCCGACAACCGTTGTTTCTTTGCCTTTGGACATAGATCGTCGTATTCCTTAGTAGGAGCACCCACTAAAGCAGGGACAGTTTTAAATTCAATTATACTGTCGAGCCACTCAGTTGGTAATCTTGAATAATTCCTGTGATACTTCTCCATGAGCCGGTCAAATTTTTTCAAAAAATTTAATACTTTGCTGCTTTCGTTAGATTGTGTTATCTCGCTATATGTTGACTCTATGCACTCTATTAAATATGCTACTCTGTTCTCCATTTTCCGAAGTTTGGTGTTTTTTAAAAATTCAACAAGTTCTTGAACAAGGAGTGTTATCGTCATGGCGGATTAATTTGTTATGATAAACCCATACAAAATCGGCGGTTCTTATATCAATGAGTAATACTTACAGGTAATCACAATAATATCCGCAATTAATACTTGACTAAAATACCAGGTATTCCCCAAAAATACATTTATAACAATGAATTTTTATGTACCCAGGTACATTCGCCTAAAATGTTGCACAATATTCCGGACATAGGGGACAGGTATTCCCCCAAAACATATAAGAATGAATGTTTAGATACCTAGATCCATACTATACAATACTACCCATTTTCCGTTTTTACACAATAGGTAAACAATAATGGTAAAAATATATATTTTTGCTATTTATGGATAGGTACGAGAATTTTTAAAATTGGTATTCTTACCTATAAAATTCATACTTTACTCAAAGGGGTCTTATTCCAGCGCACGTGCTGTTATAAGTGTAGGTAAAAGGATATACTTTTTATATACCAATGGAAAGGTAATTACCTCTAGTTTTAACAGATTATAAAAAAGAATGCAATTAACTCAATATGTTGAATAATAATTGATAAAAACGAGAAAAAAATTTTTTTTTGTGAAGGTAGCAAAAAAAGTCAATATTTCAGACCACTGTAAAATTTTGCTGGTTGGAGATATAAACCTGATTTTTTTACGTAGTATCAATATTTTTGTGACAAAATGAAAAACTTATTCAAAAAAAAAATTGGAGTTGCCACTTTTCTAAAATTTGACACAGGGGAAAACAAAATCCCAGAAATGGGATTTTTTAACAAAAACTCATTTTTTTTGTCCTAGAAATGGCCTCCCGCAAAATTTCTTTGCTTGGGATTTTAGAAAACATATGTAGTTAACTGACTTATAGCACCAAATTGGGCCAGCAGTGTGGCGATTTTTTTTATTTGAGCTCAAACTCAATTTTTTTTGAAAAAAATGCCCATATTTGGAGACGCCTGGAGCAAGAAAAGTACCGACTAGGGTCACAATTGCTTATTATTTGTATTAAGCATAAAGTTTTCTTTGAAATAAATGCAAATTTTTTGCATGTTACTTAAGAAACATTAAAGTTATTGACATAAGAGTAAAGGTACCTTTTCGCCGTAAAACACTCAAAATCCCACTTTTTTCGCAATAGTTGACTTTGAACAGCTGGCATTTTCATATTATTGGTGATTTTGCTACAATTCTTTTTTTAAAACATTAACCAAAGTGTTTTCTTTAAACCAGGATTAAATTTTCCCCGATTCACCTAAAACTGATTCCCAAAAATAAAATAATCCCAGAAAATCCAAAGCACATTTTTCGAAAAAAAAACTTTAAGTCCCGATATCTTTTTTATTGTACGAGATATGAAAAAATTTGTAATAACATTTTTGGTTGGGTTTGTCCAGCAGATTTCACTAAAGAAAAAATTATTACGATCGGACCACAAATACGCTTTTGGCGGCTTGAAAAAGAAAATTTTAACTCGAGGTGACCAACTTTGAGGGCTCACTGTGCAGCACCTGTTAAACACAGATGCATGAAATTCAAAACTTAAGCTCAGTAACACTTCAAGAAGGTCAATGTAAATTTTCATTTAAATCGGACCATTACAAACGAAATGGCCGAATTATTTCCAATTTTTTTCGTAATTTTCCCACTGTGCGGTGATGTGTTTATTTTTCTTCGCTGACTTAATTGTCCTTCCTACTATGACAAACAACAACAAACCTGATCTTATTGGCTTTCAGACGTTATAACAACAAATGATCGCAACAAATTAAAAAAAAAAAAACTTAAAGAATGTAACAAAAATCCTGCCTTCATTGTAGTGACAATAACATGGTTGTTTTATAAATAGAAACTTTCAAATCATCAACATATATGTGGATATGAACGAAAGTAAATTGTTCTAGTACTGAAAAAACTTCAGTCGGACAGTCTGCTTATGTTGCAGGAATTATTTAAGTGAGTCGTAAATTTCTCTCTATTTGACAATAATGCTTCGCTATGCAAAATCAATGCATGCTTCGTATATGTAGATAGTAGAAGGTTTATACAGGGACTGGATAAAGATTGACAGGTCAAAGCACATTAATCAAATTTAATGAGCTTTGATATAGGAAATTTTATATAATTAACTTTTATTAGTTTGAATATGAGTACGTGATGTGACCCCCTTTTTTATTTGGGTATAGGAAAATCCTATGTAGTTTTCAGATAGTCTAAGATAAGAAATTTTAATTAGCTTGGGTATGGGGAACTTGATGTGACCCTTTTTTTATTTGATATGGTGTATGATTAAACATCGAGCGAAGTCATTGCTTCAGCGATCGTCATAGTTCTGAGCCTTTATTTCGAATATTTCAGTCAACACGGTACTTGTGGATGTATATAGTATCATAGCGATCGTTCAATTTTCTTTGTTAAAATTCGTCAATTTTCTGAGTCTTTCTTTGGAATTTTTCCGTCAACATGGTGCTTGTGTTTAGAAGTATTAAAGTTATTGTTTTAGAATTTTCGTTTAAGGGTTGCACGTGTTCATATGTTTTGTCTTCATTGTTTTTTATGAACCATATTTTTCTTTTTTGCTGTCTGATAGAAAATCCCTTATGCCCATGTTATGTGTGTGCTAAAGTTCTGTTGTGTTCGTTAGAGTTCTGAGCCTTTCTTTGGAGTTTTTCCGTCCACACGGTGCTTATGTGTATGATTGCGTTTGTGAGTTTAATATTTCAGAGATCTTTAATTTTTCTTTTCAATTTTAATTCGTTAGAGTACTGAACCTTTCTTTGGAAATTTTCCGTCAAAAAATGCTTGTGATGTGTAGGGGTACGTGCTCGCTAGACTTATGTTATTTTTTGGGTTTGACAATTTGTTTCCCTGTTTTGATTTTCAAGTGGCAATGTACATGATTTTGAATTTTTGTTAAAATTGTGGCTTGTGACCTTGTGTCACGTTTGGAAGGTGCACTGTGGGGTGTTGGAATTTTTCAGCTACCTCGGTGATTGTTGAAATTTTCTCTAGTCTTTCGCAGGGGATTATTTCGATTATCCTGCGTCATGAAACTGAATGCATATGATATTTAAGTTGTTTAATTTATCACCACTTGTTTGTATCGAAAATTTTCGATGGATGGAATTTAATATTTACCTGCAAAATAAGTTAATTCCTTTCATATTGGGCGGAGGAAATTTTTTTTAATATAAAGCCTTGGACATCTCAGACGAAACCAATCAGTTTTTTGTCTTAAATCAACTAGGAAACATGTCTTTAAAGAACGACTCAGGATTTTTCAGTGAAGATAGTGAGGAGTTTGAATTTAGTAATAAATTCGTAAATCGAGGATTCATCGTCATGTATGACGACGAAAGTGTAGAAGAGCTAGGTCTCTAAATTGAAAAGGAAGAAATAGAACCAATCGTTATTGAGGACGATGAAAGCATACATATAGAAGATAGACAAGATAACGTTGTTGTTGTGCTTGATTACAACAAAGAAGCTACGGAAGCCGAAAACATTGCAAATGATCAACCATTCCTTTTAGAAGAAGACGAGGAAGATATCAGTGGAGAGAACGAGGAAGCAATCGTTATTGAGGACGATGAAAGCAAACATATAGAAGATAGATCAGATAACGTTATTGTTGTGTTTGATTACAACGAAGAAGCTATGGAAGCCGAAAACATTCCAAATGATCAGCCATTACTTTTAGAAGAAGACTAGGAAGATATCAGTGGAGAGGACGGGAAGGTCAAGCGCAAATGATGCCGTTTCCCCTTGCAAGAGCTAAACAATTGTATATGTCTGGATCTGTACAGGAAATTATAAAAGAGCTGTTAAGAGAAGATTTAAATTTGCAACAACGCCAAGAAAACAGACGACCAATCGAAAGGAGCAGAGATCTATTTGAAGGTTATGAGGATGAGGAGGATTATATTCCATGTGCCCAACCGAGAGAAGACTAACAACCACCACAGGTTTTATTCTAAATAAATAAGATGTCTTAAAAAAATTATTATATTATAAACGAAAACTTTTTAATCTAACAATCATTTATTTTTCTTGTAACAATCATTTATTATTATTTTTGATTAATATTTAAATAAATGTGAATACACAACAATAATTTAATTTATTTCGTGTTTTAATTGATAAAAGTTGTTTTTTTTGTGGTGTGTGTATATATGTGTGGGTATGTTTATGAAAAATTAGAAAAAAAAATGATTTTTACTTCTCTCACTCTTGCATCTCCATGAAACTATATCCATTTCATTCACCCTTTAGCCCTAAAGTTTACTGATTTTTCAGTAAAATTGATTTGAATAAATATAAATAGTGAGTAAGATATGGATAGATATGGATGTATAGTTTTGAATAAAGTTTCCAATCATGAGTTCAAATGCAGAATTAATTTCATCGTTCAATTTTTCAAATTTTAAAAAAATTCTTTGCATTAGGGAAATGGAACTACACAAAAATTACAACATAACTGGAGCATACAGAACATCTACGAAGTACAATCGCATTAAAGAATTTTCTCAATAAAAACAAATAACTTATATAAATTGTTGAGAGCACATTTAAATCTCATATCATTATGAAGAATGCAAAAAGTATAATAGTTTGGTAAATTCTTAAAGTTGATTCTATTTTCCAGGTTTATAACAGTTGTTTTGGTATATTTGAGTAGAAATTCTTTCTTTGCTTTGCCGAAAACAATAATGTATTTAAAGTTATTCAACGGAAAACTTACGTCGCATAAGTTATAAGTTATTATGTTTCCATTCTGCCACTCTAACCCATTTACATGATTTCGACAGTAAGCATTCTTCTTCCGTCCCTCTTTAGTAAGTTCTCTTAGGAATCTCACGTGAAATATGGCTCCATTTCATGATGTTCAAGGACTATATTCAAATTCGACTAGATCAATACGATTTTTTCAATTCCTTCAACTTGCTGAATGATCCACCGATTGAAGACATTTCGTTTGGATTTCGACAAAAGAATTATATATCTTTCCTTGTGATAAAGAAAAATAATCATAAAATTATGATAAATTGTAAAGAATGGCGAAACATTCCACGTATTGGAAAATTTTTAACTTCTTTTATGTGTTGGAACAACATACTGCAAAAGCAAATTGTACACTTTTATAATCGTTATATTCCCACTTGTGTCGCTTTTAATAAGACGTACATTCAAGTTAACGATATCAATGGATTTTATGAGAAGGATGTTGAACTAGATTTAACGAGATTATGCTTTGAGCTAGGTCAAAAAATGAAAAAAAACTATTGAGCATGAAAATTTATAAGCTAAACTTGTTAATAAAAAATAAAACCTAAAAATACTATTGAATATTAAATTTGTGTTTATTTATTATATATTACATAGAAATTTTAAACATAAATGTCCACAATTAAATGATTTAAAATTTTGCTCTCTCTTATAATTACTTATATATCTAATATTATCACCTAAATATAGTAAAATTTCGAGAGGCGGCTGAAGGTTTCCAAAGCTATCAGCACTGTCACAACTTAGTGCTATCCAGTGCACGAAAACAAACGAAACGATTGACGTACATATCATCCAAAGTCATTATTATTCATTATTGTTTAAACAATGGCTAAATTCAGTTATAGTGTTCTATCTGATATATATTTTGAACGGAAAGATGAAAACGACATTATTTTACATATAATGAATAATCCATTCTTCAAAATATCCGACAAACAAGAAATTAAAATTCATAAGTTAAAAATAAAAAACTTTTTAAATGCTTTAAGAAAACGGTACAATCAATGTTCCAGAAACAAGAAATTGTTTTACTCACGCAACCAAAAATGGCTAAGAAATAAACTTATTTTTGAAAAGCCATCAGTAACTACCACGGAAACTGGAAAAGGTGGTCGACCAGCGAAGCCAATTGATAATTGTAGTGAAAGATCACGAAGACGCAAGCTTAAACATATCAATGAAGAAGTTTCTTGTAGCATCATAAAGGATTCATTTCTGCATCAAATTCAACCATCGAAAACTAAAAAGAGTAAAATTGCTATCATTGAAAAAATAGTGGAGGCAAGCCCCAGACGCACAAAAATGATTTTAGCAAGTATGCCGACACCAACTGAAGAAAATAAATTTACTCCAGAAAAAGCATTTGCACCATTTTTGGATTTGAAAATGACTAAAAACCAATATACAGAATTGCGGAAGCGAACCAATGAAAAAAATTGTGAAATTTTTCCATCATATCGAGATTTAGTTTCTGACAAAAAAGATTGCTTACCTTCACCAACTGCTATTAGTGTAACTTCAAGTTCAGCAGAAACAAAATTGCAGGATCTTCTTGAACACACTGCAGAACGATTATTAAAGACATTTGATGCTGACTATTTAAAGAAGTTTAAAAATTGCAGCATGACTTTAATTTCTAAATGGGGATGTGATGGGTCCTCTGGCCAGAAACAATACAAACAATATAATGCGGAAAATTCATCAGATGCCAATTTATTCATGATTTCTTTCGTTCCATTACGTTTAACAAAAACTTATATTGGTTCAGAGCCGTCAACTAGTAGAGCTGCAGAGATAGATGTATGGAAGAATGAAATTCCCTCGTCAACAAAATTTTGTAGACCAATAAAGTTTGCTTACTAAAAAGAAACTAAAGATGTCATAACTGAAGAAGTTGGCAAAATAAGAGATGAAATTAAAGAACTTCAACCAGTGATATTTGAATTTAATGACCAATGCATCGAAGTTAACTTTAAAATGTCACTTACAATGATCGATGAAAAAGTTGCACAAGCTTTAACCGAAACAAAGTCTTCGTCAAGCTGCACCATATGCCAAAAAACATCAGGTCAATTGAGCCAACCACCAACACGTTTTATGGAGCATATTCTTAAATTGGGATACGATTTGGAATTTGGCCCGTTAGGCGAAACAGTGAGAAACAACAAAGAAAATTTGGAAAAAAGAAAGCAAAAAAAAAAGATATTCAAGAAAAATACCGTGAGATAGGCCTTATAATTGACCAGCCAAAGCAAGGAGAAGGAAATTCTAATGATGGAAACACAGCAAGAAGATTTTTTCCGATCCAGAAACTGCAGCTTCTTTAACTGGAGTAGATTATTATTTAATACGACGATTCCAAATCATATTAGAAGTTATAGCATGTAGCAAAAAGATAGATGCAAAAAAAATTGGTCAGTATGCTAATGAGACAGCAACCCTTTATAACCAAAAATATTCTTGGAGACATATGCCAACCACAGTTCACAAAATTTTGTTCCATGGGGAACAAATAATTCAGCACAATATGCTTCCAATTGGAGATCTCTCAGAAGAAGCGCAAGAAAAAAGGAACAAAGACTACAGATTCTTTCGCGAGCACAATACAAGAGAAATTTCCAGATATTTTACTAATGAAGATCTTATTAATATTTTGTTGTGCAGTATTCGACAAAAATGGAAATCAACCTCATTAGCTAAACAACTACTGCAAAATGAAAATCAAAGCTATTTGGAAGAAATTTTTACTAATATTGTTTAATTAACACTAGTTTAAAGATTATAATTTGTTTCTAATTTTAGTATAAATTTTTATTAATACATTTAAATAAAATATATGTGCACTTTAAATCAATAGTAAAAGTTTACTTAAAATTTTATCGATGTTGTGTTCTGTCAGAAATTTAATAACATAAAATTAGGGGAAGCGAAAAAAATGAGAGGTTATCTTAAACCTTTAAGCCAGTGATCGAATCATTAAATCAAATATTAAAATCAGCTAATGTTAAAATACCTGCAGCTACAATCCAACAGAGCTTAAAATTCGACAGCAGCACTCCGATAAAGAAATATTAGGAAGACAATGTTGAAACCGCTATTGTAAAAGCAGTTAAGAAGGATCATTGGAGTTATGAAGATGAAACAAATGATAATGATTTATTTTCTTAATCAGATGAAAGTGAATCGGATGTTATCATTTCTTCATAATGAAAAAAACTAGATACAACATATGGTCAACATAAAGATGAGAAAGGTGACTGGAAATTCGCCTAACAACCTTCGATAAACAGAAGACAAAATTATTATCGGAAATATGACAAATTCGAACTTGATATCTATAAAAGAATTCAGATGAATACTAACGCATATAAAAGAAATTATGACGTAAACGACCAAATTAAAGGAAACAAAAGCTAAAAGTATAAAAAAAATTATAAAAAGACTCTTGTGACGCCGAAAGTCACAGGGACAATAGCAATATGAATTGAAGAGAAAACATAATGGATCTCAAATAAATATGAATTTAACACCATGACTAAGTTTACATCGTTGTTTTTTCCTGCTTGGCACATACGGACCTCCTTGTTGTTTACCAACTAATTGTCACGTACAGTTATCCTAATGCGACAACACGTGGTAATGATCGTTGTAAACACCAAGAAGACAAATAACATTAGAACATAACAAATATACACACACACACACACTGTATGTTAGATGGGGCTCTCGATCACGGCAGAACGTATTTAAGGGCGAAGACAATAGAACAGGGGTCAGTCGGTCAAGAACACAGAAAGCAGCGAACGTCAGGACTTGGTGAGTAACAGAGTGGTAATAGTGAAAAATATAAAGTGCAGTGCCCTTACGCTAGGTCGAGTCCCTGGAGTACTTACGCAGGTCTCCAAATCGTTTCCATCCGCAGTGTCCTTAAGTTAGGTCGAGCTTCCTGGAGTACTTACGCAGGTCTCCAGATGACGCTTATTCGCCAGACGCGTTCCTTTTGTTTATCTGCGAGCCTCCAGAAGTACTTACGCAGGTCTCCAGACATCGCATATTTGCCTAACGCGTTCCCTTGTTTTTCGTGAGCCTCCTGGAGTACTTACGCAGGTCTCCGGACGCCGCATATTCCCCTGACGCTTTATATTTGCTATCCGTGAGCCTCATGGAGTACTTACGCATGTCTCCAGACTCCGCATTTTCGCCTGACGTGTTTTATTTTCTATCCGTGAGCCACCTGGAGTAACAACACAGGTCTCCAGACGTCGCATATTTGCCTAACGCGTTCCCTTGTGAGCCTCCTGGATTACTTACGCAGGTCTCTTAACGCCGAATATTCGCCAGACGCGTTCCTCTTGTTTATCCGTGAGCCTCCTGTAGTACTTACGCAGGTCTCCAGACGCCTCATTTTTCGCCTGACGCGTTCCCTTGTTTTTCCTTCTGGAGTACTTCCACAGGTTTCCAGACGCCGCGTGTTTCCTAGTTTTCCCCAACTTAGGGATAAGGTGGTATGACCCAGCTCATCGCCAGTTCTCACCCGTGAAATCGCCAAACACCGTCGAAGACGCCCTTGGAGTACGTACCCAGGTCTCCCTAGAGATAGCCCCGGAGTACTTATCCAGGTCACCTCATAGACAGCGAGCGTAGAAGCAGTCGCGGAGTACTAACCTAGGTCTCTCCGAAGGTCGCGAGCACAGAAGTAGCCCCGGAGTACTTTATTAGGTCTCCCCAAAGACAGACGGCTGGAAGAAAGCCAACCGGAGCAACAAGACCGGTCTCACCGGAGACAAGCCCTTATTTTAGTATTTTACATATAAGCGGAACCCTGCCTTTGAATTCTCCTAAATAAAGCCCGAAAGTATTTTAAGAACATACGCAAACGCCTTTCTCTATACCCCAGCAACCGGAGGAAACTTGTCGTTACACTTATTGCAGGCAATTAAAGGTTTAATTACTGGTAATCGTGAAAAACCCAACTATATATACTGGGATGAACCCAACGAGTTAGTGGAACGTCTAAAACTTTTGTTGCCTTCACAGAGCGCTGGTAATACGAAGCATGATAATGAAATAGTATCCATAATTGAGGAACTGAGGGAAGCTGATATAATTTACTGATATTACCGAAAAATTTATTGATCGCAACATGAGTGTCGACAAGTTCGGTCACTTTTCTAATAAAAGTACTTTTGTATTTAGGAACAATGTTACGGATGTATTTGGAATTACTATGGATTGAAAAAATAACATCGATATACAAAATACAATAATAAAAAATGTGGCACCGCCGTCAGAAGAAACAGATGCAGTCAACAAAGCTTACTTACAAAAACATATCCTCGATTCACATGAAATATTAAGAAGTGAATTTAATAAGAAATTAAATAATGTCAGAGAAGAAATAGCAAACTTGAATAAGAATCTTAAATATATTATAACGATATACATCCAACCATCCAACGATTAAGAATTTATTTATTCTTTACATCGTCAAAAATGGAAAGAAGATCAATAGTAAACGAACTACATGACCAAGCAAGAAAACATTTTCAGCGACGAAGAGTAGTAATGAAAGGAATTGATGACATATGGTAAGCTGACTTTGTTGAAATGGAAAATTACTCAAAGCTAAAGAGAGAATATAAATATATGTTAACTGTTATTGACACCTTTTCAAAATTTGCTTCGGTTGAAGTAACTAAATCAAAAAATGCCACTAATGTAACTGCTGCATTTCAAAGAATATTAAACTTAGGGCATATACGTAACAATTTACAGACTGATGGTGGAAAAGAATTTTTTAATAAACAATTTGAACAACTTATGAAAACACATTCAATCAATCACTACTCAACATACAGCATAATGAAGGCTTCAATTATTCAACGTTTTAACAGAACGTTAAAGGGTATGATGTGGAAAGAATTTAGCTTCAACGGCAACTACCGTTGGTATAATAACTATAAAAAGTTGGTGGAAACTTACAACAGCAAAATGCACAGAACAATCAAAATGACTCCAAGCGATGTAAGTGTTTCGAACGAAAATAAGTTGCCGTATACCGTATATAACCGCCTAAAAATATACATACCTTCCAAACTTCATGTGGGAAATTATGTCCGTATAAGTAAGTATAAACACATTTTTGAAAAAGGATATACACCCAATTGGACAACAGAAATATTTAAAATAAGATCTACCCAAAACACAAACATAGTGTGTCTTCCAGAAGACTATCAAGGTAATCCAGTCAAAGGTGGATTCTACAAGAAAGTGCTTCTACGTACTCGTTTGTAGAAAAAGTAGTGAAATTAAAGTAGTGAAATTAAATGGTAATTCATGGATTAACAAAAATGAAATACTGTAATTTTAAATAATTTCAATAAAATGAATAAAACAACTATACAAAACATTTAATTTCATATATTATTTAACTTCAATAATGTCAGACATTAGTTTTGACCGGAAGATCTTCTATATTAACTGGCTTTTCCCCTATTGAATTGATTGGGGAATATAAAGCCTGTTTGGTAGATTTTCATTCATACAACTCAATTCCAATCATTGATTATGATAATAATGTATTTCATATTGGTGATATAGTAATTGAATTACCGATAGGTTCCTACGAGCTAACTGACATAGTAAAAACTATAAAGACGGCATATAAAAAGCAAAACGAAAACAAAATAATAAAGATAAAAGCAAACACATTGCAAATTGAACTATTTTCCTCACATGACGCAATTAATTTTAATAAAGATCGTTCCATAGGAACTCTGTTTGGATTTGGAGAAAGAAGAAGAATACTTATAACGAATACAACATTTTAATGGTAAATGCAATACAAATACAGTGTAAGATAACAACTGGAGCTTATATGAAGAATTTAACGGCACATACCATTCATCAATTCGAAATTAACGTTTTTCCAGGATATAAATTGGACGAAACACCTAGATATCTCATTTATTTGCCAGTAAACGTCAAAGAAATAAGTACTCTAAAAGTTTGGATTGTTGATCAAGAATCACGATTAAATAATTCTAATAAAAAAAAGACTTAAACATTCCCATTCAAGCAGTCAAACCTAAAAAAACACAGTTTACAAAAGAAAACCAAAAAATTTTGAAATCTTTTAACCTACATTTAAAAAAATATGAACAACTTGACGTCACTGATGAACCCCTTTCGGATGAAAGCATAATAAAAAGGAATATCATAGCTATATTCCATATATACAATCGTTTTAACATAATGATGAAATTATAATTACAATTCTACATAATTACATGTTCTACCGAGTGAAAGTTATCTGTATATTGAAGGAAATGTTACGCAATCCGGTGGTGACAAATCTTCAAATGCCGGACTACGAACAATCTGTGTAGCGCACATGTTTGATGTAATACGCTATGAAATTAATGGTATAAAAATCGATAGAACACGAAATTTAGAAATATCAAGCACAATAAAGAATTTTGTCTCTCTAACGAATTTGAAAGCAATATGATGAAGAATGCTGGATGGAATGTTGGTGAAGATTTATCGGTGGAGTCATTTAACTTTTATATTCCCCTTAAGTTATTGTTGGGGTTCGCTGAAGACTTTAAAAAGGTTATTTTAAACTGCAAGCATGATCTTATTATACTACGAAGCTTGTTATTCAACTGATAAAAATGAAAATTTAAAATTAGCTATAACAAATTTAACATGGAGAATCCCTCACATTCATCTATCCGATTCCACAAAACTAAAAATGATGAAAATAATAAGAGATGGAACATCTTTACCTCTGGCATTTAGGAGCTGGGATTGTCATTTTAGTCCAACCTTTGCAGGCGCAACAAAGTGTAATTGGAATGTAAAATTATCGACTAATAGAGAAAGACCACGTTTAATTCTGATTGCATTTGAAAATAATAAAAAATTTATTCACTGTAATCTTACAAATATGAAAGTATACCTAAATTCAGATATCTACCCCTATGATGACTTAAATTTAAAGTTTGATGATAACCGATATGCTGTTCTCTACGATATGTATGCTAAATTTCAACAAAGTTATTATCTGAGAGACCCACAACCAATTATTTCATGGGAACAATTTAAAGAGAAACCAATTATGGTTATCGATGTCAGTCATCAGAATGAGACACTCAAAAGCGGGCCAATCGACGTAAAAATTGAGTTTGAAACCAGTACATCAATCCCAGCAAATACATTTGCATATTGTTTAATACTACATGATCGATGGATGGAGTACACACCCTTAACAGGAATTGTTAGAAAAATCTTTTAAATTTCTCTCTCCCTCAATTATTTATTTATTTATATTTAAGATTGTATACTTACATAATTTTCCATAATAAAAAATCTAAATTAAATATAAACATTTGAAATAATTTTTTTTCTTTTATTAAAAAATTTCTTATAAATAATTAACAAAAAATAATATAATAAACTTAATTACTCAGGAGATTATAATAAATACATTTCAATTCCTTAATCGGTAAATGAAAGATTCATTAAGTCAACTCCATCAAACATTTCAGAATTAATAGCATTTTCGTTTGATATTCTAAAGTGACCCCAAGCATATGTGGTTACACCATCAGGTTTAATCTTTCTCTTATTGTCATCACAACTCAATGTGATTTTATTTTGTTTATTTGTATAAATAACATGATTTTTAGATTTAAATGTTAGCATATCACCCGTAATTCTACTTTTATTTAGTAAACAATCTCTAAAAGTATCTATGTTGTATGTAGAGAGGATGGACTTTTTAACACCCTTAGATTTAACAATTACAGCACCATGTTGTACACTTATCGCATACATTTTTGGTCTCCATCCTATTAAGTCCTTCATAACTCTTCCACAGTTTTCGTCTTTCATCATTCCTAGCTTCTTTTTATTGACCAGTGCAATATTGAATACATTTATCGACGGATACCTTGAGGTGTTAAATCTTTCCTGAATTTCACTAGACGTTAGATCTATATAAAAATCTCTTCCCTTTAACGAATATATAAAGGAATCTTTATCCATATAATTTAACGATAAATCATCTTGAAATTTAGATTTTATAAAACCATAATGGAAGTCATACATTTTCAACTTTGATAGTTCTAGAACACATAATTCTAAATATATTGGTTTATTGTAAAGAGTATTGACTCGATTTAACTGGATTGCGACAGCATTATCATTTATTTATGGTCTCCTAGTGATTAACAATTACAACATCTTTTCTTTTATCTACATTCTCCATTGTCTTTCCATACACGGCATTATTTAACAATTTAAAGAAATATTTTTCAAACGTATTTTTTGCTTTGGTTCTGTACTCTGTATTAACATCGATGTACTTTTCCATCCACACATCTTGGTTGAATGCGAGTATACGTTTTATGTCGCTTCAGATTATTCCTTGTTGTATTGCTTGACGAATATTTCTGTAGTGTATTGCATATGAGTTTTTAGAAGAAATTATTTAAAGGGAGATATTCGGTCATTGTTCACCTATGTAGATGCTTGGCATCTGGATACTTAATATATTCAGATGGTTTACTTTTGTCATAATCATATAAATCATATAAAATTTCGCAACCGTATGCCTTTTCAAACATTGCACTATACCACCACGAATTCCATTTTACATGTTCCTATTATACATGTCAATGTCAGTTAGGAGTTCCAGTTCTACCCTCGTCATTTTTAACATTGCATCCCAAGAAAGACCTGGTGCTGCGTAATAGTGACTTGCATGAACTTGTAAATTGATTCACAAAGATATCTTAAGTTATCAAATACATTACATAGTTAGTATTAAAACGTAAGCCTTTAAATATAACTCCATATATCCATGTAAATTTTAACAATCAAATTTTCTCTAAACGTTAATGGCATGTTTATTAGGGTGGAGTGAAATTCAAAAAAAAAAAGTTAACCTCGGAAAGAGATGTAGTCTGGGGTCCTAAAGAGGGGAAAAATAAAGAAAAAAATTTAAAAAAAATTTTAGGGGTCGCGCCACTCCCTCGAAATTTGCAAATTATCGCTATTTTGGCGTTGATTTTAGAAAAATCCTAAAAAGTTTTATGTCAATAAATGTTTGCAATAGCGTAAACAATGAAATAAGGGCATGAAAAAATTTAAAAAAATATTTCTCATTGTTCAAAAATTTCAAAAAGTAAAATAAGTCAAATCGTCCCTTCTTCAGAAAATTGACTGAACAATGAAATCGCCACCAAAGCTACAAATATTAGTCGATTATCCTCATATTTGCCTCAAATACTTTTGTTTGGGCACTGAACAAGCTCAAATTTTTAAATTTCGAATAAGTTAAGTCGTTAATTTTTAGGATTTTTCTAAAATCAACGCCAAAATAGCGATAATTTCCAAATTTCTAGGGAGTGGCGCGACCCCTAAAAATTTTTTTAAATTTTTTTCTTTATTTTTCCCCTTTTTAGGACCCCAGACTACATCTCTTTCCGAGGTTAACTTTTTCAAATTATAAAAAAAAGCATGTTTTCACTCCACCCTAATGTTTATATTCATCTAAGGAACACATTTTATTCGTTAAACTACTAAAAAATTTTCTATCGGTGGAAGTTCTGTCTCTTTCAACACATCGAACGATTGCAGGTACTCATAAGGAAATTGACCTTTTCTACTCATGATATTAAATTCATTATCGCTTACAAATTGACTGCGAACTGTATGAAAATCATCCTTTAAAACATTTTTAGCTAAAGAGTCTAAACTGGCTGCCGTAAATCTAATTGAATCTAAAAATCTCAACTCTAATCTATTTTTACCATTCATTGGAATGAAATGTGAGAGGGATACATATAATTCCTTGTTTAATAAAATAACAGTTGTTTCCCCATCATATTCCAGCAACTCTTTAACGAAGAGATGACATTCGTATAAAGAAAAGTTATGGAAATATATGGGGATGAATTTTGCAACCTGATGGTTGAGATTGCAAATATTGTGGGCTGCCCCCTATATTGACCGCTTTAATGACAGTGACTCTAACTGAATCATTGCCTAATGCTTCCTCACAAATGTAGCAATTGGTGCTATTTTCAAATTGCTCTTTATCTAAGGGTGTTAAACTATTCATTTCGAAAACTACATTTAAATGTTAAATATATGTACATATATGTTTTTTCAGTCTGCAATCAGACTTTCTTTTTGTTGGTGCATCTAACCCTGTATACGTTTTAAATTTATCTAACCTACTATTGAACCCACATTTTATATAGTAAGCAAATGTACATGGAGTATGCATACTAATACTTTCAGTTTTTGAATTATCTGTTTTATTATTAACTTCTCCAATATACACTCAAAATCAGCATATACCACAAATGGTACATCATGCTGTCTATGATATCCCTTAAATTTTTAAACAGCAGCATCTCCTACGGGCAGATGAGTTACAATTCCTCCACATTCCGGTTTATAGCGATTAAGCAGTTCAGCACTTCCAAATGATTGTATGCAACTGAGCAGGTCTTACTATATGGATTACTTAAAAGTCTATAGTGGTAAGAGAAAGAAAAAATGGTTAATTAAGGAAGATTAAAAAGAGAAATAATTAATTAATTACCTTGACATATTCATGATCAATATGAAATTAAATTTTCCTTCTTCATGTTGAAGCATGAAATTGAAATGTTGCAACTTCTCTCCTTTTGTTAAGAAGTATGGACCAACAATTTCATCTTTTTCATATCCAAAGACATTGACACTTATACCAACGTTGCTTTCTTCAAACATTTGAATATGTTGCAAAGCTAGAGGAAAATGGGTTTTTGTAAAACTCAAAATAACACCACTTTTAAGTGTTATGAGTTAATTATTAATAGCAACATTATATGAAGAAGTGAGTCCACAGTTGATTATTGGTTTGCAATCCAATGCTGCTACAGTACACCATTTGAAATAAAAATCATCATTAAGGTTTTTAATGTTGATGCAGGCTGACTTGTTTCGGAGCGGTTTTGGAGTAACTACATACTGTAAACCTCTAGTTAATGGAGCTTTATTAACATTAATCTAGAGCTTAAGAATTCGTGTTAGATACCATCCTGAATCTCTCTCTTGAAATTCACCCATTTTGTTTGATAGCATATCAGTATGGTCATCGGAAATGCTACCAATATCATTAGATAAAGTTAGTAACTGAATTTTTGTGATATGTTTTATAGTTGTGCAGGCTTGACTATCTTCATTAGTTTTCTTATTTGCGTTAAGAACTTCATTATCCGTTTTGTTTAACAAAGGGTGCTCTTTATTTTTTTGCGAAGGCATTGCTGAAGATTTCGTTTCTTTTAATGGTTTAATGTAATCAGCAACCAACTCCACATTAAACTTGAGTACAGTATGTTCTACTAAACTATCTCTTAATAGTTGAACTAAACATTTTTTGCTGCTTATTAAAAATTTACTGCTGCATTATTCCGATGTTAAGTTGTTCGATAGTGTGAATATATGCTGTTGGTGGAGGTGTATATGTTGCATTCCTCTCATAGGGTGTTTGATCTACTTGAGGAGTGTTGTTGAGAAGTTTTAAAGGTTTGAGGTATTTTTTGTTGCAGTTGTTTCTGGTTGTCGTAACGCGTTTTCTCGTTGTTTGACATCTGAGGGGGTCTACTGACCGATGTTGTATACGTACATTCATTAGTAGGATAATTAGTTTGTTGTTGTCCACCATAGTAACTCTATCCTGGTTGTCCATGATTTTGATATTGAGGGCATAGACTATCAGATGTTGTCGGCATATTTTCGTATAGGGGGTATTGTGTTTGTTGTTGTCCACTATAGTAACCCCATCCTGCTTGTTCGTGATTCTGATTTTGACGGTATCGACTATCTGAAGTTGGCATATTTTCATATAGGGGGTATTGTGATTGTTGTTGCCCACCTGTAACCCCATCTTGGTTGGCCGTGACATTGCATTGTCGAGTTATGTGTAGACGTATATAGGGATGATGGAGGTGTTACCCGTTTCGCATTTAACTGAGACGACATCTCTATTTTCCTTTTTGCTGCGGATTGGGAAATCACGTTTCCATCATCATGAGCAATCGTGTACCCGCCTTCAATATATTTATTACACTTTGAACAATAATTTTTTAATTGCTTTCTATAAATAACATTTTACATATAGCACAGATATAAGGCATTTTTCGTATATTTATTACTTTGTTTTGCTTTGTTTGTTTTTACTTGTATTTTTTTTTCTTCGATTACACAAATTGTTAAAT
The DNA here is from genome assembly GCA_963513945.1 of Hydrotaea diabolus. Lineage (NCBI taxonomy): Eukaryota > Metazoa > Arthropoda > Insecta > Diptera > Muscidae > Hydrotaea > Hydrotaea diabolus. The sequence goes on from OY740721.1 coordinate 2,503,040, forward strand.
AATTATATTAGTATTAATCCTCCGTCATGCACATGTATCTGGCCAGATATTTTACGAATTTAACTGTGATTAAAATATATTTCTAATTTGGCTAGGGGGTTGAGTCTCCAGGTACCCTCTACAAATATTGTTAGGTATCGTTTTATGTAAAAACACATTAAAAAAAACAAACAAATTTTATTTGGATTTTTTCATCTATAAATCGTATAAGAGCGCATGTATTTGGCTAGATACACACACACATTCGGGACCCACCCATTCGTGACGTTTGGAATTTTTTAAATGAAAATCTTGCCAAAAACTATAGTCCGCATGGCAGCATAAAAATTGATGAACACCTGTTCCCATACCGTGGAAAAACTAAATATAATTGAAATGAACTTTATAACAAATATTTTTTTGAAATTAAACACAAAAATAAATTTTTTCTTGTTTTATTTCTCTTGTTTTATTTCTCATTCTCTCACAGTGCACCTTTCAAACTGACACAAGGTCACAAGCCACAATTTTCACATACATTCAAAATCAAGTTCATTGTCACTTGAAAATCAAAACAGGGAAACAAATTGTCAAACCCAAAAACTAACAAAATTCTAACGACAGGGTTATCAAATAAATGACGATGGAACAGGTGAGCACGTACCCCTACACCACACAAGCATTTTTTGTAGGAACATTTTCAAAGAAATGTTCAGTACTCTAACGAATCGAAATTGAAAAGAAATATTAAAGATCAATGAAATATCAAACATACAAACGCACGCATACACACCGTGTGGAAAAATTCCAAGGATAGGCTCAGCACTCTAACGAACACAACAAAACTCTAGCACACACACACAAGATGGGCATAGGGGATTTTCTATCAGACAGCAAAATAAATAAGGTTCATTAAAAACAATGACGACAAAACATATGAACACGTGCAAACCTAAAACCAAAATTCTAATACAATAACTTGAATACTTCTAAACACAAGCACAATGTTGATGGGAAAATTCCAAAGAAAGGCTCAGAACTATGACGATCGCTGAAGCAATGACCTCATTCGATGTTTAATCATATACCATATCAAATAAAAACGGGTCAAATCACGTTTCCCATACCCTAGCTAATAAAAATGTATTATCTAAGATAATCTGAAAACTACATAGGATTTTCCTATTCGCAAATAAAAAAGGGAGTCACATATACTCATATCCAAGCTAATAAAATTTAATTATCTTGGACTATCTGAAAATCACATTGGATTTTATTATAACCAAATACATAAGAGTAAAATCATGTAATCATATCCAAGCTCATAAAAATTAATTACAGAGAATTTCCTATTACCAAATAAAAAAACGGTCACATTACGTACTCATATCAAAGCAAATAAAAATTAATTATGTAAGAATTTCTATATCAAAGCTCATTAAACTTGATTAATGTGCTTTGACCTGTCAATCATTATCTAGTCCCTGTATCTCCCTACTACTGTAGATCATTAAACAAGTAGGGTACAGGTCGGCAATACACATAATTGGCATTGATAAGTCGTCAGACGGTCATGTGTTTGCGTTACTTCGCTGACTTTATTTTCCTTCCCAGTATGACAAACAACAACAAACCTAATATCATTAGCTTGTGGAGAAATTCCTCTTCAGAAGTTATAGCAACAAATGATCACACAAAATCAAAAAACTGTAACAAAAGAAAAACCCGCCTTCATTGTAGTGACAATAACATCGTTGTCTGTAAATTGAAACTTTGAAATCAACAACATACGTGTGTGCATTAACAATAGTAAAATGTTCTCGTACTAAAAAACGTCAGTCGAACAGTCTGTTAATGTTGTAGGAATTGTTTCAGTGCGTTGCTTGTGTCTCTTTATTCGACTATATTCCTTCGGTTATGCAAAATCAACGCAAGCTTCGTATATATAGATAGTTAAACGAGTAAAGGCCAGGTAGAAAGCAAACGTAAATTGTATTGATAGTTTGCCCCACCAGACGGGATGTGTTTGATTTACACATATTTCAAAGTTATAGCAACACATCAAAAAAAATCATAGAATGTAACAGAAAAATCTTTCAAATCACACCATACGTGTGTGCATGAACGAAGAAAATCGTTCTCATACTGAAAAAACGTCAGTCGGGCAGTCTGCCAATATGGTAAGAATTGATCCAAGGAGTCGTTTGTGTCTCCCACTTCCACAATAATACTTCGCATATGCAAAATCAATGCATGCTTCGTATATATAAGTATAGATCGTTAAATGAGTAGAGGCCAGGTCGGCAGCACTCATAAATGGTATTGATAAGTAGCCCACACTAACGACGAAACCCCGCGTTTACCAGAAGGTGATGTGTTTGCTTTAAATCGCTGACTTGCTTTTCCTTCCCTATATGACAAACAACAACAATCCTGATCTTATTAGCTTGTGGAGAAATTCCTCTTTCAAATGTAATAACAACAAATGACAACAATGAGAGGTTGGCAGGTCATATTAATGGTATTGATAAGACGCCCACACCAACGACAAAACGCCGCATCTACCAGACGATGATGTGTTTGCTTTACTTTGCAAACGTACTTTTCCTTGTCTCTAAGACAACTACAACAAAACTGATCTTAATAGCTAGTGGAGTAAGTCCTCTTTCAAAAGTAATAACAACAATTCAAACAAAACTCAAAGAATGCAACAGAAGAAACTTTTTAATAACAACATACGAGTGTGCATGAACGAAAAAACGTCAGTCGGGCAGTCTGTCAATAAGGTTCACTGAGTCGTTATGTCTCTCTCTTCGAAAACAATACTTCGCAAATGCAAAATCAATGCATGCTTCGCATATATAGATCGTTAAACAAGTAGGGTACAGGTCGGTAGTACACATAAATGGCATTAATAAGTCGTCCACACCAACGACGAAACGCAGCGTCTACCAGACGGTGATGTGTTTGCGTTACTTCGCCGAATTAATTTTTCTTCCCAGTATGACAAACAACAACAAACCTTATCTTATTAGCTTGTGGAGTAATTCCTCTTTCAAAAGTTATGACAACAAATGATCACAACAAATCAAAAAAAAAAACTCAAAGAATGTAACAAAATAAAAGCCCGCCTTCATTGTAGTGACGATAACATCGTTGTTCTATAAACAGAAATTTTTAAACCTTCAACATACGTGAGTGCATTAGCGATAGTAAAATGTTCTCGTTCTAAAAAACGTCAGTCGGACTGTCTGTCTAAATGATAGGAATAGTTTCATGAAGTCGCATGTGTCTCTCTTTTTGACAATAATACTTCGCATATGCAAAATCAATGCATGCTTGGTATATATATGTATGTAGATTGTTAAACAAGTAGAGGCCAGGTCGGCAGCGTACATAAACGCCACAACTACCAGACGGTGATGTGTTTGCTTTACTTAGTTGACAAACTTTTCCTCCTCTCTATGACAAACAACAACAAACCTGATCTTGTTGTTTTTTCGTATTTTCTTTCTTTTTTTGTCTCCAAAAATTTGTTTGTCCAATTAGTGTCTCATTTTAATATTAGTTTTTAATTTTTTCCATTTGGGTACTTTGTTTGATGGAACGTGTGTTTTTCCAATTGGGGATGTTTTTATTACTGTATGTACGTACGCAGACGGACATTCATACAAGTATAAAAGAAAACGAAAAGCAGAAAGCAAAACTTGGAGTATAAAAAATTGATTATAATGTGTGTGCTGTTGCAGATTTTAGTTTCTTGTAATTTAAATTTTAAATGGTTTTAAAATCAATGTGGCATATTTTAACAAATGGTTTCAAATAAGAGCTTATAAATTTTAACTTTCGTTTTTGTGCTGTCACTTATGTATTTTTAAACTTTTACAGCCGTATTCATAAAAAAATCTTAATTGGGATTTAAAGTACATATTAGTTAACAAACACTTTTTGCCTAACAAACGTTTGTTAAGAAAACGTATTCATAAACACTACTTTAACTAACAAAAAAAATTTAAACAATTTGTCGATTCAATGCTGGCAACACGGTCGTTTTGACTTGTCATTTCAATCTTAATGATACAGTAATACGATTATCAATTATGTGAGTAGTCGAATCTATATATTTTTTGTGTTGTTTATTTTACAAAGAACTGATTTAATAAACAAAAATATATACGAGGGCGACCGCAAAAGTAACTGGCCTAACATAAAAAGAACCGATTTTTTTTGGAATTATTATTATTTATTTTTCAACATAATCTCCTTCCAACTCAATACACTTCGTCAAACGTTTTTCAAGTTTTTTAATTCCATCCGGAAAATAAGATTTTTCAAGACCTTCAAAATATGCCTCAGTTTCAGCAATAACCTCGCTATTGGACGAAAATTTTTTGCCACCGAGATTTTTTTTAAATTTGGAAACAAGAAATAATCAGAAGGAGCTAAATCTGGACTATATGGTGGATGCGGAGCAATTTCAAATCGTAATTCGGCCAGTTTTTGTTGAGTTCAAAATGCAGTGTGTGAAGGAGCATTATCTTGATGAAAAAGAACTTTTTTTTTCTAAATGCGGTCGTTTTATCTTGATTTCTTCACTCAACCGATCCAATAACGCACAATAATATTCACTATTTATAGTTTTTCCTTTCTCAAGATAATCAATAAATATTATACCCCTTGCATCCCATAATACTGTGGCCATTACTTTTCCTGCTAACTTAACAGTTTTCGCCTTCTTGGGACCACTTTTACCAGCTTCTATCCATTGTTTTGACTGTTCTTTGCATTCTGGGATGTAGTGATGGATCCATGTTTCATCAACAGTTATGATTCGGCGCAAGAATTACGCTGATAAATCGCTAAAAGCTCCTCGGAATTGGTCCAACGGGCGATTTTTTGGGGCAAAGTCAACAAACGCGGCAGCTTTTTCATGTGGAGTTCATCATGTAAAATACTCCAAACTTGTTTTTCGTGTATTTTAACAATATCAGCAAGTTCTCTGAGCTTTATTCGTCTATCTTTAGTCACTTCATTAAATATTTTTCTAATGTTTTCAATAGTAGTAGCAGTTTTCGGTCTTCCAGAGCGTTGTTCATCTTCCGTACTTGAACGACCCATTTTAAATTGTTGAACCCAGAATTTCACGGTGGAGTATGATGGTGCATTATCACCATGAACAGAATCCAATTCATCTTTGATTAATTGTGGCGTATAACCTTTCATATAAAAGTGTTTAATTACCGCACAAAACTCTTTATTTTGCATTTTTCAAAAATTATAAAACTTGTTTACTTCAACCACCTGTAACAAAGAAAATAATCATTAAATATTTCGGAAATTTTGACAGATGGCTTATAAAAGATTTCTTTTAAACAACAAAAAAAAGTCGATAGTAAAACAGAAAATGTGCCAGGCCAGTTAGTTTTGCGGTCGCCCGTATATATACGCTTACTTGTAAAATAATAAAAACAAAATCATGTTGAAATCAAAGACAAATTGAGATCAATTATGTATTACTGATAAAAAAGGTATTCGAATAACGAATAATATTTTTCTTATTTTGATATTTTACACATCACTAATGAAATTTTTACAATTTACCCTTTTTTGTGTTGTGTTTTTTCCATAAAGAAGTTTTTATAAATAAAAATGGAAAAAAGACAATTGCAAACGCAAAAAAAATTTAACGTATACATTCTCCTCGTATATTTTAAAAATATTTTTTTCTTCGTTGTATTCGAAAAATTCAAAAAATATGTGTGCAAATGTAAACAAACAAACACAAACGTCACTTTAAAAAACTGTTAAAGTAGGGTCGAAAGAATATTAAAATGCACACATTTAATAATGGTTTACAAAGTGATTATTAAGCTAATAATCGTTTATGAATACAGTTTTCATACATTAAGCTTAACAATCGTTTGTAAAGCTGTTTTAAATTTTTATGAATACGGTTGTTAATTTTTAACTTAATTTAGCATAATTTTTTTTGTTTAATATTAGACTTAAGATTTTATGTTAGAGTTTAACGAATTTTATTATTTATTTGAAGAGTCACGGGGTCAGCTCGAACGGGTTGAATTTAGAAAAACGATTGATTCCTTCTTGTTGTTCGAAAGCACTTTCCTGCTCAGCAGACAAGCATCAACAAAAAAAAAAACAATCACAAAAAAGTGGGGAAATCTCAAAAGTGACAAAAAAGATTTATATAATTAGCAGAGGCAATGTACTCAAGTACATAAACTTCGCTTTCTGCAAATTGGAAAATAAAAACTCTTGTTAGAGACAGTGCTGCTACAAATTGTAGCACTGTTTTCAACATTCTGTCACCCATGGCTCGGTGATCTAAAATATCTTACAAATTTAAATACAATTCAATTACATTCACTTCAATAATTCAAATTCACAGCCCAATTACAAGTTTGAATTCAGAAATTTTTAAACTTAATTCTAAAAATTAGTATCTAAAACTAATTCATTTAAAAACTATATAAATACTATATGTATGTAGATGGATTTTTGGCAGGGCCGGCGAAGACATAGCCCAGATGGGTCTTGTAGGCGTGCACACGGCCAAGTCCCTTGGTGATGTCGCCGTCTTGGTGAATGGATAGGTAAATGTCCGCACCTAGCTCCAAATCAATTTGTGTGTTGCTGCGCAGGTGAATATCAGCGCATGTGTCTGGCGCAAGATTCTGCATAGGGTCTTCAATTATAGGGTCAACGTAGGGCTGTCGAGGTAACTCGTCGGTAATCAGAGCCCTCATTTTCAATACCCAGGTGTGTCTAGCGTGTCTGGCTTTAAGGTTGAACGTCGTAAATCGTCGTCCATCGTGATGAAAAATTGACAGATGAAGCCTGCGACATTCTGACGATGATATGCGAGACACAGTTGATGCAGGGTTGAGGGCGACGCGCACCGATGCCCATGAGTCAATGCGTCTATGGACACTCGTACCATGGCAGTGGGAACGAAAACGACCGACCTCCTCACAGTCGGTTTAAATGTTGCCGTATTAAAAATGGAAGAGGTGAGTTGCAGGGCTCCGTGGAGAGATGTCTAAGGCCGGGCAGTCATGGGTCAGATGACTCCTGGCCAAACAATTTCGGCAATATCAATGCCTTTCCAAAGCTTCATACCGAGTTTTGGGCGATAGATCGCGAAACCGTCGGCACTACTTGAGAGCATGGTCGTCTCGACACAGACCGCAGGAGTACTGCCATTCGGCGGGTCTCTCACGTCGTTCCCGGGCCCTCTTTGCTGATCATTGGAGCGATCGCGCCTGGTAAGATATCCTGCCATTTCTAGAGTGGGATAAGAGAATAGATTTTTGGTGATTTGGCTAAGTGATGGAGCAAAATAATATAGTCAGTCCGAAAGCAGCTTGACAATTTTTGTTATGGGTCGACTAATAAGACCGTTAGAAGTCCGTATGTCCACAACCTGTGTATTGTGGTCAGAGATGTGGCTTGTCAGTACGGCCCATCTTCCAGTCATTTGGAGAAAGAATTTCGTTCTTGATGACGACGTGATCGTTGACCTTAATATTGTCTTGCTGATACTTCCACTTGTATCTGCGATGCAATTACTTGAGATATTCTGATTTCCACTTTTGGCAAAAATGTTGTGAAATGATTTTTAGTCGTTTCCATCTGTTGGCCAGATTGATATAGTTATCCGAAATATAAAGCTCCGCCAGTGCGAGCATGGAAGTACCAATGAGAAAATCGTCGGAGTCAACGGAGATAAATCTGCAGGGTCATCGCTAGCAGGGTTGAGGGGTCTAGAATTTAAGCAGGCCTCAATCCGGCCCAGAATAGTTGAAAGTTCTTTAAATGTGAAGTACAGACGAGGAATTAATTTTCGTAAGTGTGTCTGGAAAGACTTAACGCCCGCAAGCCTTTGGTGATCAGACAAGCTCACCCTGTCAAGTTTTTATGTTGAAATGTCCAGCAAAATCAACACCAGTATTATGAAAGGGTCTTGACAGCATGATACGCTTAGGATAAAGTGATGCCGTAATTTGGGACTGCAGGCTCACTAAGTTGGGATGGGTCTAATGTCCGTAGTGGCAAGTTAAAAGGAAGGGGATTCAAGACAGGTGCTCAAACTTCCAGCTAAAATACAGAATCTACACGGGAACGAAGAGACAGGATTAAACAGACAGGATAATAGAGACAGGACTTCTTAGAAGTCTCAGAAACCTGTTGACTTAACCCGCTTACATGAACCAGATTTCATCTTGTTGGAAGTTTCTCGGAAATAAATGTTGCTTCCGATCCCGGATTTATTAGGGTCTATGCCCCCGTACTCGATCTGAACAATGGCAGTGAACAGCAAGGTTTCGTGGTTTCGCTGAAGACTAGTTTCCTGTAGGCTCAAGGCGGTGATATTCTGAGATACCGAGTTCGATTAGGACTGTATCAAAGTTGTTAGAACTGTATCACTAGTGCTAGGGCGTGCATTAGTTTTCACTGGGTCGTAATCTGTAGATTGGGTCTGAGTACCCTTATGAAGCATAGTGTGATGTTTCTGTTTGCAATCTCGACAAGAATATCGTCTTTTGCAGTCCCCGACCCCATGGTCCGACCAGAGACAATTGTGGCACAAATACGAAACCTTCACAAACATGAATGAGGTCATTGATGTTCTTCGCAATAAATTTCCGACAAAGTATTAAAAAGTGTTCCTCTTTAAAAAGCTGACAGCGCTGGGCACTTCATGTCTGACTTTCTTTACGCGTCTATCCATTACCCTTACCCTTGAAACCCGTGACTTGGTGTCTCTGTAAGATATTCGTCTGGAAAGTGTTTATACGTGAGTTGTTCTTATTGTAATCAGATCTAGGCTGATTATTTTTCTAGAATGTGGGTTTTATATTTTCAACCGATTCCAGGGTCATGTATTTGTGTGTCAAAAACGAATTAAATTCTGCCCAAGTTGGAATTGTGGCGCAATCAGCCAGAGTATTCTCTAATTCTTCTACAAAACTGCGAGGTAGCCGAGTCGAGCTGAGATACACTAATATCGGATTCCAGCTTTTGGTGTCGATCTTAAGGGTCTGAATACACCCATTAACGGTGCGCTGTAGCTTCTGAATTGAAACACAAAATTCAGTTGAAACATTAAGAAGAAGAAGACTTTTCAATTGTTCGTTCACCTGCATCCGCTTATTTTCGTATCGCGCCACGAGATTTCCCCAAGCTATGTCGAAACCGTTGTTGATCAAAGATTTAAGAATGATAATTTCCCTTGCGTCCCCAGCCGTCTTCTGGGTCAGATAAAACAACTTTTGACCTTGCTCAGCTTCGAATTATCAATATAAATTGGGCCATTTCTGGTACCCACCTTGTATCCGTATCGCAATCACGAAACTGGCGTAAAATCAGTTCCCCATCCCTTGATGTCGATTCTGAAGTTCGCTCATTTTTCTCTTGCGTCTGTCGTTCTAAAATAATCTGGATGTCATCATTGATACTGCTATGCACGCGTTTGCTAAAGGAAAGGGCCTTCGTGTAGTTTCTCCTTTGTTTGGATTTATCAATGGGTGTGTCTCATTCATCCTCACGATCTCGACAATCCAAATACGTCCTCTTAACCTGATCCTATAGAGAATTTAGTTCGACTAGTAGTACCTCAAGCGCATGTATATTTTCTTCCGATTTTGTGACCTAGTAGCCTGACTCGAAGTCAATTAAGTCATTGCAATTAGCACACAAATTGCCTTTGCCATCCCCAAGAATTAAGAAAAATTGCGAGAGTTCCGAAAAGAAGAATCAAATAATAGCATGATTTTTAAATGGTCCAAAAAATATCATGCACAAACAAAATCCAGAACAAAAGCCAAAAATCGTACAGCGTTGTATTTTCTCAATTAACCTTGTTACCAATCAATAATATGCAATGAAAATCTCACGCCTGCAGCAAATATCGCCAGTATAGCTGTTCAAAATCGGTAGCACTTCCAAAAAAGCAGTGCGCAAAAAAATTATTTTTCGTTTTTCATCAATAAATGTTTTGTTATTTTTTTCTTATTCCTCAGCTGCGGAAATCATTGCCGGTACTGCTTGGTACACGATAAATAATCCAAAAGCAATAAAAAATGTCACCAAAAAAATTTTGCAAGAAAAAATTTTCTTCACAATTTTGAAGAACATGTCTTAAATAATGTTCTTGCAGTGTATGGTATTGATATGTATGAAAATGAGAAAGGATATGAAACCTATAGGATAGGAAAACTATTGAAAGTTATCGAATAATTATACGCGAATTGGGTCAAGAAAATCGGAGAAAAGTTATAGGTCAAAATTTCCAATATATTTCGTCATTGCAATTAGCACACAAATTGCCTTTGCCATCCCCAAGAATTAAGAAAAATTGCGAGAGTTCCAAAAAGAAGAATCAAATAATAGCATGATTTTTAAATGGTCCAAAAACAAATCTTGCACAAACAAAATCCAGAACAAAAGCCAAAAATCGTACAGCGTTGTATTTTCTTAATTAACCTTGTTACCAATCAATAAATGCAATGAAAATCTCACGGCTGCAGCAAATATCGCCAGTATAGCTGTTCAAAATCGGTACCACTTCCAAAAAACCAGTGCGCAAAATAAATTATTTTTCGTTTTTCATCAAAAAATGTTTTGTTATTTTTTTCTTATTCCTCAGCTGCGGAAATCATTGCCGGTAATGCTTGGTACACGATAAATAATCCAAAAGCAATAAAAAATTTCACAAAAAAAATTTCGCAAGAAAAAATTTTCTTCACAATTTTGAAGAACATTTCTTAAATAATGTTCTTGCAGTGTATGGTATTGATATGTACGAAAATGAGAAAGGATAGGAAATCTATAGGATAGGAAAACTATTGAAAGTTATCGAATAATTATACGCGAATTGGGTCAAGAAAATTGGAGAAAAGTTATAGGTCAAAATTTCCAATATATTTCACCAAGTATAGCATCTCAAAATATGTTCTGGTATGTAATAAGCATCAAATTTATATAATAAAGCACGTGACGACAAGAAAACGAAGGTACAGGGTCATTCGCTGAATTTACGATTTTGTACCAGCCTCGCAGTAGTGTGTGCGTAACCGGCTTTATTGCATCACCCGTTTTTTTGCTTGCTTGTTTTGTGTGTTTTTATGTATTGGTACTTTGTTAGGTACTGTGACTGGCAACAAAGACGACGTCTGGTTTTGGCTACATATATGGCGTTGGCAAGATTGTTGGCGTCCTGTCGAGATAGCGTTGGCGTCTTCTCACGATAGCGTTGGCGGGATTGTTAGTGTCCTCTCTCGATGACGTTGGCGGGATAGTAGGCGGCCTCTCTCTCCAAGGTCCGTTGCGCCCGTTGACAACAGATTCAAATCTTTCACTTTTTTTAATATTTTGTTGTTCTTATAAGCGTCGTCACTTTACGTAACTCACAAAGGTAGAATTTTTTTGAGCGATCGTTTAAATTTTTGTTATAAGCGCTCAATTTTATTTTTTGCTTTTTTATTATTACAATTTTTTTTATTTTTATTAGCACACATTTTTAGTTTCCAATTAGCACAATTTTTAGTTTTTAGTTATCATTTAAAATTTGTAGATTTGAGTAGCCCGAAGTTTTTTAGATTAAAAAAAAAACAATTATCCAGGTTTAAAAAACCCACTTATCCGGCTATTTCTTCGAAAAGCAGAAGGCAAAATTTGGAGTTTAAAAATTGATTTTAATGTGTGTGTTGTTGCAGATTTTAGTTTCTTGCAATTTAAATTTTAAATGGTTTTAATTTCAATGTAACTTACTGCTAGTCAAAAGTTTTGATTTTAGTTTAACACAGTGGCATATTTCGTTTCTGTGCTGTCGCTTATGTATTTTTAAACTTTTAATTTTTAACTTAATTTAACATAATTATTTTTTGCAATATTAGACTTAAGATTCTTCGTTTAAGTTTAACGAATTTTATTATTTATTTGACGAATCACGGGGTCTGCGCCAAACGAGCTGAAGTTAGAAAAACGATTGATACGTTCTTGTTGTGCGAAAATACTTCCCGGCTCAGCAGACAAGCATCACAACAAAAACAATCACAAAAAGATGGGAAAAAGCAAAAGCGACAAAAAAGTGTTATAGTGGAGGCAATGCGCTCAAGTACATTTTTTTTTGTTTTTTTTTTTATATAAGCTTTATTTGAATTATTGAATCTGCTCCAATGGAGCCTAACAATAAGTATACGAATCTAAAGTATAATTCAATAATGAATCCTAGTATGGATTTCTTGTAATGTGGATCTCTGCTAATTGGCAGGAATTTAAATTAATTTGGTCAAAATAGTATATAACTGGTATGGATCACATGTCTGAGAATTTTAAACCTGGTTTGTCTTAAACCTCGTGATAAAGGTCCAGAGGACCCTTACAGTCATTTACAAAGTGTTCGCGATATTATGTAGAGTGAAGAACTCTAGTTATGTAAGTATAACGGATAACTCTAGAATAGCAGAGTGGACGACGTAATTTGGGTTTTGTAGGTTTTTCACGTTGACTGTTTTAAGGATCACGTATGAGAGCATCTAAGCCACGTGACGTAGAATAAAGGATTCTACACAGTCTTTTTTGAGTGTTCGTCCGCGATTGATATTGACTGTTTTAAAGATCACGTATAAGAGCGTTTAGGCCACGTGACGTAGAAAAGGATTCTACACAGTCTTTCGGGCGCGTGTGTTCGCGATTACTGTTACGGATAAAGATTAGAAAACACGGCGTTCGTTTCTTCGAAGTCTTAAAGAGCTGGGACTGCACAATAATTGTCTAGCAAGTATGTTATCATGACGTTCGAGCTTCTCTTTGTGCTTTATATTGATTTTTTGAATTGCCTCTTTAACGAGAGGTATTTTCAAGTCTCGGTGGATATTTTCATTCCTCATATACCAAGGGGCACCGGTAATAAGCCGCAATGTCTTCGATAGGACTCTTTGGATTTTGTCGAGATTGCTCGAGCTTGCTTTGCCCCATAGCTGGGCACCATATAACCAGATAGGTTTGATTGCACTGTTGTATAGCAGGACCTTATATTCAAGGCTTAGTTTTGAGTTCGCGTTTAGGAGCCAGTGAAGTTGATGGACCTTAAGTTTCAGTTGAGTTTTCTTGGCTTCGATATGACTTCTCCAGGTGAGTCGGCGATCCAGGTGGATTCCAAGGTATGAAGCATGATCAGATTGAGAAAAAGGGATATTGTTTAATTTCAATGTCGGACAAGTGCTAAAATTCAGTGTGAAAGTTACCTGTGTGCATTTAGCCTCATTGACTTTTATTCTCCAGTCAGAGAGCCAAAATTCTACTCGTCTGAGATGTACACCTAGATTCATAGATGCAATATCCTGCTTTTTATGTGTGGCCATTATAGCGGTATCATCGGCAAAAGTGGATGTTAGCACGTTTGGGCTGGTAGGAATATCTGCGGTAAACAGAATGTAAAGGATAGGCCCCATGACGCTTCCCTGGGGAACACCTGCTAGTATTTCGCGGTCATCGGTGACGTGTTGTCCACATTTGACTCTGAATCTGCGATTTTCTAAGTAAGACTCAAGAATTCGATGCGTATTTGCCGGTAAGTATTTGCAAATTTTGTAGGTCAAGCCAAAGTGCCAGACTTTGTCAAATGCTTGAGCAACATCCAGGAATACTGCGCAGCAATATTCTCGCCGTTCAAATGATTTTTCAATTGCTTGGGTCAGACGGTTTACTTGTTCGATAGTGCTGTGACCTTCGCGAAAACCAAACTGATGGTCTGGTATTATGTTATTTGACACGAGAAACGGTTTTATTTTCGATAAAAGAACTTTTTCAAATAGTTTGGATAAGCAATACCTTCCTCGTACAGGCCGTACGAGGAAGGTATTGATTTGTCCTTTCCTGGCTTTAAAATCATTTGAATCAGAGAAATTTTCCACACTTTAGGAAAGTAACCATGTCTCAAAATAGAGTTAAATAATTTTGTCAGGAACTTCACAGCAATATAGGGAAGTTTCAAGATCATTTTAGGCGTGATAAGATCATATCCAGGTGCTTTACCTGGATTCACGGTTTCTTTAATGACATTCAGAACTTCATTCGCGTTAGTAAACAATGGAATTACGGCAGACATTTTATCAACAGGTGGAAGGATGTCGCTACTTGCAGGATTTGGGCGAAATACCTGTGACAGATGGTTTGCAAAAACATTGGCCTTTTCCTCTTCTGATATTGCCCACTTGCCATTTGCGTCGCGTATTGGAAATTGCGTTTCGGTGGGCATACTAGTATTTCTTAATGTTTTCCATAATGAGAATTTGGTTGAAGCAGTCGGAGTTAAACTTGCAATGAAACTAGCCTGCTGTCTACTGTCTTCTTTTCTAAGTGCGCTTTGCAACCTTTTAGTAGCTTCAGTCAGTCTTAGTCGTGCCGCTGGTGACCTACCTCCTTTTTTCACTTACAAGGTGCTCTATTTCCCGGTTAGTGTAAGTATTCAAACTATTTGTCGCTTTTATTTGTCTGTGTGTAGCGTGAATGGCCGCCTGTTCCAGGATTACGTTCAAGTTAGATACGTTGTTATCGATCTCATCCGCGTTAGAAATTAGATGATTCGAATCTAAATGACTACTAATGTACTTCCTGTATTTTAACCAGTTAGTTGTGTATGAAGTAAGCCTTAGTGGGTCATCTACAAGTACTGTCTTCCCGTGAAGAAGAAATATAACTGGCGAGTGGTCTGACGATAAGTCAGTACAGGTACTAGCAGATAAGTTAGATTTACTAACTCCTCTTATTATACCGAAGTCTATCAAGTCAGGCTTTTAGTTAATATCAGAAGGCCAATATGTAGGTTGACTGGGAGATATAAAGTCCAATTTATTTTGACGTCGCATTAGACATTTATACAGCTGGTTTCCCCTAGGGTTTGCTAAACGGGATCCCCAGTGCGTATGTTTGGCATTGTAGTCACCAGCAGCAATAAAGTTGTGTCCGAGACCATTGAAGAAGTTCAGAAGTATATCTTCTGATATCGCGAACCGCGGTGGGAAATATATTGCTGAAATGGTAAGAAAACTACCTTGAATCTGGATACGAATTGTTGTCGCTTGAAGGTAGTTTTGTGAGACTCCTTCAGCGACTTCATGTTTCATTCGTTTACGTATTAGGATACCAGTGCCCCCATGAGCCTTACCGTCGGGGTGGTGAGTACCATAAAATCTAAAATTAGGTATCTGAAAATTGTATTTGTCTGTGAGATGAGTTTCTGATAGTAGCATTATATCAATATTCTGCCGATCTAGGTACTCGGTCAGTTCGTGTCTATGTTGGTTCACACCGTTTGCGTTCCATGTACATATCTTAAGAGAGCCTATTTTTTGGTAAGTAGAGTTTGAATTAACTGATTCTGGTTTCGCATGAATTCTTGCATCATTGAGTGCATAGTTGACATGAACATGTTTATACTCTGTACCAGTTGTTGAATCATTGATTCAGAGTTACCATGTTGTTGCACTGGGGCATTAGGTGTATGCGCCCATAGAACATTCGCGTATGTTATACCGTTTGTAATACCGTTTCCGTTGCTAGAGTAACCTGGAGTCTGTTGGATGTCGATTATAGGGTTCGGCGCGTTTCGGTTAGAAATGAGTTTACGCTTCTCTTCTAGTTTATGCTTAAGTTCTTTGTAAACCCTACAACCTCTGTAATTTGCGGTATGTTGTTCCCCGCAATTACTGCACTTTTTCTGTTCCTGCGTTTTAACTTTGCAGACGGACGATTGGTGTAGATCACCACATACAACACAAACGGTTGGCAAAGTGCAGTATGATTTTGTGTGTCCATACTCTTGACAATTTTGGCATTGAACGGGACCATTTCTTTTGTGGGGTTCTTCGACCGTAATTCTTCTATATAACAAATATTGAAGTTTGTATATAGGATGAACTTCATTTTTCTTTAGTTTCCGCGAGTCAGGTTGAAGTTCGACCTTGAACATTGGTTGGGGAACCTTTTTATTGTTAAGAACGTTCACCACGGAGTGAACGTTAAAATTCTCTTTTTCCAGTGCTCGTTTTACTTCATCTGGTCCTACAAATGATTCAATGCCTTTTAAGATTACCGCGATACCCTTACTACTCTTAAGACGATACGTGTAAAAATTTTTATTTCTATCGTTAAAATAACTAGAAATAGCGCGAAAGCCGTTTTCGGTGTATGCCTGAATTTTTGTCTCGTTAATGTTCCCTTTCTTTATTGGCACTATGTGAAAGCCGCCACTACCAACAACTTGGGCAATAATATTTACTAGCTCATTTGAGCTACTCTCACGTAGGTATATTGGGGGCGGCCTTGGAGTTGGCCAAGTACATAAACTTCGCTTTCTACAAATTGAAAAATAAAAATTCCTATTGGAGACAGTGCTGCTACAAATTGTAGCACTGTTTTCAACAGTCTATAAATGGAAATCATCAACATATGTGTGTATGAACGAAAGTAAAATGTTCTCCTACTGAAAAAAAAACGTCAGTCGTCTTGGAATATGGTAGGAATTGTTTCACTTAGTCGCTTATGTCTCTTTCTTCGAAAATAGTACTTCGCATATATAAAATCAATGCATGCTTCGTATATACTTATGTATATAGATCGTTATATGAATAAAAGTCAGGTCGAAAGCAGTCCTAAATGGTACTGATAAATAGCCCGCATCAACGACGAAAGGCCGTGTCTACCGGACGGTGATGTGTTTGCTTTACTTCGGTGACGCAATTTTCCTTCCCTCTACTACAAACAACAACAAACATTATCTTATTAGCTTGTGGAGTAACAGAAAAAACCTCAGCCGGACAGTCTTTCAATATGGTAGAAGAAGAGAGCTCTTCGACAATAATAATACGCATATGCAAAATCAATGTATGCTTCGTATATATAGATCATGAAATGAGTAGAGGCCAGGTCGGCAGCACTCATAAATGGTATTGATAAGTAGCCCACAACAGCGACGAAACGCCGCGTCTACCAGACGGTGATGTATTTGCTTTACATCGCTGACTTACTTTTCCTTCCCTCTATGACAAACAACAACAAACCTTCTTTAATCCCATTTTCAAAGTAATAACAACAAATGACCACAACATCAAAAAAAACACAAAGAATGCAACAAAGGATAACACCACCTTCATTGTAGTGACAACAACAGCGTTGGTCTATAAATATTAATTTTCAAATCATCAACGTATGTTTATGAACGAAAGTAAAATGTTCTAGTACTAAAAACACGTCAGTCGTTCGTATCTATAGATCGTTAAACGAGTAAAGGCCATGTCGGCAGCTCACATAAATTGTATTGAAAAGTCGCCCTCACTAACGACGAAACGCTGCGTCTACCAGTCGGTGATGTGTTTGCTTTACTTAGTTGACTAACTTTTCCTCCCCTCTATTAAAAACAACAATAAACCTGATCTTATTAGCTTCTGGAGTAATTCCTCTTTCAAAAGTAATAACAACAAATGACAACAACAGCTATGTTTTTTTATAAAGAAACTTTTAAATCATCAACATACGTGTGTGAATGAATGAAAGAAAAATATTCTTGTACTTAAAAACGTCAGTCGGACAGTATGTCAATATGGTAGGATATGTTTAGTGTGTCGCTTTTGTATGTCTTTGCTTTACTTCTCTGACTTACTTTTTCTTTCCTCTATGACAAACACCAACAAACCTGATCTTAATAGCTTGTGAAGTAATTCCTCTTTTAAAAGTAATAACAACAAATCAAAAAAAACTCAAAAAATGTAACAAAAGGAAAACTTGCCTTTATTGTAGTGACAACAACATCGTTGTTCTATAATTAGAAACTTTCAAATCATCAACATATGTGTGTATGAACGAAAGTAAAATGTTCTCTTACTGAAAAACCTTAAGTCGGACACTGAGTGCTTATGTCTCTCTCTTCGAAAATAATACTTCGCATATGCAAAAACAATGCATACTTCATATATATATATATATATATATATATATATATATATATATATATATATATATATATATATATATATATATATATATATATATATATATATATATATATATATATATATATATATATATATATATATATATATATATATATATATATATATATATATATATATATATATATATAGATGGTTAAATGAGAAGATGCTCCTATTACCACATCTTTGACTGATATGCTTAAAATAAATCGAAAATTTATATGGACCGAAAAAGCTCAAGAAGCTTTTGAGGTTTTGAAGTCCCATTTGTGCACCTCTCCTGTTTTGCTCAGTCCAGATTTCTCGCAGCCATTTTATATACACTGCGATGCATGCAAAACTGGTATAGGAGGAGTATTGGTTCAGAAAGATGCGGAGGGTGAAGAGGTTCCTATCGTATTTATGTCAAAGAAGCTCAATCAAGCCCAACGTAACTATTCCGTACCGAACAGGAATGTTTCGCAGCTTAGATTAGCCCGATGGGCTTTAAAGCTGCAGGGGTATAAATTTAGCATTCAGCATCGGCGGGGTAACTTGAACATAGTCCCTGATACTCTTTCTAGGGCCAATATTGACGACTTGTCGGTTCTAGGTGTTGAACGACTTTCCTTGATCATTCAACAGGTGAACAAGTGAAAGATGATTTAGCATGGAAGCTCTGGATTCCGACCAGCATGGTTCCAGAAGTATTAAAGAATGTGCACGACGGCCCACTATCCTCACACGGGGGTATCAATAAAACATTGCACATGATTCGACAATTTTACTTTTGGCCCAATTTAGTTAGTTACGTCAAAACCAACATTAATAACTGCGAAATCTGTAAATCGACAAAACATCCAAACCATGTAGTCCGGCCCCTATGGGAAATACCTCTGGTTCACAGAGGTTTTTCCAAAAATTGTATGTAGACTTTCTTGTACCTAGATCCCGTTCAGGTAACGTTGGAATATTTATTGTCCTAGACCACTTTTCTAAGTTTCCGTTTCTACATGCAGTCAAGGAGTTGACAGTAGATATTTTAGTAAGCTATATGGAGAAAGACTTGTTCCATGTTTTCGGAGTTACAGAAGTAGTTGTCTCAGATAATTGTTCACAATTCAGATCTCATCAGTTCAGAGATTTTCTTAACCGATTCCGTGTTAGTCACGTATGCACTCCCATTCACTCTCCTCAAGCAAATGCCTCAGAGAGAGTTATCAGGTCTGTCTTAGCGGCAATAAAGTCGTATGTGAAACCAGATCAAAAAAACTGGGATGAACTTTGAAGTAGCATATCTTGCTCACTGCGTTCTAGTCTTCACTCGGCCATTGGAACCACACCGTATTACTTAGCGTTTGGTCAGCACATGATTACTAAATATTCCACTTATCCACTTTTGCGTCAACTTGAAATGTTAGAGGACAGGACAGTACGGTTTGACAAAAATGACTCACTGCAAATAGTGAGGAAAAGCAGTTAAGCTCATGAGTAAACAATTTGAAAGAAATGCGAGGAATTACAATCTAAGAAGCAAAGACGTGTGCTATGAGATAGGACAAGAAGTAGTTAGAAGGAACTATAAACAGAGTAACTTCGAAAAAGGCTATAATGCCAAATTATCCACAACATTCTTAAAAGCACGCGTGCAAAGGAAGCTAGGAAATTCATATTACAAATTGGAATACCTCCAAGGCGTTTTAATTGGCACGTATGCTTGAAAGTTGCTATCGAACGGTATCAGCCTTGGCCTCGAACTTGGCCCAAGTCAGATTTTGGCGTGGGGGAATTGTAATGGCGCTGTATTCAACTTGAAACTATTATTATTGTGTATATTTTTAAATCAAAGTCATAATACATTTTAACGCCATCTGTATGTGAAGCTAACAAGATGTACTTCTGGCTAGTTATCAGGATGTTGACGTTTACCACCCATTTGCTTGTTCATGTGAGGACAAAAAGGAAAAAAAACGCACAGTAGCAAGCGTCTCCGAGGCTTCTTCCGCGGCAAAGATTAAAATCTCGGCCATTTTATCACCCGTAACACCCACGGTAAAGCACAACTATATCTTTAACTCATTTCTTTTTGAATTTAAAGTGAAACTTAAATTTAAAGATATTTCATCCGAGGTTGTCTTATTAACCAAAAAGAAAAAGGCTCGTTGATCTAATAAGGAAGCGTTTCTTCTTTGTGTAAGTGCTATTTACAGAATGTATATTTATATCCACATCAATATTAAGATTCTGGATATCCACTACTGTTTGTCAAAATTTTCCCGCTGGTGCCAACTCCAACCGAGGGTAGCTCCTTTTTCTCAATTATCTGTATTAAATTCTCTCTACAAATACCATTTTTTGCATAGATTTGGTACCTAACACTAATAGTCATCGCTGCCATTGGTTTGTTTTGTGCCTGTTACTTATCAAAGAAGAAAAATAATTTTTCTCTCTAGCAAAACTCACAAGTCATACAACATTGTTTGGTCAGTTATTGAACTACCGTGTAAGCAACCGTGTGTTAGTGATCAAAGTTATCGAGTTGTCCGTCCTAACTAAAGAAAAACAGAAGCTGGGTGAAACCATCAGTAGAGGTTATAATTCGATTATCCAGCAGAAACAGAAAAAAACGTGGTAAAATGCGGAAATGAATTAAGCTGACCCATTAAAGAGCAACATTGCCGAGAATTCAGTAGTGTGGAAAATACATACTCGTACTAAAATAATAAATTTGAATGTCGACTTAGTTAAACATTGGATCAGCTTATAATATGAGGAACAAGTCTAAAACTGTTGCCTCTGGGTAATACAGATGAAACATAAGATCCTAAAAATATTTAGAAAAGAATATCATCAAGATTTCCTGTTTAGCTCTCCGCACGCGAAGAGAACGGTCGTTAAAAGAACTCCTCTATGAAATTAATTCCAATAAAATAAAATAAACAGGGAAAGTGCAAAAATTAACTTAATTGCCGGGAAAATAATTATCTAAAATTGTTTGAATTCATTATAAATATTAACTTGTATTAACAAAATAAAATTTTGAGTTGAACAACAAATCCAGTTGTGTAAGAATCAATGAAACAAAACAACTAAAATAAAAAAGCACACACAGCTAAACCAACTCACCGCTTGATGAGCCCTTGTCTCACTCAATAATTAGAACAACGCAGACACTCCTTCTGCAGTGTAAGTTAGCGATAAATGCAGATGTAAACAAAGGAATGAGAGAGGTAACGCCACTAAGACAAAAAACTCTCTCACCAGGCAGTGCTAGCAACAACAATAATAACAAAGAAGGTGGAAGCACAGCGAACATAGGAAGAACACAGGAAAACAACGACAAACCATTAAAGTCGGTACAGACAGGCATGTATCGCTACATTACTATAAAGCGTAAATCCAGCCCTGCCAAAGGTAAATCTAACAAAAAAAGTTGCAAAATTTTGAACGGTGAAGAACCACCAACGTCCGTCACGGGTAAGAACCAGTTTGCATTGCTGAGCGAAGAAGAACCTCAATCTTCTTACTTGGCAAATGCCGCAACTCCAAGGCCGCCCCCAATATACCTACGTGAGAGTACCTCAAATGGGCTTGTAAATATCATTCCCAACTTGTTGGTAGTGCCAATAAAGAAAGGTAACATTAACGAGACAAAAATTCAGGCATACACTCAAAACGGCTTTTGCGCTATTTCTAGTTATTTTAACGATAGAAATATTTTTTTTTTACACTTATCGTCTAAAAAGTAGTAAGGGTATCGCGGTAATCGTAAAAGGCATTGAATCATTTGTAGGACCAGATGAAGTAAAACAAGCCCTGGAAAAAGAGAATTTTAACGTTCACTCCGTGGTGAACGTTCTTAACAATAAAAAGGATCCCCAACCAATGTTCAAGGTCGAACTTAAACCTGACTCGCGGAAACTAAAGAAAAATGAAGTTCATCCTATATACAAACTTCAATATTTGTTATATAGAAGAATTACGGTCGAAGAACCCCACGGAAGAAATGGTCCCGTTCTATGCCAAAATTGTCAAGTGTATGGACACACAAAATCATACTGCACTTTGCCAACCGTTTGTGTTGTATGTTATGATCTACAAAAATCATCCGTCTGCAAAGTATAATCTCAGGAACAGAAAAAGTGCAGTAATTGCGGGGAACAACATACCGCAAACTACAGAGGTTGTAGGGTTTACAAAGAACTTAAGCATAAACTAGAAGAGAAGCGTAAACTCATTTCTAATCGAAACGCGCCGAACCCTATAATCGACATCCAACAGACTCCAGTTTACTCTAGCGACGGAAATGGTATTACAAACGGTATAACATACGCGAATGTTCTAAGGGCGCATACACCTAATGCCCCCGTGCAATAACTTGGTAACTCTGAATCAATGATTCAACAACTGGTACAGAGTATAAACATGATCATGTCAACTATGCAATCAATAATGCAAGAATTCATGCGTAACCAGAATCAGTTAATTCAAATTCTACTTACCAAAAAATAGGTCATCTTAAGATATGTACATGGAACGCAAACGGTGTGAACCAACATAGACATGAACTGACATAGTACCCAGATCGGCAGAATATAGATATAATGCTACTATCGGAAACGCATCTTACAGACAAATACAATTTTCAGATACCTTATTTTAGAATTTATGGTACTCACCACCCCGACGGTAAGGATCATTGGGGCACTGGTATCCTAATACGTAAACGAATGAAACATGAAGTCGCTGAAGGAGTCTCACAAAACTACCTTCAAGCGACAACAATTCGTATCCAGATTCAAGGTAGTTTTCTTACCATTTCAGCAGTATATTTCCCCCCGCGGTTCGCGATATCAGAAGATGTACTTCTGAACTTTTTCAAAGGTCTCGGACACAACTTTATTGATGCTGGTGACTACAATGCCAAACATAAGCACTTGGGATCCCGTTTAGCAAACCCTAAGGGAAACCAACTGTATAAATGTCTAATGCGACGTTAAAATAAATTGTCAACATACATATTGGCCTACTGATATTAACAAAAAGCCTGACTTGATAGACTTCGGTATAATAAGAGAAGTTAGTAAATCTAACTTATCTGCTAGTACCTGTCCTGACTTATCGTCAGACCACCCGCCAGTTATATTTCTTCTTCACGAGAAGACAGTACTTGTAGACGAACCACTAAGGCTTACTTCATACACAACTAACTGGTTAAAATACAGGAAGTACATTAGCAGATATCTAGATTCGAATCATCTAATTTCTAAGGCGCAAGAGATCGATAACAACGTATCCGACTTAAACGTGATCCTGGAACAGGCGGCCATTCACGCTACCACAGACAAATTAAAGCGACAAATAGTTTAAATACTTACAGTAACCGGGAAATAGAGCACCTTGTAAGTGAAAAAAGGAGGTTCCGTCGCGAATGGCAGTAAAATAGGTCACCGGCGTCTCGACTAAGACTGACTGAACCTACTAAAAAGTTGCAAAGCGTACTTAGAAATGAAGACAGTAGACAGCATGCTAGCAATATCAGAAGAGGAAAAAGCCAATGTTTTTGCAAACCATCTGTCCCAGGTATTTCGCCCGAATACTGCAAGTAGCGACCTCCTTCCACCTGATGATAAAATATCTGCCGTAATTCCATTGTTTACTAACGCAAATGAACTTCTGAATGTCATTAAAGAAACCAATCCAGGTAAAGCACCTGGATATGATCTTATCATGCCTAAAATGATCTTGCTGTGAAGTTCCTGGCAAAATTATTTAACTCTATTTTGAGACAAAGTGTGGAAAATTTCTCTGATTTAAATGATTTTAAAGCCAGGAAAGGACAAATCAATACCTTCCTCATACAGGCCGATCAGTTTTCTTCCCTGCTTATCCAAACTATTCGAAAAAGTTCTTTTATCGAAAATAAAACCGTTCCTCGTATCAAATAACATAATACCAGACCATCAGTTTGGATTCCGGGAAAGTCACAGCACCTTAGAACAGGTAAACCGTATGAGCCAAGCAATTGAAAAATCATTTGAACGGCGAGAATATTGCTGCGCCGTATATCTGGATGTTGCTCAATCATTTGACAAAGTCTGGCACTTGGCCTACAAAATTTGCAAATACTTACCGGCAAAAACGCATCGAATTCTTGAGTCTTACTTAGAAAACCGCAGATTCAGAGTCAAATGTGGGCAACACGTCACCGATGACCGCGAACTACTAGCAGGTGTGCCCAAAGGAAGAGTCATGGGGCCTATTCTTTACCTTCTGTTTACCGCAGATATCCCTACCAGCCGAAACGTGCTAACATCTAGTTATGCCGACGATACCGCTATAATGGCCGCACATAAAAACGATATTGCATCTATGAATCTAGGTGTACATCTCAGACGAGTAGAATCTTGGCTCTCTGACTGAAGAATAAAAGTCAATAAGGATAAATGCACACAGGTATCTTTCACACTGAATTTTAGCACTTGTCCGACATTGAAACTAAACAATATCCCTTTTTCTCAATCAGATCATGTTACATACCTTGGAATCCACCTGGGTCACTGACTCACCTATAGAAGTCATATCGAAACCAAGAAAACTAACCAGAAACTTAAGGTCCATCAACTTCACTGGCTGCTTAACGCAAACTCAAAACTAAGCCTTGAATGTAAGGTCCTGCTATACAACAGTGCAATCAACCCTATCTGGTTATACGGTGCACAGCTATGTGGAAAAGCAAGCTCAAGCAATCTCGACAAAATCCAAAGAGTCCAAACGAAGACATTGCGGCTCATTACCAGTGCCCCTTGGTATATGAGGAATGACAACACCCACGAGACTTAAAAATACCTCTCGTTAAAGAGGCAATTTAAAAAACCAATATAAAGCACAAAGAGAAGCTCGAACTTCATGATAACATACTTGCTAGACAATTATTGTGCAGTCGAAGCTCTTTAAGACTTCGGAGAAACGAACGCCGTGTTTTATAATCTACACTTGTGCTTCATCCGTAACAGTAATCGCAAACACACGCGCCCTAAAGACTGTGTAGAATTCTTTTTTCTACGTCACGTGGCTTAAATGCTCTTATACGTGAACTTTAAAACAGTCAATATCAATTGCGGACGAACACTCAAAAAAGACTGTGTAGAATCCTTTATTCTACGTCACGTAGCTTAAATGCTCTCATACGTGATCCTTAAAACAGTCAACACGAAAAACCTACAAACCTAAACTACGTCGTCTACTCTGCTATTCTAGAGTCATCCTAGAATAGCAGAGTCCTGTAAGTATCCTCTGCCCCTTTATCACGAGGTTTAAGCCAAAGCAGGTTTAAAATTCTCAGACATGTAATCCATACCAGTTATATACTATTTAAATTAATTAAAATTCCTGACAATTAGCAGAGATCCACATTACAAGAAATCCATACTAGGATTCATTATTGAATTATACTTAAGATTCGTATACTTATTGTTAGGCTCCTTTGGAGCAGATTCAATAATTCAAATAAAGCTTATATAAAAAAAAAATATTTTATTACGACTCTCCGCTCGCACGCATTTTATTTTATCCGAAGAGCTATAAGGCCGGTAAAAAAGCGTGCGATTCTTCACTTCGACTACCCTTAGCATCTACAGCTGCCCCATTTAAACCGTTGCATGCTTCAGTATATAAATTGCGCCCAACGTGGGGCCCGAACATGCCAAAACCTTTTTGTCATGTAACATCTTTGGTTTTTACTTTTAGTATAAACTCAAATCTGGTAGTTCGGCTTCACGATTTTCACGTTAATTTTCTTATCTACTCTCTTTGTCATAAATTTCTTTGGGGTATTTTAAGTGCTTATGGAATATGCTGGGATCAAGATTGTTACATCATTCCCTTACTTCCTGAGTGTTTGAAGTATCTATAATTTAATTATTCTTTTCACAAATTCATGAAGTTAAGTTAAGTTAAAAGCTAAATCTGACCACAATTTGAAATTAATAGATGATTTTTTCTCTTACTATACTTGGAAATATAGACCTGTGGGTTTCTATACAATATAGTTCTACCATCTTTCTTTTTTTCCACATTACTTGCCTGTTTCCTTGATTGGTTTGTACAATTGTTTTAGGCAGCAGGCTTAGTCAATAGCAATTGAAATCAAACAGACTTATTTTTGTTGTTAATTCTGAAGAAGAAAATAATTTTTTTTGTTCCATGTTTTGAAGTCCTCAAAGCGAATAGAAATACTAGTAATTATATATAATTAAATTGACTTACGAAATATTATAAGTAACTACAATTTTTTTTTTTATTTACCTAGACATTGGTTATTTCTAAAAAAGAAATGAAAAAGTAATATCAATTTATACGCTTCTCCTCGCTGGTGGTTTAATCTTTGAGTTCTACACACCCAACTGGATAAAGGATTTTTCCCAACTAATATATCTTATGTCCGCTGATGGGAATTTGCCACTATCTTGAGATAACTACATTATTTGAACACAGGTATACCTTTCTTTTCCAATACTTAGACATACACTTTTTTCGGCTAGACATAAATCTCTTTAAGAGGTAGAACATTTTAAATTCGTTTTTCATCTTACATTGTGCATTTTTAAAGAAAATTTGGAAAACCATGCCATTGGGACACAGTACTGAGAACATTGCAGAAGCTTTGGCACAAGAAAAACAGATTGCTTGCCATGCATGTGTCACTGTTATTACGGGCAAAGTCCCTATCATCAGAATTATTGCGGGCATATTTTTCATAAAACATGTTTGATGAAGTTTGTTAAAACCAGGCCATACTGCCTCGTATATAACGCTAAAATATCGACGGAACCTCAAACACGATTAACTTCCGTTGTGAATACTAGGTCACAGAGTAAGGCAGCTGCAACTGTACAATCTGTGCAACCTTCTGGTGGTCAGGCGAATACCTCCAACACAGCTGAAGCCGACATCAACGTTCAGGATAGTAGTTTAAATCCGTCATATGATCCGCCCGATAATCTTCACATTATGATTACGAAAATAGTAGCATCTAAGCAGGCACAATTGCTTGCCGCTTTTAGCGCCTTGTAGACGACCCACTAAGGCTTACTTTATACACAACTTACTGGTTAAAATACAGGAAGTACAGTAGCAGTCATTTAGATTCGAATCAACAAATTTCTAACGCGGAAGAGATCGATAACAACGTATCCAACTTGAACGTGATCCTGAAACAGGTGGCCATTCACGCTACACAGAGACAAATAAAAGCGACAAATAGTTTAAATACGTACCGGGAAATCGAGAACCTTGTAAGTGAAAAAAGGAGGTTCTATCGCGATGGCAGCGAAATATGTCACCAGCGGCCCGAATAAGACTGACTGAAGCTACTAAAAGGTTGCAAAGCGCACTTAAAAATGAAGACAGTATACAGCATTCTAGTTTCATTGCAAGTTTAACTCCGACAGCTTCAACCAAATTCTCATGAAACTTAAATTTAAAGATATTTCATCCGAGGTTGTCTTATTAACCAAAAAGAAAAAGGCTCGTTGATCGAATAAGGAAACGTTTCTTCTTTGTGTAAGTGCTATTTAAAGAATGTATATTTATATCCACATCAATATTAAGATTCTGGATATCCACTACTGTTTGTCAAAATTTTCCCGCTGGTGCCAACTCCAACCGAGGGTAGCTCCTTTTTCTCAATTATCTGTATTAAATTCTCTCTACAAATACCATTTTTTTGCATAGATTTGGCACCTAACACTAATAGTCATCGCTGCCATTGGTTTGTTTTGTGCCTGTTACTTATCAAAGAAGAAAAATAATTTTTCTCTCTAGCAAAACTTACAAGTCATATAACATTGTTTGGTCAGTTATTGAACTACCGTGTAAGCAACCGTGTGTTAGTGATCAAAGTTATCGAGTTGTCCGTCCTAACTAAAGAAAAACAGAAGCTGGGTGAAACCATCAGTAGAGGTTATAATTCGATTATCCAGCAGAAACAGAAAAAAACGTGGTAAAATGCGGAAATGAATTAAGCTGACCCATTAAAGTGCAACATTGCCGAGAATTCAGTAGTGTGGAAAATACATACTCGTACTAAAATAATAAATTTGAATGTCGACTTAGTTAAACATTGGATCAGCTTATAATATGAGGAACAAGTCTAAAACTATTGCCTCTGGGTAATACAGATGAAACATAAGATCCTGAAAATATTTACAAAAGAATATCATCAAGATTTCCTGTTTAGCTCTCCGCACACGAAGAGAACGGTCGTTAAAAGAACTCCTCTATGAAATTAATTCTAATAAAATAAAATAAACAGGGAAAGTGCAAAAATTAACTTAATTGCCGGGAAAATAATTATCTAAAATTGTTTGAATTCATTATAAATATTAACTTGTATTAACAAAATAAAATTTTGAGTTGAACAACAAATCCAGTTGTGTAAGAATCAATGAAACAAAACAACTAAAATAAAAAAGCACACACAGCCCTTGTCTCACTCAATAATTAGAACAACGCAGACACTCCTTCTGCAGTGTAAGTTAGCGATAAATGCAGATGTAAACAAAAGAATGAGAGAGGTAACGCCACTAAGACAAAAAACTCTCTCACCAGGCAGTGCAAGCAACAACAATAATAACAAAGAAGGTGGAAGCACAGCGAACATAGGAAGAACACAGGAAAACAACGACAAACCATTAAAGCCGGTACAGACAGGCATGTATCGCTACATTACTATAAAGCATAAATCCAGCCCTGCCAAAGGTAAATCTAACAAAAAAAAGTTGCAAAATTTTAAACGGTGAAGAACCACCAACGTCCGTCACGGGTAAGAACCAGTTTGCATTGCTGAGCGAAGAAGAACCTCAATCTTCTTACTCGGCAAATGCCGCAACTCCAAGGCTGCCCCCAATATACCTACGTGAGAGTACCTCAAATGGGCTAGTAAATATCATTCCCAACTTGTTGGTAGTGCCAATAAAGAAAGGTAACATTAACGAGACAAAAATTCAGGCATACACTCAAAACGGCTTTTGCGCTATTTCTAGTTATTTTAACGATAGAAATATTTTTTTTTACACTTATCGTCTAAAAAGTAGTAAGGGTATCGCGGTAATCGTAAAAGGCATTGAATCATTTGTAGGACCAGATGAAGTAAAACGAGCACTGGAAAAAGAGAATTTTAACGTTCACTCCGTGGTGAACGTTCTTAACAATAAAAAGGTTCCCCAACCAATGTTCAAGGTCGAACTTAAACCTGACTCGCGGAAACTAAAGAAAAATGAAGTTCATACTATATACAAACTTCAATATTTGTTAAATAGAAGAATTACGGTCGAAGAACCCCACGAAAGAAATGGTCCCGTTCTATGCCAAAATTGTCAAGTGTATGGACACACAAAATCATACTGCACTTTGCCAACCGTTTGTGTTGTATGTTATGATCTACAAAAATCATCCGTCTGCAAAGTATAATCTCAGGAACAGAAAAAGTGCAGTAATGGCGGGGAACAACATATCGCAAACTACAGAGGTTGTAGGGTTTACAAAGAACTTAAGCATAAACTAGAAGAGAAGCGTAAACTCATTTCTAATCGAAACGCGCCGAACCCTATAATCGACATCCAACAGACTCCAGTTTACTCTAGCGACGGAAATGGTATTACAAACGGTATAACATACGCGAATGTTCTAAGGGCGCATACACCTAATGCCCCCGTGCAATAACTTGGTAACTCTGAATCAATGATTCAACAACTGGTACAGAGTATAAACATGATCATGTCAACTATGCAATCAATAATGCAAGAATTCATGCGTAACCAGAATCAGTTAATTCAAATTCTACTTACCAAAAAATAGGCCCTCTTAAGATACGTACATGGAACGCAAACGGTGTGAACCAACATAGACATGAACTGACAGAGTACCAAGATCGGCAGAATATTGATATAATGCTACTATCGGAAACGCATCTTACAGACAAATACAATTTTCAGATACCTAATTTTAGATTTTATGGTACTCACCACCCCGACGGTAAGGTTCATTGGGGCACTGGTATCCTAATACGCAAACGAATGAAACATGAAGTCGCTGAAGGAGTCTCACAAAACTACCTTCAAGCGACAACAATTCGTATCCAGATTCAAGGTAGTTTTCTTACCATTTCAGCACTATATTTCCCCCCGCGGTTCGCGATATCAGAAGATGTACTTCTGAACTTTTTCAAAGGTCTCGGACGCAACTTTATTGATGCTGGTGACTACAATGCCAAACATACGCACTTGGGATCCCGTTTAGCAAACCCTAGGGGAAACCAACTGTATAAATGTCAAATGCGACGTTAAAATAAATTGTCAACCTACTGATATTAACAAAAAGCCTGACTTGATAGACTTCGGTATAATAAGAGGAGTTAGTAAATCTAACTTATCTGCTAGTACCTGTCCTGACTTATCGTCAGACCACCCGCCAGTTATATTTCTTCTTCACGAGAAGACAGTACTTGTAGACGAACCACTAAGGCTTACTTCATACACAACTAACTGGTTAAAATACAGGAAGTACATTAGCAGCCATCTAGATTCGAATCATCTAATTTCTAAGGCGCAAGAGATCGATAACAACGTATCCGACTTAAACGTGATCCTGGAACAGGCGGCCATTCACGCTACACACAGACAAATTAAAGCGACAAATAGTTTAAATACTTACACTAACCGGGAAATAGAGCACCTTGTAAATGAAAAAAGGAGGTTCCGTCGCGAATGGCAGTAAAATAGGTCACCGGCGTCCCGACTAAGACTGACTGAACCTACTAAAAAGTTGCAAAGCGTACTTAGAAATGAAGACAGTAGACAGCATGCTAGCAATATCAGAAGAGGAAAAAGTTGATCGTTGATCAAATAAGGAAACGTTTCTTCTTTGTGTAAGTGCTATTTACAGAATGTATATTTATATCCACATCAATATTAAGATTCTGGATATCCACTACTGTTTGTCAAAATTTTCCCGCTGGTGCCAACTCCAACCGAGGGTAGCTCTTTTTTCTCAATTATCTGTATTAAATTCTCTCTACAAATACCATTTTTTTGCATAGATTTGGCACCTAACACTAATAGTCATCGCTGCCATTGGTTTGTTTTGTGCCTGTTACTTATCAAAGAAGAAAAATTATTTTTCTCTCTAGCAAAACTTACAAGTCATACAACATTGTTTGGTCAGTTATTGAACTACCGTGTAAGCAACCGTGTGTTAGTGATCAAAGTTATCGAGTTGTCCGTCCTAACTAAAGAAAGACAGAAGCTGGGTGAAACCATCAGAAGAGGTTATAATTCGATTATCCAGCAGAAACAGAAAAAAACGTGGTAAAATGCGGAAATGAATTAAGCTGACCCATTAAAGTGCAACATTGCCGAGAATTCAGTAGTGTGGAAAATACATACTCGTACTAAAATAATAATAAATTTGAATGTCGACTTAGTTAAACATTGGATCAGCTTATAATATGAGGAACAAGTCTAAAACTGTTGCCTCTGGGTAATACAGATGAAACATAAGATCTTGAAAATATTTACAAAAGAATATCATCAAGATTTCCTGTTTAGCTCTCCGCACGCGAAGAGAACGGTCGTTAAAAGAACTCCTCTATGAAATTAATTCTAATAAAATAAAATAAACAGGGAAAGTGCAAAAATTAACTTAATTGCCGGGAAAATAATTATCTAAAATTGTTTGAATTCATTATAAATATTAACTTGTATTAACAAAATAAAATTTTGAGTTGAACAACAAATCCAGTTGTGTAAGAATCAATGAAACAAAACAACTAAAATAAAAAAGCACACACAGCCCTTGTCTCACTCAATAATTAGAACAACGCAGACACTCCTTCTGCAGTGTAAGTTAGCGATAAATGCAGATGTAAACAAAAGAATGAGAGAGGTAACGCCACTAAGACAAAAAAACTCTCTCACCAGGCAGTGCTAGCAACAACAATAATAACAAAGAAGGTGGAAGCACAGCGAACATAGGAAGAACACAGGAAAACAACGACAAACCATTAAAGCCGGTACAGACAGTCATGTATCGCTACATTACTATAAAGCATAAATCCAGCCCTGCCAAAGGTAAATCTAACAAAAAAAAGTTGCAAAATTTTGAACGGTGAAGAACCACCAACGTCCGTCACGGGTAAGAACCAGTATGCATTGCTGAGCGAAGAAGAACCTCAATCTTCTTACTCGGCAAATGCCGCAACTCCAAGGCCGCCCCCAATATACCTACGTGAGAGTACCTCAAATGGGCCAGTAAATATCATTCCCAACTTGTTGGTAGTGCCAATAAAGAAAGGTAACATTAACGAGACAAAAATTCAGGCATACACTCAAAACGGCTTTTGCGCTATTTCTAGTTATTTTAACGATAGAAATATTTTTTTTACACTTATCGTCTAAAAAGTAGTAAGGGTATCGCGGTAATCGTAAAAGGCATTGAATCATTTGTAGGACCAGATGAAGTAAAACGAGCACTGGAAAAAGAGTAAAGTAGTAAGGGTATCGCGGTAATCGTAAAAGGCATTGAATCATTTGTAGGACCAGATGAAGTAAAACGAGCACTGGAAAAAGAGAATTTTAACGTTCACTCCGTGGTGAACGTTCTTAACAATAAAAAGGTTCCCCAACCAATGTTCAAGGTCGAACTTAAACCTGACTCGCGGAAACTAAAGAAAAATGAAGTTCATCCTATATACAAACTTCAATATTTGTTAAATAGAAGAATTACGGTCGAAGAACCCCACGAAAGAAATGGTCCCGTTCTATGCCAAAATTGTCAAGTGTATGGACACACAAAATCATACTGCACTTTGCCAACCGTTTGTGTTGTATGTTATGATCTACAAAAATCATCCGTCTGCAAAGTATAATCTCAGGAACAGAAAAAGTGCAGTAATTGCGGGGAACAACATACCGCAAACTACAGAGGTTGTAGGGTTTACAAAGAACTTAAGCATAAACTAGAAGAGAAGCGTAAACTCATTTCTAATCGAAACGCGCCGAACCCTATAATCGACATCCAACAGACTCCAGTTTACTCTAGCGACGGAAATGGTATTACAAACGGTATAACATACGCGTATGTTCTAAGGGCGCATACACCTAATGCCCCCGTGCAATAACTTGGTAACTCTGAATCAATGATTCAACAACTGGTACAGAGTATAAACATGATCATGTCAACTATGCAATCAATAATGCAAGAATTCATGCGTAACCAGAATCAGTTAATTCAAATTCTACTTACCAAAAAATAGGCCCTCTTAAGATATGTACATGGAACGCAAACGGTGTGAACCAACATAGACATGAACTGACAGAGTACCAAGATCGGCAGAATATTGATATAATGCTACTATCGGAAACGCATCTTACAGACAAATACAATTTTCAGATACCTAATTTTAGATTTTATGGTACTCACCACCCCGACGGTAAGGTTCATTGGGGCACTGGTATCCTAATACGCAAACGAATGAAACATGAAGTCGCTGAAGGAGTCTCACAAAACTACCTTCAAGCGACAACAATTCGTATCCAGATTCAAGGTAGTTTTCTTACCATTTCAGCAGTATATTTCCCCCCGCGGTTCGCGATATCAGAAGATGTACTTCTGAACTTTTTCAAAGGTCTCGGACGCAACTTTATTGATGCTGGTGACTACAATACCAAACATACGCACTTGGGATCCCGTTTAGCAAACCCTAGGGAAAACCAACTGTATAAATGTCAAATGCGACGTTAAAATAAATTGTCAACCTACTGATATTAACAAAAAGCCTGACTTGATAGACTTCGGTATAATAAGAGGAGTTAGTAAATCTAACTTATCTGCTAGTACCTGTCCTGACTTATCGTCAGACCACCCGCCAGTTATATTTCTTCTTCACGAGAAGACAGTACTTGTAGAGGAACCACTAAGGCTTACTTCATACACAACTAACTGGTTAAAATACAGGAAGTACATTAGCAGCCATCTAGATTCGAATCATCTAATTTCTAAGGCGCAAGAGATCGATAACAACGTATCCGACTTAAACGTGATCCTGGAACAGGCGGCCATTCACGCTACACACAGACAAATTAAAGCGACAAATAGTTTAAATACTTACACTAACCGGGAAATAGAGCACCTTGTAAGTGAAAAAAGGAGGTTCCGTCGCGAATGGCAGTAAAATAGGTCACCGGCGTCCCGACTAAGACTGACTGAACCTACTAAAAAGTTGCAAAGCGTACTTAGAAATGAAGACAGTAGACAGCATGCTAGCAATATCAGAAGAGGAAAAAGCCAATGTTTTTGCAAACCATCTGTCCCAGGTATTTCGCCCAAATCCTGCAAGTAGCGACCTCCTTCCACCTGATGATAAAATATCTGCCGTAATTCCATTGTTTACTAACGCAAATGAACTTCTGAATGTCATTAAAGAAACCGTGAATCCAGGTAAAGAACCTGGATATGATCTTATCATGCCTAAAATGATCTTGCTGTGAAGTTCCTGGCAAAATTATTTAACTCTATTTTGAGACAAAGTGTGGAAAATTTCTCTGATTCAAATGATTTTAAAGCCAGGAAAGGACAAATCAATACCTTCCTCATACAGGCCGATCAGATTTCTTCCCTGCTTATCCAAACTATTCGAAAAAGTTCTTTTATCGAAAATAAAACCGTTCCTCGTATCAAATAACATAATACCAGACCATCAGTTTGGATTCCGGGAAAGTCACAGCACCTTAGAACAGGTAAACCGTATGAGCCAAGCAATTGAAAAATCATTTGAACGGCGAGAATATTGCTGCGCCGTATATCTGGATGTTGCTTAATCATTTGACAAAGTCTGGCACTTGGCCTACAAAATTTGCAAATACTTACCGGCAAAAACGCATCGAATTCTTGAGTCTTACTTAGAAAACTGCAGATTCAGAGTCAAATGTGGGCAACACGTCACCGATGACCGCAAACTACTAGCAGGTGTGTCCAAAGGAAGAGTCATGGGGCCTATTCTTTACCTTCTGTTTACCGCAGATATCCCTACCAGCCGAAACGTGCTAACATCTAGTTTTGCCGACGATACCGCTATAATGGCCGCACATGAAAACGATATTGCATCTATGAATCTAGGTGTACATCTCAGACGAGTAGAATCTTGGCTCTCTGACTGAAGAATAAAAGTCAATAAGGATAAATGCACACAGGTAACTTTCACACTGAATTTTAGCACTTGTCCGACATTGAAACTAAACAATATCCCTTTTTTTCAATCTGATCATGTTACATACCTTGGAATCCACCTGATTCACTGACTCACCTATAGAAGTCATATCGAAACCAAGAAAACTAACCAGAAACTTAAGGTCCATCAACTTCACTGGCTGCTTAACGCAAACTCAAAACTAAGCCTTGAATGTAAGGTCCTGCTATACAACAGTGCAATCAACCCTATCTGGTTATACGGTGCCCAGCTATGTGGAAAAGCAAGCTCAAGCAATCTCGACAAAATCCAAAGAGTCCAAACGAAGACATTGCGGCTCATTACCAGTGCCCCTTGGTATATGAGGAATGACAACACCCACGAGACTTAAAAATACCTCTCGTTAAAGAGGCAATTTAAAAAACCAATATAAAGCACAAAGAGAAGCTCGAACTTCATGATAACATACTTGCTAGACGATTATTGTGCAGTCGAAGCTCTTTAAGACTTCGGAGAAACGAACGCCGTGTTTTATAATCTACACTTGTGCTTCATCCGTAACAGTAATCGCAAACACACGCGCCCTAAAGACTGTGTAGAATTCTTTTTTCTACGTCACGTGGCTTAAATGCTCTTATACGTGAACTTTAAAACAGTCAATATCAATTGCGGACGAACACTCAAAAAAGACTGTGTAGAATCCTTTATTCTACGTCACGTACTTAAATGCTCTCATACGTGATCCTTAAAACAGTCAACACGAAAAACCTACAAACCTAAACTACGTCGTCTACTCTGCTATTCTAGAGTCATCCTAGAATAGCAGAGTCCTGTAAGTATCCTCTGCCCCTTTATCACGAGGTTTAAGCCAAACCAGGTTTAAAATTCTCAGACATGTAATCCATACCAGTTATATACTATTTAAATTAATTAAAATTCCTGCCAATCCATACTAGGATTCATTATTGAATTATACTTAAGATTCGTATACTTATTGTTAGGCTCCTTTGGAGCAGATTCAATAAATCAAATAAAGCTTATATAAAAAAAAAAATATTTTATTACGACTCTCCGCTCGCACGCATTTTATTTTATATACCCCCCTTCCGAAGAACTATAAGGCCGGTAAAAAAGCGTGCGATTTCTTCAGTTCGACTACCCTTAGCATCTACAGCTGCCCCATTTAAACCGTTGCATGCTTCAGTATATAAATTGCGCCCAACGTGGGGCCCGAACATGCCAAAACCTTTTTGTCATGTAACATCTTTGGTTTTTACTTTTAGTATGAACTCAAATCTGGTAGTTCGGCTTCACGATTTTCACGTTAATTTTCTTATCTACTCTCTTTTTCATAAATTTCTTTGGGGTATTTTAAGTGCTTATGGAATATGCTGGGATCAAGATTGTTACATCATTCCCTTACTTCCTGAGGGTTTGAAGTATCTATAATTTAATTATTCTTTTCACAAATTCATGAAGTTAAGTTCTCAAGTTGTTTGGAACTCAGCATTTGGATATCAAAGGCTAAATCTGATCACAATTTGAAATTAATAGATGATTTTTTCTCTTACTATACTTGGAAATATAGACCTGTGGGTTTCTATACAATATAGTTCTACCATCTTTCTTGTTTTCCACATTACTTGCCTGTTTCCTTGATTGGTTTGTACAATTGTTTTAGGCAGCAAGCTTAGTCAATAGCAATTGAAATCAAACAGACTTATTTTTGTTGTTATTTCTGAAGAAGAAAATAATTTTTTTTGTTCCATTTTTTGAAGTCCTCAAAGCGAATAGAAATACTAGTAATTATATATAATTAAATTGACTTACGAAATATTATAAGTAACTACAAAATTTTTTTTTATTTACCTAGACATTGGTTATTTCTAAAAAAGAAATGAAAAAGTAATATCAATTTGTACGCTTCTCCTCGCTGGTGGTTTAATCTTTGAGTTCTACACACCCAATTGGATAAAGGATTTTTCCCAACTAATATATCTTATGTCCGCTGAAGGGAATTTGCCACTATCTTGAGATAACTACATTATTTGAACACAGGTATACCTTTCTTTTGCAATACTTAGACATACACTTTTTTCGGCTAGACATAAATCTCTTTAAGAGGTAGAACATTTTAAATTCGTTTTTCATCTTACATTGTGCATTTTTAAAGAAAATTTGGAAAACCATGCCATTGGGACACAGTACTGAGAACATTGCAGAAGCTTTGGCACAAGAAAAACAGATTGCTTGCCATACATGTGTCACTGTTATTACGGGCAACAGTCCCTATCATCAGAATTATTGCGAGCATATTTTTCATAAAACATGTTTGATGAAGTTTGTTTAAACCAGGCCATACTGCCTCGTATATAACGCTAAAATATCGACGGAACCTCAAACACGATTAACTTCCGTTGTAAATACTAGGTCACAGAGTAAGGCAGCTGCAACTGTACAATCTGTACAACCTTCTGGTGGTCAGGCGAATACCTCCAACACAGCTGAAGCCGACATCAACGTTCAGGATAGTAGTTTAAATCCGTCATATGATCCGCCCGATAATCTTCACATTATGATTACGAAAATAGTAGCATCTAAGCAGGCACAATTGCTTGCCGCTTTTAGCGCCTTGTAGACGACCCACTAAGGCTTACTTTATACACAACTTACTGGTTAAAATACAGGAAGTACAGTAGCAGTCATTTAGATTCGAATCAACAAATTTCTAACGCGGAAGAGATCGATAACAACGTATCCAACTTGAACGTGATCCTGAAACAGGTGGCCATTCACGCTACACAGAGACAAATAAAAGCGACAAATAGTTCAAATACGTACACTAACCGGGAAATCGAGAACCTTGTAAGTGAAAAAAGGAGGTTCTATCGCGATAGCAGCGAAATAGGTCACCAGCGGCCCGAATAAGACTGACTGAAGCTACTAAAAGGTTGCAAAACGCACTTAAAAATGAAGACAGTATACAGCATTCTAGTTTCATTGCAAGTTTAACTCCGACAGCTTCAACCAAATTCTCATTATGGAAAACATTAAGAAATACTAGTGTGCCCACCGAAACGCAATTTCAAATACGCGACGCAACTGGCGAGTGGGCAATATCAGAAGAGGAAAAAGCCAATGTTTTTGCAAACCATCTGTCCCAGGAATTTCGCCCAAAACCTGCAAGTAGCGACCTCCTTCCACCTGATGATAAAATGTCTGCTGTAATTCCATTGTTTACTAACACAAATAAATTTCTGAATGTCATTCAAGAAACCGTGAATCCAGGTAAAGCACCTGGATATGATTTTATCACGCCTAAAATGATCTTGGAACTTCCCTATATTGCTGTGAAGTTCCTGGCAAATTTATTTAACTTTATTTACTTTCCTAAAGTGTGGAAAATTTCTCTGATTGAATTTCTCTGAATGATTTTAAAGCCAGGAAAGGACAAACCAAAACCTTCCTCATACAGGCCGATCAGTTTGCTTCCTGCTTAAAATAAAAAATATGTAAAACCGTTCCTCGCGTCAAATAACATTATACCAGACCATCAGTTTGGATTCCGGAAAGGTCACAGCACCATCGAACAAGTAAACCGTTTGACCCAAGCAATTGAAAAATCATTTGAACGGCGAGAATATTGCTGCGCCGTATTTCTGGATGTTGCTCAAGCATTTGACAAAGTCTGGCACTTTGGCCTGACCTACAAAATTTGCAAATACGCATCGAATTCTTGAGTCTTACTTAGAAAACCGCAGATTCAGAGTCAAATGTGGGCAACACGTCACCGATGAACGCGAAATACTAGCAGGTGTGCCCCAAGGAAGAGTCATGGGGCCTATCCTTTACCTTCTGTTTATCGCAGATATCCCTACCAGTCCAAACGTGCTAACATCCACTTTTGCCGACGATACCGCTATAATGGCCGCACATAAAAAGGATATTGCATCTATGAATCTAGGTGTACATCTCAGACGAGTAGAATCTTGGCTCTCTGACTGGAGAATAAAAGTCAATGATGCTAAATGCACACAGGTAACTTTCACACTGAATTTTACCACTTGTCCGACATTGAAACTAAACAATATCCCTTTTTCTCAATCTGATCATGTTACATACCATGGAATCCAACTGGATCGCCGACTCACCTGGAGAAGTCATATCGAAACCAAGAAAACTCAACAGAAACTTAAGGTCCACCAACTTCACTGGCTCCTTAACGCGAACTCAAAACTAAGCCTTGAATATAAGGTCCTGCTATACAACAGTGCAATCAAACCTATCTGGTTATACGGTGCCCAGCTATGTGGCAAAGCAAGCTCGAGCAATCTCGACAAAATCCAAAGAGTCCAATCGAAGACATTGCGGCTCATTACCAGTGCACCTTGGTATATGAGGAATGAAAACATCCACCGAGACTTAAAAATACCTCTCGTTAAAGAGGCAATTCAAACAATATAAAGCACAAAGAGAAGCTCAAACGTCATGATAAAATACTTGCTAGACAATTATTGTGCAGTCCAAGCTCTTTAAGACTTCGGAGAAACGAACGCCGTGTTTCCTAATCTTCACTTGTGCTTCATCTGTAACAGTAATCGCGAACACACGCGCCCAAAAGACTGTGTAGAAATCTTTTTTCTACGTCACGTGGCTTAAATGCTCTTATACGTGATCTTTTAAACAGTCAATATCAATAGCGGACGAACACTCAAAAAAGATTGTATAGAATCCTTTATTCTACGTCACGTGGCTTAAATGCTCTCATACGTGATCCTCAAAACAGTAAACCCGAAAAACCTACAAACCTAAATTACGTCGTCCACTCTGCCATTCTAGATTTATCCGTTATACATACATAACTAGAGCTCTTCACTCTACATAATATCGCGAACACTCTGTAAATGACTGTAATGGTCCTCAGGCCCTTTATCACGAGGTTTAAGCCAAACCAGGTTTAAAATTCTTAGACATGTGATCCATACCAGTTAAATACTATTTTGACCAAATTAATTTAAATTCCTGCCAATTAGCAGAGATCCACATTACAAGAAATCCATACCAGGATTCATTATTGAATTATACTTAAGATTCGTATACTTATTGTTAGGCTCCTTATGAGCAGATTCAATAATTCAAATAAAGCATATATATAAAAAACTTTTAGCGCCCAAATGTCCCAGTTAATGGAAGCCAAAATGGCTGCAATGCTTTCGGGTCTAAATATAAATAATTCTGTAGGCTCTCGGCTCAATGCTCAGCCGCAAATACACAGTTCTCCGCCTCCTAGGATACAACCACTACCAGCGCTAGAGCAACAAACTTTCCGGGTCATGTTTGGTATTTCAACCAATAATGGTGACCGTAGAGTAAACTCCCGCTCCTTAAATAATCCGATTACTTTTAATCTTTCTTCATCAGATCTCATTGGTCGTCCAGACAAAGTTCTCCAAATAATTTCGAATTGGAAGCTCAAGTTCAATGGGGGTCCCAGTAGCTTGTCTGTTGAAAATTTTATTTACAGTGTAAAAGCTCTTACCATGCAAACTTTGCAGGAAAATTACGACTTGCTTTGCCGCAATGCTAGTTCTTTGTTTGACGCCAAGGCAAATGATTGGTTTTGGCGTTATCATCAATCGGTTAATACTATCACTTGGACTTGTTTATGTGCAGCCATGAGACAGAAATATAAGGACTACAGGACTAACGTCGATATATGAGAACTAATTAGAGACCGGACACAAAATCCGAATGAGTCGTTTGATAGTTTTTATGAAGCAATAATAGCTCTTACAGATAGACTTGCCAAAACACTTCCAGATGACACGTTAGTGGAAATTTTAAGGAGAAACTTCCTCACCGACATTCAGCATGAAATTTTAACTTTGCAAATAGAATCCGTACATCAGTTGAGGACTATATGCAAGCGTCGAGAATCCTTCCTTCAGGATATACGCCGGAAACATGGTTTAAAAACGAATATCCGAAATTGATAATGAGGTGGTTGAAACTGATTTGGACTCAGCGGGTAACGAGCGGGAGGAAATTTCAGCGATTTCTTTTTTGTACTGGAACTGCAATTATGCTGTTCATTGTTATCAAGATTGCCTATTAGAGAGAACAATATTCTGTTATGGTTGCGGGCTTCCTGATGTTTTCAAGCCAAATTGTAAGAAATGTAATACAAAAAACGGTCGGGCCGGTACACTGAAAAGTGTGCCGAAACAATCAAGCCAACCGGAAACGGAGTCGGTTTATTAATTTAAAAGAGACCAGATATAAAACTAATTGACAACGAAAGACTAACTGGATTTGACAGCAATTGCCACCACTCGGCAATTACCACCACTAAAGCTGAGTATAGTGAAGAAATCAACCAATATAAAATATTCAAACCATCTTAACGAATATAACGAAGCACGGAACAGAATTTTTAATAAAGATAATAAACCGTCACGTTCATCACACGTATGAATAGCTTCTGGAAAAAGGTTAGGTGTTATAACAAGAAATTTATCTGCTCATGGTTCCAGAAA
Source organism: Hydrotaea diabolus (assembly GCA_963513945.1). Classification (NCBI taxonomy): domain Eukaryota; kingdom Metazoa; phylum Arthropoda; class Insecta; order Diptera; family Muscidae; genus Hydrotaea; species Hydrotaea diabolus. Next base: position 2,544,796 of record OY740721.1, read on the forward strand.
TATTAAAGAATGCGCACGACGGCCCACTATCCTCACACGGGGGTATCAATAACACTTTGCACAGGATTCGACAATTTTACTTTTGGCCCAATTTAGTTAGCGACGCCAAAACCTACGTTAATAACTGCGAAATCTGTAAATCGACAAAATATCCAAATCATGTACTCAGGCCTCCCATGCTCTCATACGTGATCCTTAAAACAGTCAACACGAAAAACCTACAAACCTAAACTACGTCGTCTACTCTGCTATTCTAGAGTCATCCTAGAATAGCAGAGTCCTGTAAGTATCCTCTGCCCCTTTATCACGAGGTTTAAGCCAAACCAGGTTTACAATTCTCAGACATGTAATCCATACCAGTTATATACTATTTAAATTAATTAAAATTCCTGCCAATTAGCAGAGATTCACATTACAAGAAATCCATACTAGGATTCATTATTGAATTATACTTAAGATTCGTATACTTATTGTTAGGCTCCTTTGGAGCAGATTCAATAATTCAAATAAAGCTTATAAAAAAAAAAATATTTTATTACGACTCTCCGCTCGCACGCTTTTTATTTTATATACCCCCCTTCCGAAGAACTATAACGCCGGTAAAAAAGCGTGCGATTTCTTCAGTTCGACTACCCTTAGCATCTACAGCTGCCCCATTTAAACCGTTGCATGCTTCAGTATATAAATTCCGCCCAACGTGGGGCCCGAACATGCCAAAACCTTTTTGTCATGTAACATCTTTGGTTTTTACTTTTAGTATGAACTCAAATCTGGTAGTTCGGCTTCACGATTTTCACGTTAATTTTCTTATCTACTCTCTTTTTCATAAATTTCTTTGGGGTATTTTAAGTGCTTATGGAATATGCTGGGATCAAGATTGTTACATCATTCCCTTACTTCCTGAGTGTTTGAAGTATCTATAATTTAATTATTCTTTTCACAAATTCATGAAGTTAAGTTCTCAAGTTGTTTGGAACTCAGCATTTGGATATCAAAGGCTAAATATGACCACAATTTGAAATTAATAGATGATTTTTTCTCTTACTATACTTGGAAATATAGACCTGTGGGTTTCTATACAATATAGCTCTACCATCTTTCTTTTTTTCCACATTACTTGCCTGTTTCCTTGATTGGTTTGTACAATTGTTTTAGGCAGCAGGCTTAGTCAATAGCAATTGAAATCAAACAGACTTATTTTTTTGTTATTTCTGAAGAAGAAAATAATTTTTTTTGTTCCATTTTTTGAAGTCCTCAAAGCGAATAGAAATACTAGTAATTATATATAATTAAATTGACTTACGAAATATTATAAGTAACTACAAAATTTTTTTTTATTTACCTAGACATTGGTAAAAAAGAAATGAAAAAGTAATATCAATTTATACGCTTCTCCTCGCTGGTGGTTTAATCTTTGAGTTCTACACACCCAATTGGATAAAGGATTTTTCCCAACTAATATATCTTATGTCCGCTGATGGGAATTTGCCACTATCTTGAGATAACTACATTATTTGAACACAGGTATACCTTTCTTTTGCAATACTTAGACATACACTTTTTTCGGCTAGACACAAATCTCTTTAAGAGGTAGAACATTTTAAATTCGTTTTTCATCTTACATTGTGCATTTTTAAAGAAAATTTGGAAAACCATGCCATTGGGACACAGTACTGAGAACATTGCAGAAGCTTTGGCACAAGAAAAACAGATTGCTTGCCATGCATGTGTCACTGTTATTACGGGCAACAGTCCCTATCATCAGAATTATTGCGGGCATATTTTTCATAAAACATGTTTGATGAAGTTTGTTTAAACCAGGCCATACTGCCTCGTATATAACGCTAAAATATCGACGGAACCTCAAACACGATTAACTTCCGTTGTGAATACTAGGTCACAGAGTAAGGCAGCTGCAACTGTACAATCTGTACAACCTTCTGGTGGTCAGGCGAATACCTCCAACACAGCTGAAGCCGACATCAACGTTCAGGATAGTAGTTTAAATCCGTCATATGATCCGCCCGATAATCTTCACATTATGATTACGAAAATAGTAGCATCTAAGCAGGCACAATTGCTTGCCGCTTTTAGCGCCTTGTAGACGACCCACTAAGGCTTACTTTATACACAACTTACTGGTTAAAATACAGGAAGTACAGTAGCAGTCATTTAGATTCGAATCAACAAATTTCTAACGCGGAAGAGATCGATAACAACGTATCCAACTTGAACGTGATCCTGAAACAGGTGGCCATTCACGCTACACAGAGACAAATAAAAGCGACAAATAGTTCAAATACGTACACTAACCGGGAAATCGAGAACCTTGTAAGTGAAAAAAGGAGGTTCTATCGCGATAGCAGCGAAATAGGTCACCAGCGGCCCGAATAAGACTGACTGAAGCTACTAAAAGGTTGCAAAACGCACTTAAAAATGAAGACAGTATACAGCATTCTAGTTTCATTGCAAGTATAACTCCGACAGCTTCAACCAAATTCTCATTATGGAAAACATTAAGAAATACTAGTGTGCCCACCGAAACGCAATTTCAAATACGCGACGCAAATGGCGAGTGGGCAATATCAGAAGAGGAAAAAGCCAATGTTTTTGCAAACCATCTGTCCCAGGTATTTCGCCCAAAACCTGCAAGTAGCGACCTCCTTCCACCTGATGATAAAATGTCTGCTGTAATTCCATTGTTTACTAATACAAATAAATTTCTGAATGTCATTAAAGCAACCGTGAATCCAGGTAAAGCACCTGGATATGATTTTATCACGCCTAAAATGATCTTGGAACTTCCCTATATTGCTGTGAAGTTCCTGGAAAATTTATTTAACTTTATTTACTTTCCTAAAGTGTGGAAAATTTCTCTGATTCAAATGATTTTAAAGCCAGGAAAGGACAAACCAAAACCTTCCTCATACAGGCCGATCAGTTTGCTTCCTGCTTAAAATAAAAAATATGTAAAACCGTTCCTCGCGTCAAATAACATTATACCAGACCATCAGTTTGGATTCCGGAAAGGTCACAGCACCATCGAACAAGTAAACCGTCTGACCCAAGCAATTGAAAAATCATTTGAACGGCGAGAATATTGCTGCGCCGTATTTCTGGATGTTGCTCAAGCATTTGACAAAGTCTGGCACTTTGGCCTGACCTACAAAATTTGCAAATACGCATCGAATTCTTGAGTCTTACTTAGAAAACCGCAGATTCAGAGTCAAATGTGGGCAACACGTCACCGATGAACGCGAAATACTAGCAGGTGTGCCCCAAGGAAGAGTCATGGGGCCTATCCTTTACCTTCTGTTTATCACAGATATCCCTATCAGTCCAAACGTGCTAACATCCACTTTTGCCGACGATACCGCTATAATGGCCGCACATAAAAAGGATATTGCATCTATGAATCTAGGTGTACATCTCAGACGAGTAGAATCTTGGCTCTCTGACTGGAGAATAAAAGTCAATGATGCTAAATGCACACAGGTAACTTTCACACTGAATTTTACCACTTGTCCGACATTGAAACTAAACAATATCCCTTTTTCTCAATCTGATCATGTTACATACCATGGAATCCAACTGGATCGCCGACTCACCTGGAGAAGTCATATCGAAACCAAGAAAACTCAACAGAAACTTAAGGTCCACCAACTTCACTGGCTCCTTAACGCGAACTCAAAACTAAGCCTTGAATATAAGGTCCTGCTATACAACAGTGCAATCAAACCTATCTGGTTATACGGTGCCCAGCTATGTGGCAAAGCAAGCTCGAGCAATCTCGACAAAATCCAAAGAGTCCAATCGAAGACATTGCGGCTCATTACCAGTGCACCTTGGTATATGAGGAATGAAAACATCCACCGAGACTTAAAAATACCTCTCGTTAAAGAGGCAATTCAAACAATATAAAGCACAAAGAGAAGCTCAAACGTCATGATAAAATACTTGCTAGACAATTATTGTGCAGTCCAAGCTCTTTAAGACTTCGGAGAAACGAACGCCGTGTTTCCTAATCTTCACTTGTGCTTCATCTGTAACAGTAATCGCGAACACACGCGCCCAAAAGACTGTGTAGAAATCTTTTTTCTACGTCACGTGGCTTAAATGCTCTTATACGTGATCTTTTAAACAGTCAATATCAATAGCGGACGAACACTCAAAAAAGATTGTATAGAATCCTTTATTCTACGTCACGTGGCTTAAATGCTCTCATACGTGATCCTCAAAACAGTAAACCCGAAAAACCTACAAACCTAAATTACGTCGTCCACTCTGCCATTCTAGAGTTATCCGTTATACATACATAACTAGAGCTCTTCACTCTACATAATATCGCGAACACTCTGTAAATGACTGTAATGGTCCTCAGGCCCTTTATCACGAGGTTTAAGCCAAACCAGGTTTAAAATTCTTAGACATGTGATCCATACCAGTTAAATACTATTTTGACCAAATTAATTTAAATTCCTGCCAATTAGCAGAGATCCACATTACAAGAAATCCATACCAGGATTCATTATTGAATTATACTTAAGATTCGTACACTTATTGTTAGGCTCCTTATGAGCAGATTCAATAATTCAAATAAAGCATATATATAAAAAACTTTTAGCGCCCAAATGTCCCAGTTAATGGAAGCCAAAATGGCTGCAATGCTTTCGGGTCTAAATATAAATAATTCTGTAGGCTCTCGGCCCAATGCTCAGCCGCAAATACACAGTTCTCCGCCTCCTAGGATACAACCACTACCAGCGCTAGAGCAACAAACTTTCCGGGTCATGTTTGGTATTTCAACCAATAATGGTGACCGTAGAGTAAACTCCCGCTCCTTAAATAATCCGATTACTTTTAATCTTTCTTCATCAGATCTCATTGGTCGTCCAGACAAAGTTCTCCAAATAATTTCGAATTGGAAGCTCAAGTTCAATGGGGGTCCCAGTAGCTTGTCTGTTGAAAATTTTATTTACAGTGTAAAAGCTCTTACCATGCAAACTTTGCAGGAAAATTACGACTTGCTTTGCCGCAATGCTAGTTCTTTGTTTGACGCCAAGGCAAATGATTGGTTTTGGCGTTATCATCAATCGGTTAATACTATCACTTGGACTTGTTTATGTGCAGCCATGAGACAGAAATATAAGGACTACAGGACTAACGTCGATATACGAGAACTAATTAGAGACCGGACACAAAATCCGAATGAGTCGTTTGATAGTTTTTATGAAGCAATAATAGCTCTTACAGATAGACTTGCCAAAACACTTCCAGATGACACGTTAGTGGAAATTTTAAGGAGAAACTTCCTCACCGACATTCAGCATGAAATTTTAACTTTGCAAATAGAATCCGTACATCAGTTGAGGACTATATGCAAGCGTCGAGAATCCTTCCTTCAGGATATACGCCGGAAACATGGTTTAAAAACGAATATCCGAAATTGATAATGAGGTGGTTGAAACTGATTTGGACTCAGCGAGTAACGAGCGGGAGGAAATTTCAGCGATTTCTTTTTTGTACTGGAACTGCAATTATGCTGTTCATTGTTATCAAGATTGCCTATTAGAGAGAACAATATTCTGTTATGGTTGCGGGCTTCCTGATGTTTTCAAGCCAAATTGTAAGAAATGTAATACAAAAAACGGTCGGGCCGGTACACTGAAAAGTGTGCCGAAACAATCAAGCCAACCGGAAACGGAGTCGGTTTAGTAATTTTAAAGAGATCAGATATAAAACTAATTGACAACGAAAGACTAACTGGATTTGACAGCAATTGCCACCACTCGGCAATTACCACCACTAAAGCTGAGTATAGTGAAGAAATCAACCAATATAAAATATTCAAACCATCTTAACGAATATAACGAAGCACGGAACAGAATTTTTAATAAAGATAATAAACCGTCACGTTCATCACACGTATGAATAGCTTCTGGAAAAAGGTTAGGTGTTATAACAAGAAATTTATCTGCTCATGGTTCCAGAAATATTAAAGAATGCGCACGACGGCCCACTATCCTCACACGGGGGTATCAATAACACTTTGCACAGGATTCGACAATTTTACTTTTGGCCCAATTTAGTTAGCGACGCCAAAACCTACGTTAATAACTGCGAAATCTGTAAATCGACAAAATATCCAAATCATGTACTCAGGCCTCCCATGGGAAATACCGCTGGTTCTCAGAGGTTTTTCCAAAAATTGTATATAGACTTTCTTGGACTTTATCCTAGATCCCGTTCAGGTAACGTTGGAATATTTATTGTTCTAGACCACTTTTGTAAGTTTCCGTTTCGACATGCAGTAAAGAAGTTAACGGCAGATATTATAGTAAACTATATGGAGAAAGATTTGTTCCATATTTTCGGACTTCTAGTAGTAGTTGTCTCAGATAATGGTTTACAATTCCGATCTCATCAGTTCATGCAAATACCTTATTTGATGGATAATTTAAATGAATTTTTTAATTATCATCATCCAAGTAATCACGCTCTATAATATATTTTAATATATATTTTTTATTATGTTATACTTTTATCTATCGTCAAATAAACTGAAAATGAATTGGGCTTAGGCCACATACAAGTCTGTTTGAATTTATGACCTTTTGATTAAATATTCTGCTGCATGTGTTAGGGATCGCAAAGTGCAATAACAATTAGGTATGATTATTGCGATCATGGATAGGCGGCCATAAGAGTAAACAAACGTCAGATTACCCAACACATTTATACATTTATACAAATTATTTATATACTGAAGCATGCAACGGTTTAAACGGGGCAGCTGTAGATGCTAAGGGTAGCCGAACTGAAGCAATCGAACGCTTTTTCACCGGCCTTATAGCTCGTCGGAAGGGGGTGGGGGTTCATTTTTAGCTTCAAAGCTACTAATGCTGCCTAGCTACACGGTATATATAATCAAATGCGTGCGAGCGGAGAGTAGTAATAAAATATCACCATTAAAGATAGAAAGATTGAATTGAGAATTTAGAGGTTGAAACGAATTCCAAATGTGTTGGGTAATCTGACGTTTTTTTACCCTTATGCCCGCCCATCCATGATCGCATTAATAATAGCTGAAATTCTCTTAAAAATATTTACATATATATGTTGCTTACAAATTAAGTGAGAATGTTGAACAGCCGTTAGCAAAAGTCACAACCTCAAACTATCACAAGTCTCTATCATGCGAGACTTTCCTTTAGCATGATTAATACAAACGAACTTGTGGTTATGAAAGTGAGTATGTTATTTTAACTTGGTAGTTTTATGAATCAGTGTTTAATTTGAGTTGCGACTTTTTTCTTCAAACGGTTATTTTTTTCTTACATACAGATGTTTTGAAGCCAAATTGCAGGAAATGTAATATAGAAAGCGGTGGGTCCGGTCGGTACACTGAAAAGTGTGCCAAAACAATCAAGCCAACCGGAAACGGAGTCGGTTTATTAATTTAAAAGAGACCAGATATAAAACTAATTGACAACGAAAGACTAGTGGGATTTGGCAGCAATTGACACCACTCGGCAATTACCACCACTGAAGCTGAGTATATTGAAGAAATCAACCAATATAAAATATTCAAACCATTCCACGTCCGACTTAAGGAATATAACGAAGCACGGAACAGAATTTTTAATAAAGAGAATAAACCGTCACGTTTATCACAGCGTATGAATAACTTCTGGAAAAAGGTTAGGAGTTATAACAAGAAATTCATTTGCTTGGTATTTAGTAAACCAAATGACATCCGACCGTGTACCGAAGCTATTCTCTTTGGGAGAAAGATTCTAGGACTTCTTGATACCGGAGCTTCTGTCAGTTGTATGGGTTCTAAAGCTGCAGATGATTATTTACTTTCTCGCCTTCCTTATAAAAAAATTAGATCGGCAGTTAAAACAGCCGATGGTCAGAGACAAAAGGTTGTTGGTTTTGTAGAAACAACCATTACCTTCAGGCGTAAAGCCAAACTAATAAAAATTTTCTTCATACCTAGTCTGGACAAAGATTTGTTTTTAGGAATTGACTTCTGGCAAGTGTCTGAACTACTTCCTCCTGTTTGAGTCTCTCGGACAGCGATTGTGGAATACTTAGTGTAGAATCATTATCGAATCAAATTCTTCTTTCAGATATTCAAAAACAACGGCTTAATCAGGTGGTGAGCTTGTTTCCATCTTTTGCCAAGGAAGGCTTAGGTAGAACAAATTTGCTTTACCATTCTATAGACACCGAAGGTGCAAAGCCAATAAAACAAAGGCATTTTCCGGTTTCTCCTGCTGTTGGGAAGCTCCTGTATGAAGAATTAGATAGGACGATAGCTTTAGGGGTCATAGAGGAATCAAACAGCGCTTGGTCATCACCTATTGTACTCCACCGCAAACCTGGTAAAAATAGGTTATGCTTGGGCATCAGAAAGCCAAATTCGATCACAATTGGGGATGCATACCCATTGCCTCACATTGATGGTATTTTGAGTAGGCTCCCAAAAGGCGAATTCATAACCAGCTTGGACCTCAAGAATGCCTTTTGGCAGGTTCCATTAGATAAGGGATCTAAGGAGAAGACATCATTTACTGTACCAGGGAGGCCGTGGTATCAGTTCACGGTAATGCCATTTGGGCTTTTCAATGCCCCACAGACTATGTCCCGGTTAAAGGATAGGGTCATTCCACCGGCTCTCAGGACAGAAGTGTTTGTATATATTGATGATCTGTTGATCATTTCAGACACATTTGAAATGCATATTGAGGTATTAAGATGTATTGCACAGAAAATCCGTGATTCAGGATTGACACTAAACGTAGAGAAAGGCCATTTCTGTGTCCCTGAAGTTAGGTATTTAGGTCATCTGGTTGGTAACGTGGTGATTCAAACGGATCCAGAAAAAGTATCCGCTATCGCATATTTTCCTTTACCGAAACAAATCCGACGATTTTTAGGAATGACAGGATGGTACCTGAAGTTTATCTGTGAGTATGCTTCTATTACCACACCATTAACTGATATGCTTAAAATAAACCGAAAATTTGTATGGACCTATAAAGCTCAAGAAACTTTTCAGGTTTTAAAGTCCCATTTTTGCACCGCTCCTGTTGTGCACAGTCCAGATTTCTCGCAGCCGTTTTACATACATTGCGATGCAAGCAAAACTGGTATAGGAGGAGTATTGGTTCAGAAAGATGCGGAATGTGAAGAGGTTCCTATCATCATACAACATTGTTGGGTTAGTTATTGAACTACCGTGTAAGCAACCGTGTGCTAGTCTGTAAAAGTGATCGAGTCGTCCGTCCTAACTAAAGAAAGACAGAAGCTGATTAAAACCATAAGTAGAGGTTATAATTCGATTATCCAGCAGAATACGAAAAAAAACGTGGTAAAAGTGCGGAATTGAATTAAGCTGGCCCATTAAAGTGCAACATTGCCGAGAATTCAGTAGTGTGGAAAATACATACTCTTACCAATATAATAAAGTTGAATGTCGACTTAGTTAAACATTGGATCGGCTTATAATATGAGGAACAAGTCTTAAATTGTTGCCTCTGAGTAATACAGATGAAACATACGATCCTGAAAATATTTATTAAAGAATATCATCAAGATTTCCTAAAAATAATCTTTGCGGCCCGGTGTTTCTTAAAGTGCGGAATTGAATTAAGCTGGCCCATTAAAGTGCAACATTGCCGAGAATTCAGTAGTGTGGAAAATACATACTCTTACCAATATAATAAAGTTGAATGTCGACTTAGTTAAACATTGGATCGGCTTATAATATGAGGAACAAGTCTTAAATTGTTGCCTCTGAGTAATACAGATGAAACATACGATCCTGAAAATATTTATTAAAGAATATCATCAAGATTTCCTGAAAATAATCTTTGCGGCCCGGTGTTTCTTAAATTAATCAATGTGTTTCTTCAGACGTCTGTATGTAAGAAAAAAATAACCGTTTGAAGAAAAAAGTCGCAACAACAAAATTAAACACTGATTCATATAACTACCAAGTTAAATTAACATACTCACGTTCATTAATACAAGTTCGTTTGTCATAATCATAATCATCTCGCATGATAGAGACTAGTTGATATAGTTTTGAGGTAATGACTTTTGCTAACGGCTGTTCAACATTCTCACTTTATTTGTAAGCAACATATATATGTAAATATTTTTAAAAGAGTTTCAGCAACTCTTAATTCGAGCTAAGTTACAGAGAAGATAATAAATGCAGTGAACGGAATAAATCAACAGTAAGCAGCACTCTGGGAATGATCTTTCTTCGAGGAGCCAGCAATGACTTTACATACCTTAGTAAGTACATATGTAAGTCTCTGTAGTTCGACTTCATGATTTTCACGTTGGGCGCCATTTATATACTGTAGCATGCAACGGTTTGAATGGGGCAGCTGTAGATGCTAAGGGTAGCCGAACTGAAGCAATCGCCTGCTTTTTCACCGGCCTTATAGCTCGTCGGAAGGGGGGTTCATTTTTAGCTTCAAAGCTTCTAATGCTGCCTAGATACACGGTATATAAAATCAAATGCGTGCGCGCGGAGAGTCGTAATAAAATATTATGCTGCATGTGTTAGGGATTGCAAAGTGCAATAACAATTAGGAATGATTATTGCGATCATGGATGGGCGGGCATAAGGGTAAACAAACGTCAGATTACCCAACACATTTGACATTCGTATCAACCTCTAAATTCTCAATTCAATCTTTCTATCTTTAATGGTGATATTTTATTACGACTCTCCGCTCGCACGCATTTTATTTTATATACCGTGTATCTAGGCAGCATTAGTAGCTTTGTAGCTTCAAAGCTACTAATGCTGCCTAGCATTAGTAGCTATGAAGCTAAAAATGAACCCCCCTTCCGACGAGCTGGTGAAAAAGCTTGCGAAAAAAATGGAACAAAAAAAATATTTTCTTCTTCAGAAATAACCAAAATAAGTCTGTTTGATTTCAATTTCTATTAACTAAGCCTGCTGGCTAAAACAATTGGACAAACGAATCAAGGAAATAGGCAAGTAATGCGGAAAAAAGAAAGATGGTAGAACTTTATGGTATAGAAACCCACAGGTCTATATTTCCAATTATAGTAAGAGAAAAAATCATCTATTAATTTCAAATTGTGGTCAGATTTAGCTTTTGATATCCAAATGCTGAGTTCCAAACAACTTGAGAACTTAACTTCATGAATTTGTGAAAAGAATAATTAATTTATAGATACTTCAAACACTCAGGATTTAAGGGAATGATGTAACAATCTTGATCCCAACATATTCCATAAGCACTTAAAAGAAATTTATGAAAAAGAGTGTAGATAAGAAAATTAACGTAAAAAAATCATGAGATTTGCGTTCATACTAAAATTAAAAACCAAAGATGTTACATGACAACGGTTTAAGTGGGGCAGCTGTAGATGCTAAGGGTAGCCGAACTGAAGCAATCGCACGCTTTTTTACCGCCCTTATAGCTCTTCGGAAGGGGAGTTAATTTTTAGCTTTATAGCTACTAATGCTGCCTAGCTACACGGCATATAAAATAAAATGCGTGCGAGCGGAGAGTCGTTATAAAATATCATCATTAATAATTGAGAATTTAGAGGTTGATACGAATGCCAAATGTGTTGGGTAATCTGATGTTTGTTTACCCTTATGCCCACCCATCCATGATGGCAATAATCATACCTAATTGTTATTGCACTTTGCGATTCCTAACACATGCAGCAGAATATTTAATCAAAAGGTCAAGAATTCAAACAGACTTGTATGTGGCCAAAGCCCAAGTCATTTTGGGCTTTGGCCACATACGAAAGATAAAAGTATAACATAATAAAAAAATATATTAAAAGAAATTATGGAGCGTGATTACTTGGAAGATAATTGTTACAAAATTCAATTAATTACTCCATCAAATAAGGTATAGCTACATGATAAGGTGAATTAATGCACAATCGTGGGCATTAATTAGCTCATGTGTTGTTATTAACATAACATTTTCGTTACGCATAATAATTATTAATAAGTGGAACGAGAAAAAAAAATTGTTACAGATACTTACATATGTACATACTTAGGTATGAATTCCAAATGTGTTGGGTAATCTGACGTTTTTTTACCCTTATGCCCGCCCATCCATGATCGCATTAATAATAGCTGAAATTCTCTTAAAAATATTTACATATATATGTTGCTTACAAATTAAGTGAGAATGTTGAACAGCCGTTAGCAAAAGTCACAACCTTAAACTATCACAAGTCTCTATCATGCGAGACTTTCCTTTAGCATGATTAATACAAACGAACTTGTGGTTATGAAAGTGAGTATGTTAATTTAACTTGGTAGTTTTATGAATCAGTGTTTAATTTGAGTTGCGACATTTTTCTTCAAACGGTTATTTTTTTCTTACATACAGATGTTTTGAAGCCAAATTGCAGGAAATGTAATATAGAAAGCGGTGGGTCCGGTCGGTACACTGAAAAGTGTGCCAAAACAATCAAGCCAACCGGAAACGGAGTCAGTTTATTAATTTAAAAGAGACCAGATATAAAACTAATTGACAACGAAAGACTAGTGGGATTTGACAGCAATTGACACCAGTCGGCAATTACCACCACTGAAGCTGAGTATATTGAAGAAATCAGCCAATATAAAATATTCAAACCATTCCACGTCCGACTTAAGGAATATAACGAAGCACGGAACAGAATTTTTAATAAAGAGAATAAACTGTCACGTTTATCACAGCGTATGAATAACTTTTGGAAAAAGGTTAGGAGTTATAACAAGAAATTCATTTGCTTGGTATTTAGTAAACCAAATGACATCCGACCGTATACTGAAGCTATTCTCTTTGGGAGAAAGATTCTAGGACTTCTTGATACCGGAGCTTCTGTCAGTTGTATGGGTTCTAAAGCTGCTGATGATTATTTACTTTCTCGCCTTCCTTATAAAAAAATTAGATCGGCAGTTAAAACAGCCGATGGTCAGAGACAAAAGGTTGTTGGTTTTGTAGAAACAACCATTACCTTCAGGCGTAAAGCCAAACTAATAAAAGTTTTCTTCATACCTAGTCTGGACAAAGATTTGTTTTTAGGAATTGACTTCTGGCAAGTGTCTGAACTACTTCCTCCTGTTTGAGTCTCTCGGACAGCGATTGTGGAATACTTAGTGTAGAATCATTATCGAATCAAATTCTTCTTTCAGATATTCAAAAACAACGGCTTAATCAGGTGGTGAGCTTGTTTCCATCTTTTGCCAAGGAAGGCTTAGGTAGAACAAATTTGCTTTACCATTCTATAGACACCGAAGGTGCAAAGCCAATAAAACAAAGGCATTTTCCGGTTTCTCCTGCTGTTGGGAAGCTCCTGTATGAAGAATTAGATAGGACGATAGCTTTAGGGGTCATAGAGGAATCAAACAGCGCTTGGTCATCACCTATTGTACTCCACCGCAAACCTGGTAAAAATAGGTTATGCTTGGGCATCAGAAAGCCAAATTCGGTCACAATAGGGAATGCATACCCATTGCCTCACATTGATGGTATTTTGAGTAGGCTCCCAAAAGGCGAATTCATAACCAGCTTGGACCTCAAGAATGCCTTTTGGCAGGTTCCATTAGATAAGGGATCTAAGGAGAAGACAACATTTACTGTACCAGGGAGGCCGTGGTATCAGTTCACGGTAATGCCATTTGGGCTTTTCAATGCCCCACAGACTATGTCCCGGTTAAAGGATAGGGTCATTCCACCGGCTCTCAGGACAGAAGTGTTTGTATATATTGATGATCTGTTGATCATTTCAGACACATTTGAAATGCATATTGAGGTATTAAGATGTATTGCACAGAAAATCCGTGATTCAGGATTGACACTAAACGTAGAGAAAGGCCATTTCTGTGTCCCTGAAGTTAGGTATTTAGGTCATCTGGTTGGTAACGTGGTGATTCAAACGGATCCAGAAAAAGTGTTCGCTATCGCATATTTTCCTTTACCGAAACAAATCCGACGATTTTTAGGAATGACAGGATGGTACCTGAAGTTTATCTGTGAGTATGCTTCTATTACCACACCATTAACTGATATGCTTAAAATAAACCGAAAATTTGTATGGACCTATAAAGCTCAAGAAACTTTTCAGGTTTTAAAGTCCCATTTTTGCACCGCTCCTGTTGTGCACAGTCCAGATTTCTCGCAGCCGTTTTACATACATTGCGATGCAAGCAAAACTGGTATAGGAGGAGTATTGGTTCAGAAAGATGCGGAATGTGAAGAGGTTCCTATCATCATACAACATTGTTGGGTTAGTTATTGAACTACCGTGTAAGCAACCGTGTGCTAGTCTGTAAAAGTGATCGAGTCGTCCGTCCTAACTAAAGAAAGACAGAAGCTGATTAAAACCATAAGTAGAGGTTATAATTCGATTATCCAGCAGAATACGAAAAAAAAACGTGGTAAAAGTGCGGAATTGAATTAAGCTGGCCCATTAAAGTGCAACATTGCCGAGAATTCAGTAGTGTGGAAAATACATACTCTTACCAATATAATAAAGTTGAATGTCGACTTAGTTAAACATTGGATCGGCTTATAATATGAGGAACAAGTCTTAAATTGTTGCCTCTGAGTAATACAGATGAAACATACGATCCTGAAAATATTTATTAAAGAATATCATCAAGATATCCTGAAAATAATCTTTGCGGCCCAGTGTTTCTTAAATTAATCAATGTGTTTCTTCAGACGTCTGTATGTAAGAAAAAAATAACCGTTTGAAGAAAAAAGTCGCAACTCAAATTAAACACTGATTCATATAACTACCAAGTTAAATTAACATACTCACGTGCATTAATACAAGTTCGTTTGTCATAATCATCTCGCATGATAGAGACTAGTTGATATAGTTTTGAGGTAATGACTTTTGCTAACGGCTGTTCAACATTCTCACTTTATTTGTAAGCAACATATATATGTAAATATTTTTAAAAGAGTTTCAGCAACTCTTAATTCGAGCTAAGTTACAGAGAAGATAATAAATGCAGTGAACGGAATAAATCAACAGTAAGCAGCACTCTGGGAAAGATCTTTCTTCGAGGAGCCAGCAACGACTTTACATACCTTAGTAAGTACATATGTAAGTCTCTGTAGTTCGACTTCATGATTTTCACGTTGGGCGCCATTTATATACTGTAGCATGCAACGGTTTAAATGGGGCAGCTGTAGATGCTAAGGGTAGCCGAACTGAAGCAATCGCCTGCTTTTTCACCGGCCTTATAGCTCGTCGGAAGGGGGGTTCATTTTTAGCTTCAAAGCTTCTAATGCTGCCTAGATACACGGTATATAAAATCAAATGCGTGCGCGCGGAGAGTCGTAATAAAATATTATGCTGCATGTGTTAGGGATTGCAAAGTGCAATAACAATTAGGAATGATTATTGCGATCATGGATGGGCGGGCATAAGGGTAAACAAACGTCAGATTACCCAACACATTTGACATTCGTATCAACCTCTAAATTCTCAATTCAATCTTTCTATCTTTAATGGTGATATTTTATTACGACTCTCCGCTCGCACGCATTTTATTTTATATACCGTGTATCTAGGCAGCATTAGTAGCTTTGTAGCTTCAAAGCTACTAATGCTGCCTAGCATTAGTAGCTATGAAGCTAAAAATGAACCCCCCTTCCGACGAGCTGGTGAAAAAGCTTGCGAAAAAAATGGAACAAAAAAAATATTTTCTTCTTCAGAAATAACCAAAATAAGTCTGTTTGATTTCAATTTCTATTAACTAAGCCTGCTGGCTAAAACAATTGGACAAACGAATCAAGGAAATAGGCAAGTAATGCGGAAAAAAGAAAGATGGTAGAACTTTATGGTATAGAAACCCACAGGTCTATATTTCCAATTATAGTAAGAGAAAAAATCATCTATTAATTTCAAATTGTGGTCAGATTTAGCTTTTGATATCCAAATGCTGAGTTCCAAACAACTTGAGAACTTAACTTCATGAATTTGTGAAAAGAATAATTAATTTATAGATACTTCAAACACTCAGGATTTAAGGGAATGATGTAACAATCTTGATCCCAACATATTCCATAAGCACTTAAAAGAAATTTATGAAAAAGAGTGTAGATAAGAAAATTAACGTAAAAAAATCATGAGATTTGCGTTCATACTAAAATTAAAAACCAAAGATGTTACATGACAAAAAGGTTTTGGCATGTTCGGGCCCCACGTTAGGCGCCATTTATATACTGTAGCATGCAACGGTTTAAATGGGGCAGCTGTAGATGCTAAGGGTAGCCGAACTGAAGCAATCGCACGCTTTTTTACCGCCCTTATAGCTCTTCGGAAGGGGAGTTAATTTTTAGCTTTATAGCTACTAATGCTGCCTAGCTACACGGCATATAAAATAAAATGCGTGCGAGCGGAGAGTCGTTATAAAATATCATCATTAACGATTGAGAATTTAGAGGTTGATACGAATGCCAAATGTGTTGGGTAATCTGATGTTTGTTTACCCTTATGCCCACCCATCCATGATGGCAATAATCATACCTACTTGTTATTGCACTTTGCGATTCCTAACACATGCAGCAGAATATTTAATCAAAAGGTCAAGAATTCAAACAGACTTGTATGTGGCCCAAGCCTAAGTCATTTTCGGTTTATTTGACGAAAGATAAAAGTATAACATAATAAAAAAATATATTAAAAGATATTATGGAGCGTGATTACTTGGAAGATAATTGTTACAAAATTCAATTAATTTCTCCATCAAATAAGGTATTTGCATAGCTACATGATAAGGTGAATTAATGCACAATCGTGGGCATTAATTAGCTCATGTGTTGTTATTAACACAACATTTTCGTTACGCATAATAATTATTAATAAGTGGAACGAGAAAAAAAATTGTTACAGATACTTACATATGTACATACTTAGGTATGTAAAGTCGTTGCTGGCTCCTCGAAGAAAGATCTTTCCCAGAGTGCTACTTACTGTTGATTTTCCGTTCACTGCATTAGTTGTCTTGTCTGTAACTTAAGATTAGCTAAAATTCTCTTAAAAATGTTTAAATATATATGTTGCTTACAAATAAAGTGAGAATGTTGAACAGCCGTTAGCAAAAGTCACAACCTCAAACTATCACAAGTCTCTATCATGCGAGACTTTCCGTCAGCATGATTATGACAAACGAACTTGTAGTTATGCACGTGAGTATGTTAATTCAACTTGGCAGTTATATGAATCAGTGTGTAATTTGAGTTGCGACTTTTTTCTGACATACAGACTTCTGCAGATACACATTGATTAATTTAAGAAACACAGGGCCGCAAAGATTATTTTCAGGAAATCTTGATAATATTCTTTTATTATTTTCAGGACCTTATGTTTCATCTGTATTACCCAGAGGCAACAATTTAAGACTTGTTCCTCATATTATAAGAAGATCCAATGTTTAACTAAGTCGACATTCAAACTTATTATATTGGTACGAGTATGTATTTTCCACACTATTGAATTCTCGGCAATGTTGCACTTTAATGGGTCAGCTTAATTCAACTCCGCACTTTTAACACGTTTTTTTCTTTTTCTGCTGGATAATCGAATTATAACCTCAACTGGTGGTTTCACTTAGCTTCTGTCTTTCTTTAGTTAGGACGGAAAACTCCACCACTTTGACCCACTAACACACGGTAGTTCAATATCTGACCAAACAATGTTGTATGACATGTGAGTTTTGCTAGAGAGCAAATTTTATTTTACTTCTTTGATTAGTTACAGGCAGAACACAAACAAATGGCAGCGATGACAATTAGTGTTAGGTGCTAAATCTATGCAAAAAAAATGGTTTTTGTAGAGAGAATTTAATACAGATAATTGAGATATAGAAGTTATCCTCGGTTGGAGTTGGCACCAGCGGGAAAATTTTGACAAACAGTGGTGGATATCCAGAATCTTAATATTGATGTGGATATAAATATACGTTCCGAAAATAGCACTTACAGAATGAAGAAACAATTAGATCAACGAGCCTTTTTCTTTTTGGTTACTAAGACAACATCGGATGAAAAATCTTTAAATTTAAGTTTCACTTTAAATTCAAAAATAAATGAGTTATAGAAAAAGTTGTGCTTT
Source organism: Hydrotaea diabolus (assembly GCA_963513945.1). Taxonomy (NCBI): domain Eukaryota; kingdom Metazoa; phylum Arthropoda; class Insecta; order Diptera; family Muscidae; genus Hydrotaea; species Hydrotaea diabolus. The sequence goes on from OY740721.1 coordinate 2,562,943, forward strand.
ACCGTGGGTATTACTGGTGGCAAAATGGCAGAGATTTTAATTCTTGCCCCGGAAGAAACCTCGAAGACGCTTGCTACTGAGCGTTTTTTCCCTTTTTGTGCTCACATGAACAAGCAAATGGGTGGTAAATGTCAACATCCTGATAACTAGCTAGAAGTACATTTTGTTAGCTTCACATACAGGAGGCGTTAAAATGTATCATGGCTTTGATTTAAAAAAAAAACACATAAATAGTTTCAAGTTGAAAACAAGCGCCATTACAATTCCCCCACGCCAAAATCTGACTTGGGTCAAGTTCGAGGCCAAAGCTGATACCGCTTGCTAGCAACTTTCAAGCATCTATTGGCGGATGTCTTTGGCATGATACGTGCCGATTAAAACGCATTAGCGGTTTCCAATTCGTAATATGAATTTTCTAGCTTCCTTCGCACGCGTGCTTTTAAGAATGTTGGGGCTAATTTGGCGTTATAGCCTTTTTCGAAGTTACTCTGTTTACAGTTCTTTCTAAATAATTCTTGTCCTATCTCATAGCTCACGTCTCTGCTTCTTAGATTGTAATTTCTCGCATTTCTTTAAAATTGTTTACTCATGAGCTGAACTGCCTTTTCCCCGCTATTTGCAGTGAGTCATTTTTGTCAAACCGTACTGTCCTATCCTCTAACATTTCAAGTTGACGCAAAATTGGATAAGTGGAAACGTTAGTAGCTGACCAAACGCTAAGTAATAAGGTGTGGTTCTTATATAAGCAGGCATGCTACTAAAAGTTCATCCCAGTTTCTTTGATCTGTTTTCACATACGACTTTATTGCTGCTAAGACAGACCTGTTAACTCTCTCTGAGGCGTTTGCTTGAGGAGAGTGAATGGCTGTGTATACGTGGCTAACACGACATCGGTTAAGAAAATCTCTGAACTGATGACATCGGAATTGTGAACCATTATCTGAGACAACCACTTCTGGAACTCCGAAAACATGGAACAAATCTTTCTTCATATAGTTTACTATAATATCTGCTGTAAACTTCTTGACTGCATGTAGAAACGGAAACTTAAAAAGTGGTCTAGGGTAATAAATATTCCAACGTTACCTGAACGGGATCTAGGATAAGGTCCAAGATACAACATACAATTTTTGGAAAAACCTCTGAGAACCAGCGGTATTTCCCATGGGGGGCCTGAATATATGGTTTGGTTGTTTTGCCGATTTACAGATTTCGCAGTTATTAACGTAGGTTTTGACGTCGCTAACTAACTTGGGCCAATATTAAAATTGTCAAATACTGTGCAAAGTTTTATTTATACCCCCGTGTGAGGATAGTGGGCCGTCGTGCGCATTCTTTAAAACTTCTGGAACCATGCTGGTCGGAATCCATAGCTTCCATGCTAAATCATCTTTCACTTGTTCACCTGTTGAATGCTGAGTCCGTCGGTACAAATATCCATCCATAATCCTAAAGTCGGGCATTTTTTCCATGGTCCTCCCAATTTTGTCCAAAAGTTGTCTATATTCGTCCGATTGAAAATGTGTAGAGTTCAGATCAACGAAAACCTCACTGTCATTATCAACATCGGAAACACTTTTAACACCTAGAGCGGACAAGTCGCCAGTATTGGCCCTAGAAAGAGTATCAGGGACAATGTTCAAGCTACCCCTCCGATGCTGAATTATACCCCTGTAGCTTTAAAGCCCATCGTGCTAATCTTGAGCTAAGGTCTGTTTAAGACATGAGCCACTTCAACGACGCATGGTCAGTGATGACAGTGAACTCATGTCCCTCAACATAGGGTCTAAATTTATTAATGCTTAATATTGTTCTCTCTAATAGGCAATCTTGATAACGATGACCAGCATTATTGCAGATCCATCACAAAAAAGAAATCGCTGAAATTTCCTCCCGCTCGTTACCCGCTGAGTCCAATTCATTTTCAATCACCTCATTGTCAATTTCGGATATTCGTTTTTAAATCGAAAGTGGCTATGAGAAGGTGCTTCCATGTTTCCGGCGTATATCCTGAAGGAAGGATTCTCGACGCTTGCATATAGTCCTCAACTGCTGTACGGATTCTATTTTCAAATTTACAATTTCATGCTGTATTTCGGGGAGGATGTATCTCCTTAAAATTTCCATGTGTCATCAGGAAGTGTTTTGGCAAGCCTATCTGTAAGAGCTATTATTGCATCATAAAAACTATCAAACGACTCATTCGGTTTTTGTTTCCGGTCTATAATTAGTTCTGGTATGTCGACGTCAGTCCTGTAGTCTTTATATTCCTGTCTCATGGCTGCATATAAACAAGTCCAAGTGATAGTATTAACCGATTGATGATAACGCCAAAACCAATCATTTGCCTTGCCGTCAAACAAAGAACTAGCATTGCGGCAAAGCAAGTCGTAATTTCCCTGCAAAGTTTGCATGGTAAGAGCTTCTACTCTGTAAATAAAATTTTCAACAGACAAGCTACTGGGACCCCCATTGAACTTGAGCTTCCAATTCGAAATTATTTGGAGAACTTTGTATGGACGACCAATGAGATCTGATGAAAAAAGATTAGAAGTAACCGGACTATTTAAGGGACCGGAGTTTATTTTACGGTCACCATTATTGGTTGAAATACCAAACATGTCACGGAAAGTTTGTTGCTCTACCGCTGGTAGGGTTTGCATCTTAGGAGGCGGAGAACTGTGTATTTGCGGCTGATCATTGGGCCGAGAGCCTACAGAATTATTTTGATTTAGACCCGAAAGCATTACAGCCATTTTGGCTTCTATTAACTGGGACATTTGAGCGCAAAAAGTGACAAGCAATTGTGCCTGCTGTGATGCTACTATTTTCGTTATTATATTTTGAAGATTATCGGGCGGAACATTTGACAGATTTAAACTACTATGCTGAACTGATGTCGGCTTCAGCTGTGTTGAAGGTATTCGCCTGCCGAACAGAAGGTTGCACAGATTGTACAGTTGCAGCTGCCTTGCTCTGTGACCTAGTATTTACACCGTAAGTTAATGGTGTTTGGGGTTCCGTCGATATTTTAGCGTTACATACGAGGCAGTATGGCCTGGTTTTAACAAACTTCATCAAACATGTTTTATGAAAAATATGCCCGCAATAATTCTGATGATAGGGACTGTTGCCCGTAATAACAGTGGCACATGCATCGCAAGCAAACTGTTTTTCGTGTGCCAAAGCTTCTGCAATATTCTCTTTACTGTGTCCCAATGGCATGATTTTCCAAATTGTCTTTAAAAATGCACAATGTAAGATGAAAAACGAAAGAGATTTATGTCTAGCCGAAAAAAAGTGTATGCCTTGCAAAATAAATGTATACCTGTGTGCAAATATTGTAGTTTATCTCAAGATAGTGACAAATACCCATCAGCGGACATACGATATATTAGTTAGAAAAAATCCTTAATCAATTGGGTGTGTGAGAACTCAAAGATAAAACCACCAGTAAGGAGAAGCGTATAAATTTATGGTGCTAAGATATTACTATTTTTCTTTTTTTTTATAAATAACCAATGTCTAGGTAAATAAAGAAAATTTTGTAGTTACTTATAATATTTCGTAAGTCAATATAATTATAAATAAATACTAGTATTTCTATTCGCTTTGAGGACTTCAAAAAATGGAACAAATAAAATTATTTTCTTCTTCAGAAAAAACAACCAAAATAAGTCTGTTTGAATTCAATTGCTATTGACTAAGCCTGCTGCCTACAACAATTGGACAAACGAATCAAGGAAATAGGAACCCACAGGTCTATATTTCCAAGTATAGTAAAAGAACAAAATCATCTATTAATTTCAAATTGTGGTCAGATTTAGCTTTTGATATCCAAATGCTGAGTTCCAAACAACTTGAGAACATAACTTCATGAATTTGTGAAAAGAATAATTAAATTATAGATACTTCAAACACTCAGGATGTAAGGAAATGATGTAACAATCTTGAACCCAACATATTCCATAAGCACTTAAAATACCCCAAAGAAATTTATGAAAAAGAGTGTAGATAAGAAAATTAACGTGAAAATCACGAAGCCGGACTACCAGATAAGTCTATACTAAAAGTAAAACCCAACGATGTTACATGACAAAGAGGTTGATATAAATGTCAAATGTGTTAGGTTATCTGACGTTTGTGTACCCTTATGCCCGCCCATCCATGATCGCAAATACCTAATTGTTATTGCACTTTGCGATTCCTAACACATGCAGCAGAATATTTAATCAAAAGGTCATGAATTCAAACAGACTTGTATGTGGCCAAAGCCCAAGTCGTTTTCGGTTTATTTGACGAACGATAAAAGTATAACATAATAAAAAAATATATTAAAAGATATTATGGAGCGTGATTACTTGAAGATGAATATTACCAAACTCAATTAAATTATACATCAAAAAAGGTATTTGCATAGCTAACATATAAGGTGAATTAATGCACAATCGTGGGCATTAGTTAGCTCATGTGTTGTTATTAACACAAGAAATTCTGGATTACTTTAAAATATTTTATAATGGATAACTTTTAAATTTACTTTCTACGAGCTAAGCGTACCAAACTGCAGAAACATTAACTTGCATATTTTGTTTCTTCTTTCACCACATTCACGGCACAAACAAATTTTTGCAATATGGTCACCTTGCTTTAAAACTATCTGAATTCGAACTTTTTCGTTACGCACCATAAGTATTAATAAGTGGAATGAGAAAAAAAATTGTTACAGAGACTTACATACACATGTACATACTAAGGTATGTAAAGTCGTTGCTGGCTCCTCGAAGAAAGCTCTTTCCCAGAGTGCTGCTTACTGTTGATTTATTCCGTTCACTGCATTAATTGTCTTCTCTGTAACTTAGCTCGAATTAAGAGTAGCTGAAATTCTCTTAAAAATATTTACATATATATGTTGCTTACAAATAAAGTGAGAGTGTTGAACAGCCGTTAGCAAAAGTCACAACCTCAAAACTATCTCAACTAGTCTCTATCATGTGAGATGATTATGATTATAATTATGACAAACGAACTTGTAGTTATGCACGTGAGTATGTTAATTTAATTTGTTAGTTATATGAATCAGTGTGTAATTTGAGTTGCGACTTTTTTCTTCAAACGGATATTTTTTTGAGGCGTTTGCTTGAGGAGAGTGAATATATATATACGTGGCTAACACGATATCTGTTAAGAAAATCTCTGAACTGATGACATCGGAATTGTGAACCATTATCTGAGACAACTACTTCTTGAACTCCGAAAACATGGAACAAATCATTCTCCATATAGTTTACTATAATATCTGCTGTAAACTTCTTAACTGCATGTAGAAACGGAAACTTAAAAAGTGGTCTAGGGCAATAAATATTCCAACGTTACCTGAACGGGATCTAGGATAAGGTCCAAGAAAGTCAACATACAATTTTTAGAAAAACCTCTGAGAACCAGCGGTATTTCCTATGGGGGCCTGAATACATAGTTTGGATGTTTTGCCGATTTACAGATTTCGCAGTTATTAACGTAGGTTTTGACGTCGCTAACTAAATTGGGCCAATAGTAAAATTGTCGAATACTGTGCAAGTGTTTTTTATACCCCCGTGTGCGGATAGTGGGCCGTCGTGCGCATTCTTTAAAAATTCTGGAACCATGCTGGTCGGAATCCATAGCTTCCATGCTAAATCATCTTTCACTTGTTCACCTGTTGAATGCTGAGTCCGTCGGTACAAGTATCCATCCATAATCCTAAAGTCGGGCATTTTTTCCATGGTCCTCCCAATTTTGTCCAAAAGTTGTCTATATTCGTCCGATTGAAAATGTGTAGAGTTCAGATCAACGAAAACCCCACTGTCATAATCAACATCGGAAACACTTTTAACACCTAGAGCGGACAAGTCGTCAGTATTGGCCCTAGAAAGAGTATCAGGGACAATGTTCAAGCTACCCCTCCGATGCTGAATTATACCACTGCAGCTTTAAAGCCCATCATGCTAATCTTGAGCTAAGGTCTGTTTAAGACATGAGCCACTTCAACGACGCATGGTCAGTGATGACAGTGAACTCATGTCCCTCAACATAGGGTCTAAATTTATTAATGCTTAACAAAACTGCTAAACATTCTTGTTCGGTCACGGAATAGTTACGTTGGGCTTGGTTGAGCTTCTTTGACATAAATACGAACCAATACTCCTCCTATAACAGTTTTGCTTGCATCGCAGTGTATGTAAGACGGCTGCGAGAAATCTGGACTGTGAAAAACAGGAGCAGTGCACAAATGGGACTTCAAAACCTCAAAAGCTTCATCAATATATACAAACACTTCTGTCCTGAGAGCTGGTGGAATGACCCTATCCATTAACCGGGACATAGTCTGTGGGGCGTTCCATAGCCCAAATGGCATTACCGTGAACTGATACAACGGCCTCCCTGGTACAGTAAATGTTGTCTTCTCCTTATATCCCTTATCTAATGGAATCTTGAGGTCCAAGCTGGTTATGAATTCGGCTTTTGGGAGTCTCCTCAAAATACCATCAATGTGAGGCAATGGGTATGCATCCCCTATTGTGACCGAATTCTGCTTTCTGCTGTCCAAGCATATCCTATTTATTTTCTTGATTCCTCTATGACCCCTAAAGCTATCATCATATCTAATTCATCATACAGGAGCTTCTCAACAGCAGGAGAAACTGGAAAATGCCTTTGTTTTATTGGCTTTGCACCTTCGGTGTCGATAGAATGGTGTAGCAAATTTGTTCTACCTAAGCCTTCCTTGGCAAAAGATGGAAACAAGTTCACCACCTGATTAAGCCGTTGTTTTTGAACATCTGAAAGAAGAATTGGATTCTATAATGATTCTACACTAAGTATTCCACAATCACTGTCCGAGAGACTCAAACAGGATGGAAGTAGTTCAAACACTTGCCAGAAGTCAATTCCTAAAAACAAATCTTTGTCCAGACTAGGTATAAAGAAAATTGTTATTGGTTTGTCTTTACCTCTGAAGGTAATGGTTGTTTCTACAAAACCAACAACATTTTGGCTCTGACCTTCGGCTGTTTTAACTGACGATCTAAGTTTTTTATAAGGAAGACCAGAAAGTAAATAATTATCAGCGGCTTAAGAACCCATACAACTGACAGAAGCTCCGGTATCAAGAAGTCCTAGAATCTTTCTCCCAAAGGGAGTAGCTTCGGTATACGGTCGGATGTCATTTGGTTTACTAAATACTGAGCAGATGAATTTCTTGTTATAATTCCTTACCTTTTTCCAGAAGCTATTCATACGTGTGATGAACGTGACGGTTTATGCTCTTTATTAAAAATTCTGTTCCGTGCTTCATTAAGTCGGACGTGTAAAGGTTTGAATATTTTATATTGGTTGATTTCTCCACTATACTCAGATTCAGTGGTGGTAATTGCCGAGTGGTGGCAATTGCTGTCAAATCCAGTTAGTCTTTCGTTGTCAATTAGTTTTATATCTGATCTCTTTAAAATTACTAAACCGACGCCGTTTCCGGTTGGCTTGATTGTTTCGGCACACTTTTCAGTGTACCGGACCGACCGTTTTTTGTATTACATTTCCTACAATTTGGCTTAAAAACATCAGGAAGCCCGCAACCATAACAGAATATTGTTCTCTCTAATAGGCAATCTTGATAACGATGACCAGCATTTTTGCAGTTCCAGCACAAAAAATAAATCGCTGAAATTTTCTCCCGCTCGTTACCCGCTGAGTCTAAATCAGTTTCAATCACCTCATTGTCAATTTCGGATATTCGTTTTTAAATCGAAAGTGGCTATGAGAAGGTGCTTTCATGTTTCCGGCGTAAATCCTGAAGGAAGGTTTCTCAACTGCTGTACGGATTCTATTTGCAAATTTAAAATTTCATGCTGTATTTCGGGGAGGATGTATCTCCATAAAATTTCCACGTGTCATCAGGAAGTGTTTTGGCAAGCCTATCTGTAAGAGCTATAATTGCTTCATAAAAACTATCAAACGACTCATTCGGTTTTTGTTTCCGGTCTATAATTAGTTCTCGTATGTCGACATCAGTCCTGTAGTCTTTATATTCCTGTCTCACGGCTGCTCATAAATAAGTCCAAGTGATAGTATTAACCGATTGATGATAACGCCAAAACCAATCATTTGCCTTGCCGTCAAACAAAGAACTAGCACTGCGGCAAAGCAAGTCGTAATTTCCCTGCAAAGTTTGCATGGTAAGAGCTTCTATTCTGTTAATAAAATTTTCAACAGACAAGCTACTGGGACCCCCATTGAACTAGAGCTTCCATTTCGAAATTATTTAGAGAACTTTGTATGGACGACCAATGAGATCTGATGAAAAAAGATTAGAAGTAACCGGACTATTTAAGGGACCGGAGTTTATTTTACGGTCACCATTATTGGTTGAAATACCAAACATGTCACGGAAAGTTTGTTGCTCTACCGCTGGTAGGGTTTGCATCTTAGGAGGCGGTGAACTGTGTATTTGAGGCTGATCATTGGGCCGAGAGCCTACAGAATTATTTTGATTTAGACCCGAAAGCATTACAGCCATTTTTGCTTCCATTAACTGGGACATTTGAGCGCTAAAAGTGGCAAGCAATTGTGCCCGCTGTGATGCTACTATTTTCGTTATTATATTTTGAAGATTATCGGGCGGATCATTTGACAGATTTAAACTACTATCCTGAACTGATGTCGGCTTCAGCTGTGTTGAAGGTATTCGCCTGACCAACAGAAGGTTGCACAGATTGTACAGTTGCTGCTGCCTTACCCTGTGACCTAGTATTAACACCGGAAGATAATGGTGTTTGAGTTACATACGGAGCAGTATGGCCTGGTTTTAATAAACTTCTTCAAACATGTTTTATGAAAAATATGCCCGCAATAATTCTGATGATAGGGACTGTTGCCCGTAATAACAGTGGCACATGCATCGCTAGCAAACTGTTTTTCTTGTGCCAAAGCTTCTGCAATATTCTCTTTACTGTGTCCCAATGGCATGGTTTTCCAAATTTTCTTTAAAAATGCACAATGTAAGATGAAAACCGAATTTAAAATGTTCCACTTCTTAAAGAGATTTATGTCTAGCCGAAAAAAGTGTATGCCTTGCAAAAGAAATGTATACATGTTTGCAAATATTGTAGTTTATCTCAAGATAGTGACAAATACCCATCAGCGGACATACGATATATTAGTTAGAAAATATTGTTTATCCAATTGGGTGTGTGAGAACTCAAAGATAAAACCACCAGTAAGGAGAAGCGTATAAATTTATGGTGCTAGGATATTACTATTTTTCTTTTTTTTATAAATAACCAATGTCTAGGTAAATAAAAAAAATTTGTAGTTACTTATAATTCTTCGTAAGTCAATCAGGACTTTAAAAAATGGAACAAAAAATAATATTTTCTTCTTCAGAAATAACAACCAAAATAAGTCTGTTTGAATTCAATTGCTATTGACTAAGCCTGCTGCCTACAACAATTGGACAAACGAATCAAGGAAATAGGAACCCACAGGTCTATATTTCCAAGTATAGTAAAAGAACAAAATCATCTATTAATTTCAAATTGTGGTCAGATTTAGCTTTTGATATCCAAATGCTGAGTTCCAAACAACTTGAGAACATAACTTCATTATTTTGTGAAAAAAATAATTAAATTATAGATACTTCAACCACTCAGGATGTAAGGAAATGATGTAACAATCTTGAACCCAACATATTCCATAAGCACTTAAAATACCCCAAAGAAATTTATGAAAAAGAGTGTAGATAAGAAAATTAACGTGAAAATCACGAAGCCGGACTACCAGATTTGAGTCCATACTAAAAGTAAAACCCAACGATGTTACATGACAAAGAGGTTGATATAAATGTCAAATGTGTTAGGTTATCTGACGTTTGTGTACCCTTATGCCCGCCCATCCATGATCGCAATAATCATACCTAATTGTTATTGCACTTTGCGATTCCTAACACATGCAGCAGAATATTTAATCAAAAGGTCATGAATTCAAACAGACTTGTATGTGGCCAAAGCCCAAGTCATGTTCGGTTTATTTGACGAAAGATAAAAGTATAACATAATAAAAAATATATTAAAAGATATTATGGAGCGTGATTACTTGGAAGATGAATATTACCAAATTCAATTATTAAATTATCCATCAAATAAGGTATTTGCATAGCCACTATATAAGGTGAATTAATGCACAATCGTGGGCATTAGTTAGCTCATGTGTTGTTATTAACACAGGAAATTCTGGATGACTTTAAATATATTTTATAATGGATAACTTTTAAATTTACTTTCTACGAGCTAAGCGTACCAAACTGCAGAAACATTAACTTGCATATTTTGTTTCTTCTTTCACCAAATTCACGGCACAAACAAATTTTTGCAATATGGTCACCTTGCTTTAAAACTATCTGAATTCGAACTTTTTCGTTACGCACTATAAGTATTAATAAGTGGAATAAGAAAAAAAAATTGTTACAGAGACTTACATACACATGTACAAACTAAGGTATGTAAAGTCGTTGCTGGCTCATCGAAGAAAGATTTTTCCCAGAGTGCTGCTTACTGTTGATTTATTCCGTTCACTGCATTAATTGTCTTCTCTGTAACTTAGCTCGAATTAAGAGCAGCTGAAATTCTCTTAAAAATATTTACATATATATGTTGCTTACAAATAAAGTGAGAATGTTGAACAGCCGTTAGCAAAAGTCACAATCTCAAATCTATCTCATCTAGTCTCTATCATGCGAGATGATTATGACAAACGATCTTGTAGTTATACACGTGAGTATGTTAATTTAACTTGGTAGTTATATGAATCAGTGTGTAATTTTAGTTGCGACTTTTTTCTTCAAACGGTTATTTTTTTTCTTACATACAGACGTCTGCAGAAATACATTGATTAATTTAAGTAACATCGAGCCGCAAAGATTATTTGCAGTAAATCTTGATGATATTATTTTATAAATATTTTCAGGATCTTATGTTTCATCTGTATTGCCCAGAGGCCGGTCCAATGTTTAACTAAGTCGACATTCAAATTTATTAACTTGGTACGAGTATTTTTTTCCCACTACTGAATTCTCGGCAATGTTGCAATTTAATGGATCAGCTTAATTCAATACCGCACTTTTAACACGTTTTTTCCTTTCTGCTGGATAATCGAATTATAACCTCTACTGGTGGTTTCACTCAGCTTCTGTCTTTCTTTAGTTAGGACGGACAACTCGACCACTTTGACCCACTTATACACGGTTGCTTACACGGTAGTTTTGTGACATGTCAGTTTTGCTAGAGAGCAAATTTATTTTACTTCTTTGATAAGTAACAGGCAGAACACAAACCAATGGCAGCGATGAAAGTTAGTGTTATTTGCCAAATCTCTGCAAAAAAATGTTTTTTGTAGATAATTTAATACAGATAATTGAGAAATAGAAGCTACCCTCGGTTGGAGTTGGCACCAGCGGGAAAAATTTTACAAACAGTGGTGGATATCCAGAATCTTAATATTGAATAATATAATATTGGAAGCAACGTTTCCGTTTTAGATCAACGAGCCTTTTTCTTTTTGGTTACTAAGACAACCTCGGAAGACAACTCTTTAAATTTAAGTTCCACTTTAAATTCACAAAGAAATGAGTTAAAGAAAAAGTTGTGTTTTACCGTGGGTATTAATGGTGACAAAATGGCCGAGGTTTTAATTCTTGACGCGGAAGAAACCTAGCAGACGCTTCCTACTTTGCGCTCTTCTCCTTTTTGTACACACATGAACAAGCAAATGGGTGGTAAACGTCAACACCCTGATAACTAGCCAGAAGTAAATATTGTTAGCTTCACATACACACGCAGAGAAAAAATATGGTTAGTATATGGTCACGGCAATAATAATATGTTCTCCGTAATAAAAGTATGTTCGTCGCAACCATAGTATTGTTTTCTGAATTTAATTTTGACAGTGGTATGATTGCCGCAATATTCATATTGTTGAAATGTAACAATAGTATTATTACCAAATTTATAAATGAAAATATGGTTATAGCAACCATATAAACATGGTTGATGCAACAAAAGTATTGTTTTTTAAAATTTACGTTAACAATAATATAATTACGGCAATCATACCGTATGGTTGCGAATATAAACATAACAAAACAGATTTTATAGAGCACCAAAAAAAACACATGCACACGATACAGTGCATGGTTGTTGTCCATCTTAAAAAACAACAATCGGAAGGTCGTTCGAGGGATTTTTATTGTGTTTATTTTGTTTGGTGAAATACTCTACTCCGATTGGCTCTCGTTTTTTTTTTAAATCTGACTGCACTTAAGTATATAGCCATTGATCATGGTTTAATCAACTTCGTTACTTGGGGTCTACGGTTGGTGAAGTAGCATTTTCCCCAGCTGGCAACTAAAAATATTTTCGACTGCCGTTGGAATATATATTTTTGTTTCTTGAATGAAATGTTCAATAAAAGCAACGACTCAAATTTGGCTATGAACTAATTGTAATGAAATTTAAAATAACTTGTTTGATTAAAATCTCTATTTTTGAATAACAACATTACCCAATCCTAATAAATAATTTTGGGGATCATAGTATGGTTGAGTGAATCAAACTATGGTTGTATGAATAATAGCATTGTTGAGTGTGAATCATACTATGGTTGTGAAGATCATACTATGGTTGTTTGAGAAAAATACTATGGTTGTGAGGATCATAATATGGTTGTGGAGATAATAGTATGGTTGAGTGTGAATCATACTTTGGTTGTGAAGATAATAGTATGGTTGTGTGTGAATAATACTATTGTTGTGAGGATCATAATATTGTTGTGGCACAACCATATACCCAACAATAGTATGATCCTCTTCAAATATTGTCACCACAACCATACTTTTTTTCTGCGTGCAGATGGCGTTAACATGTATTATGACTTTGATTCAAAAATAAACACAATATAAATAGTTTCACGTTGAATAAAAGCGCCCATACATATATTCGGGGTGTTTTTTAGGAGCTTCAGAATTGTTTATTATCAGAATTGAAAATCTATAGCGATTTCTTTGGTACCATTAAACCGTCTCGGGTTTGTCTTTTTCAAAACCGATGTTCGAATCAACTGTGTAATTTGTCCAACATTTGTGGCAGCGCAGAGCACTTGTTAATGCTGAACTACATATTTCATGCCGAAAAATAATATAATATAATAAGGGAGAATGGAAAGAAATAATACGGACTCTGCATTTTTTTACGAGGGTGGTGAATAAGTGGCATATATCCTATAATTACAAGCAATATTATGTTTGTTATCAGTTTGTTAGAGGGCAAATGTGTGTAGCTACTAAAAAAAATTACCTTAACCCAAATTCAAGTTGAAGAACGTCGGTTAAGATTTGCATATAGCTTTGCACATATGATGAATTTCATGTAAAAATCGAGATGCATTGAACCCGACCCCCTCAGATATCGGTGAAATTTTGTTCATAGCTAAATTTGATCAATACAAACAAACTCTCATTTTTAGAAATGACTGTTTTGGGATTTTTTGGGCGTGGCACAGTGGGAAAGTTTTGGAAAATGGTCGAAAAGAGCTCCATTTAAACTACAATAACTCAGAATGGGCTGAACCGATTTGCATGATCTTGGTATCATTAAAAAGATATTTTAAAAGGCTTTATGACACGTTTAAAAAAAAGAAAAAAAATACACTGTAAAAAATTTTATAAAAAAAAAAAATTTTAACTAACGAAAAAACCAAAAAGATCAAGGGTTTTTTTACAGTGTATTATTTTTTTAGAAAGGTTTATCCTTCACCTATACCATACCAAAAAATAAAAATGGGTTCTTTTTTAGTTTTTTTTATATAATTTTTTAAGTAGTGTCACTTCTAGTAATTGCCCTTATATTTTATAACAAAAAAAAAATTTAGGTAACGAAAAACGAAAAAAGATCAATGATTTTATACAGTTTATTATTTTTTTAGAAAGGTATTTCCTTCACCTATAACATATCCAAAAAGTAAAATGGGTTCTTTTTTATTTTTTTTTATATAATTTTTGAAGTTGTGTCACTTCTAGTAATACGTACCGAAAGTTTTCGAAATAATTCGAATAAGAGCGAAAATATCAGGTCACATTCTTACACATTTACAAAATAGTTCAACAATTCTAACATTTTTTAAATGTTTACAAATAAAAAACCATCAACAACTGTTTATATTATTTGCCATGTTTTTATTAATTTGTGTTTTATTTTATTTACATTTTTTTTAAGTTAATTATTTGTAAGAAATTTTGCGCTGCTCAAATTTGGCACAGTCAGAATATCTGCGCACATGTAGAAAAGTTTCATTTATCGGAATGAATGAATGAAAGCGTTGAGTTCCTGTTATAGTTTGAGCTTCTTTATATCTTGAAAATAGCTTTTCTTTAACGTTGTTGTATTCGTCAGCATCTGCGTAAGCAACTTGTATGGTGGTGTTATATGTTTCTGATGACCAGTGATAGAGTTGCCTTGTTGTCTGGGTTTCATTTTTATTTGCAATACTATAATTTCGAGCACCTCTCTTCAATGTTCCTCCGATTCCATCACATGCAGATTTTCCGTGACTGGTAGCATAAAAGTGCCATTCAGCGTCAATACCAAAATTTGTGATGGCATAAATTAATGAAGTTATATTTATTTTTATATTGTGCTCCTGCACCATCTGATACGTAAATGATTTTATTAATATTGTTGGTTATATTGGCCTTCACGAACTGTATCATTCATTCATTCCGATAAATGAAACTTTTCTACATGTGCGCAGATATTCTGACTGTGCCAAATTTGAGCAGCGCAAAATTTCTTACAAATAATTAACTTAAAAAAAATGTAAATAAAATAAAACACAAATTAATAAAAACATGGCAAATAATATAAACAGTTGTTGATGGTTTTTTATTTGTAAACATTTAAAAAATGTTAGAATTGTTGAACTATTTTGTAAATGTGTAAGAATGTGACCTGATATTTTCGCTGTTATTCGAATTATTTCGAAAACTTTTGGTACGTATTACTAGAAGTGACACTACTTCAAAAATTATATAAAAAAAATAAAAAAGAACCCATTTTACTTTTTGGATATGTTATAGGTGAAGGAAATACCTTTCTAAAAAAATAATAAACTGTAAAAAATCATTGATCTTTTTTCGTTTTTCGTTACCTAAAATTTTTTTTTGTTATAAAATATAAGGGCAATTACTAGAAGTGACACTACTTAAAAAATTATATAAAAAAAACTAAAAAAGAACCCATTTTTATTTTTTGGTATGGTATAGGTGAAGGATAAACCTTTCTAAAAAAATAATACACTGTAAAAAAACCCTTGATCTTTTTGGTTTTTTCGTTAGTTAAAATTTTTTTTTTATAAAATTTTTTACAGTGTATTTTTTTCTTTTTTTTAAACGAGTCATAAAGCCTTTTAAAATATCTTTTTAATGATACCAAGATCATGCAAATCGATTCAGCCCATTCTGAGTTATTGTAGTTTAAATGGAGCTCTTTTCGACCATTTTCGCGTTTTTTCCAAAATTTTCCCACTGTGCCACGCCCAAAAAATCCCAAAACAGTCATTTCTAAAAATGAGAGTTTGTTTGTATTGATCAAATTTAGCTATGAACAAAATTTCATCGATATCTGAGGGGGTCGGGTTCAAAATTTCAGTTTTATCTCGATTTTTAAATGAAATTCATCATATGTTCAACTGATTTTTTGTCTGGAGCTTTAGAAGTGTATTTTTCTGGGACGAGTCCCGAAGTTAAACACTAAGTATATGATGTCGCTAAATTTTACGATGCATACTTAATTAGGTAGCAATGCCGAGTGTTCAGTTTAAACGGTAAAAGTCGGGACATATAGATAAAATGTCATTAATAAAACTTTATTATGCAAACAAAACATTGGCTTTTTTGGTCCCCAAATTATGGGCAATGCATACATATAAGTATATATAAATATTTTAAAGTATATTACTATTAGAATATTCAAAATATAAATTAGCTTAAACTTTACTTATTATAAGTATTATTTTGGAGAAAGCGGGAGTAATAAAAATATCTGTAGGTAGAATCTCGGTAAGATCTAATCGACAAAGTGGATAATCCTGGTCCTCAGTTGAGGGTATCTTCGTGATGGCGAAGGATGTATCGTTAAACCGTTGAATTGCGTCATCTTCCAGAGAGTTAAATCTTTTGGGGAGATATAATATTTTTCAGCTGTCTTCAATGCGATTGTATCTCCAAACCTTGTAAATGTTCTGTATGCTTTAGTTATGTTGTAGTTTTTGTGTGGTTGCTAAGAATTAATTGAAATTGAACAACGAAATTAATTCTGTATTTGAACTCATCATGGGAAACTTTATTGAAAACTGTACAGTCTCTCCATATTCTACTCATTATTTATATTGTCTCAATAAACTTTACTAACAAATTAGTAAACTTTAAAGCGAAAGTGAGAATGAAATGTATTTATTGTCATGAATTAACTATAGCAAATGCGATAGTGGAAGATTGAGGGAAGTAGATCTATTCTTTTTCAAAAGCAACAAACACACGCAAACAAAAGAAAATTGAGTGAAAAACTGCACCAACTTTATCAATTAAAAAATAAAGGAAGTTAATAATATTATTGTTGCATATTCCCATTTATTTAGAAATTGCTTAAAAATAATAGCAATAAATGATTATTACCAGAAAAAAATTTTAACAACACAAAACAAAAAAATATTTTTTTTATTTACTTATATAATTTTTGTTTTTATGATATTTTATTTATTAAGAATAAAACAGCAGTTTCATGGAAGAACCAGACATATTAAATTGCCTAGATCTCACAAGGGGACGCGGCATCATTTGAGCTTGTCCTTCCACGTTCTCTTCACTGGTATCTTCCTCGTCTTCTTATTAGAAAATTAAAAAATGGTTGAGCATTTTGAATGTAGTCGGCTTCCGTAGCTTTTTCGTTGGGCTGATATAGCTCATGTATGTTAGCTTTTCTTTCTATTTCTTCTAAACTTGAATAATCCATACAGTTGTCAGCACAATCATGTGTTGATCCGGATAACTCAATGAATTCAATATGCTTAAGGGGGTACCTCAACATTTGAACCTAACCTTCGTCATCGTCGTTCTCTCCACTGGTATCTTCCTCGTCTTCTTCTAATGGGAATGCTTGAACATTTCGAATGTAGTCGAGTTCCATAGCATCTTCGTTGGGCTGATATAGCTCATGGATGTTAGCTTCTGTTTCTTCTTTCTTTAAAATATCAATATTCCAGTACGTTATCAATTTGATGTTTTTTACTTGAATCATCCATACTGTCTTCAGCACAACCACTATGACGACTAAACACACAAACACATACAACCCTAAAACGAAAATTCTCAAAACAATGACTTGAATGCCCCTAAATATAAATATCTTGTTTTCAGAAAATTTCCAAAAAAAAACTCAGATCTCTGACGATCGCTGAAGCAATGACTTCATTAGATATTTATTCATACAACATATCAAATAAAAATGTATTATCTAAGATTATCTGAAAACTACATAGGATTTTCCTATACCCGAATAAAAACGGGGGTCGCATCATCTACAGCTGTAATTATCTTTAGCTATCTGATATAAGTACATAGGATTTTCCAATACCCAAATAACAAAAAGAGTCGCATCACGTACTCATACCCAAGCTAGTAAATTAATTATCTGAAAACTACATCGACTTTCCCATACCCAAATAACAAAAGGGGTAGCATCACGTACTCATACCCAAGCTAATAAAAATTTATTATCTCGAACTATCTAAAAACTACATAGGATTTCCTATATCAAAGCTCATTAATCTTGATTAATGTGCTTTGACCTGGAAAAATTATTATCTGGTATCTGTTTTTTCATACCACTAACATATGTCTTAGATCTATATCTAACTCTGCACTGATTTTCTTTAATTTAAATATTATCCTTTCTTGGCTTAAAAACCTAGTCATAAATTTCATCATTATTGGATGTTAAATCTGGTTTTTAGAACTGAGAAAAGAAAAATCGGATGAACATATATGTGGGAGCTACATCAAAATCTGAACTGGTTTCTACAATTTTAATGACTCCATCAAGATTGTAAGATTCGTCTTCTAGAGATAAAATATTATATCGGATGTTCATATATTTTAATAATATCCTTTCTTGGTCGAAAAAATAAAGTGTCCTAAATTTAGAGCTAAAGATATTAAATCGGAAAAACGTATATGTACAGGAGCTAAATCTGAAGCGGGTTTCTTCAATTTCCCAAATACTTACTCTCGCTAAGTTCCATCAATATGAGATGTAATATGCACTCTTTTGATCTAAAAACAGAAAAAACGGATTAACACAAAGAAACTAACGACATAAAATAGGATGAAAATATATAGGATGAACAGCTATAACTTAATTTGTCCCGATTTTCTTTCATTTTAAAAAAACGTTCTTTCATGGCCGCAAAAATTAACAGTGCTACATTTTATAAAGATTAGACAAACATTGTGGTTTTAAGATATACAAAACAACCGAAGGGAGCTATATCTAAATTTGACCATATTTTCTTTAATTTCTATATACTCCTTCCTTGGCCGACAAAACTTACCGGTGCTATGTTTCATCAAAATTGAATATTATCTGCAACTTCTAAAGCTAAAAACATAAAATCGGATAAACAAATGTGCGGTATTTATATCTAAGTCTGAACTATTTGCCTTCAATCTCAATAACGCCACTCCATGGTCTAGATAAACTTATGCTATTGGGTGTAAAATGTGGCTTTTAGAGTTAAAAACAGAAAAATCGTATGAAAAACTTTAATACCAATCATGATTAAATACGTAAATACCAATCATGATGAAATTTAGCTCGAGTAGATTTTTTTGGGCCCAGAAAAGACTTTTTTAAAACTGGAGAAAATCGGCATAGATTATGTTATAGCTTCATACATATTTGTTCATTTAATTTTATGTTTTAAGATCTAAAGGCCCCCATTACATCAAGGCAGGACGCCAAAAAATTTAAGAAATATCCATTCAGATTAAGATATAGATCACACATATATGTTAATCCGATTTTTTGTGTTTAGATGTTAAATGCATACCTTTGTTTGTGCAAATATTGTTTAAGTTTTTAGCTCAAGAAGCCACTATTATATCTAATCATTACGAAATTTAGCAAACGTTAGTTTTTGGACCAAATAAGGACGTTATAAAAGTTGAAGAAAATCGGTTCAGATTAAGATAAAGCTCCAACATATATGTTCATCCGATTTTTCTGTTCTTAGCTCTAGAAGCCACATCTTACATCAAATCTTGGTGGTATTTGGCACAAGTAAATTTGTTTCCCCGATTCTTCTAATTTAGTTCTTGATCTCTCTCATTTCGGAAATTAATTTTAATTAAATAAAATAAGCAGGGAAAGTACAAAAAAAAACTTAATTGCCGGGAAAGTGATAATCTAAAATTGATTTTATTCATTATTAGTATTAACTTATAAGCAATTTAAGCAGTTTCCGACAGAATAAAACTTAAGTTAAATAAAGACAGTTGAGTAAGAAAAGGTGAAACAAAACAACCAAAATAAAAAAAGGCACAAACACAGCTAAACATACTCTCACAGCAACTAAAATCATTTGTTCTAGTCCTACTTAGCAAAAATTAGGCCCTCTAAGATATGTACATGGAACGGTAACGGTGTGAACCAACATAGACACGAACTGACAGTGTAATAATGTTGCTATCGGAAACTCATCATACAGACAAATACCAATTTCAGATACCTTACTTTAGATTTTATGGTACCCACCACCGCGAAGGTAAGGCACCGGTATCCTTATACATAGACGAATGAAAAATGAAGTAGCAGAAGGAGTCTCACAAAGCTTACAGCAGTTGACAACAATTCGCTAAAAACAGAAAAATCTGATGAAAACTTAAATACCAATCATGATGAAATAAAATCCGATCATGATGAATTTTAGCAAGAGAAGGTTTTTGGGTCAAGACTTTTTTAAAATTGAAGAAAATCGGGGCAGATTAAGTTATAGTTCCTACACATATATGTGGTTTCTTCTTTTATGTCTTTAGCTCTTCTTTAAATTTGAAACACGTTAGTGTTTTTGAGTTCATCCGCTTTTAGCTCTAGAAGCTACATATTACATCATATCTTGATAAAACTTAGCACCAGTAAGTTTGTCGGTCAAGGAATGCTATAAAAATAAATGCAAGTTTCATTTATTTTCATAGCATTTCTTGGTTAGGAACTATAGATTTAACTATAGCTTTCCTAAATATATGGTTATCCGATTTAATGTCTTTAGCTATAGAGGCCACTATTACACCAAATCCTGATGCTATTTGAAGCAATAAAATTTTTGGCACAAGGAAGCCACATCATCCGTCCAGTCTTAATAAAATTTAGGACGATTAGGTTGTTTGTTTCGAGAAAGGTTGTTATAGGAATAGAAGAAAATCGGTGCAGATATGTTCATCCGATTTCATGTTTTTAACTCTAGAAGCCACTTATTACTTCAAATATTGATGAAACTTAGCACTAGTAAGTTTGTCGGCCAAGATAGGACGCTATAGAAATTACCGATAATGGGATCAGATTTAGTAAAGCTTCACACATATTTGTTCATTTAATTTATGTCTTTAGCTCTAAAGGCCTTATTACATTCAATCCTGATAATGTATGACGCATGTTAGTTTTTTGGAACAAGGTAGGACGCCAAAAATTTAAGGAAATCAAGTCAAATTAAGATATAGGTCACACATATATGTTTATTCGATTTTTCTGTTTTTCGATGTTAAAGGCACACCTTTCGTCCAATCTTCATTAAGTTTAGCACGAAGATTTTGGGCAAATAAATTACGTTTTATAAAATTTGAGAAAATCGGTGCAAATATTGTTTAAGTTTTTAGCTCAAGAAGCCACTATTATATCTAATCTTTACGAAATTTGGGAAACGTTAGTTTTGTTGACCAAATAAGGACGTTATTAACCCTGCTTAGATAACGTACGTCTGAGAGACGTACGACTTTTACATTTTGTTCTCCCCCTCTCCCGATCGTTAACGGAGAAACTTCGCACGTTCAGTTATCTCAGTCGTTACCAGTAGCTTATCGGTGGTGGTCGTTTTTGTGCGGTAAGTTCGTTTATTTTGGAGATATTTACAACACGTACGCTTGAGAGACGTATCGTTATCTTTTGTGTAATGTTTGACTTCTTTATATTATAGATTTTTTTTGTCGTTTTCTGTGATATTTAATATATGATTGAACTATTTATATTTAAATTAGATATAAAAATGGCATATAAACGCTGCTTGGATGACACAGAAATTGCTGAGCTATTGAAAAGTGTATTGGAAGACACAGATTCATCGGAAAATGTGTGTTACGAACAAATTTACGAAATGCCATACCCGACGAAGTCAACAATACACCTGGAAGCAGTAGAGATCAGATTGTCCCAAGTAAGAGAAGATACTGCGGCTTCTGCCCATCAAAAATTCGACGCATGTCAAAAATGGTATGTGTCAAATGCGATACAGCTGTATGTGGAGACCACAAATATTTAGTCTGCAATTCCTGCATATGATGCAATTTAATTTTAAATTTTTAAGTTTATAAACCTTAAAACTTATATTATTATCAAAATGCAGTACAAAAATTTTTATTTAGTTTTTTTTTTAACTGAATTTAAGTCCTTCAATGAAGGCTGCTTATTTTTTTTACTTTTTTAAGGCAACTGAAATATTGTCCTAAATTTTATTATTATTTATATATATATTTTTAAACTATGTTCCTATATAAAAGAAAACTGAATAAACTAATGATCTCAATCAAAACATTATTAATTTTATTTTCGTTGAAATCCGTAAAAGGATATAATTTATGATACGTCGTTTAGACGTATCGATATCTTTTGAGTACAAAAAAATAACGTTATCTAAGCAGGGTTAAAGTTGAAGAAAATTGGTTCAGATTAAGATAAAGCGCCCACTTATTTGTTCGTCCGATTTTTCTGTTCTTAGCTCTAGAAGCCACATCTTACATCAAATCTTGGTGGTATTTGGCACAAGTAGGTTTTTTCGACCAAGGACGGACGTTATAAACGTTGCAAAAAATCCATTCAGACTAAATATAGCTCCCAACCATATGTTCACCCGATTCTTCTAACTCAGTTCTTAATTTTTCTCAGCGACAAGAGAGGTCACAAAAAAGAATTCATCTCGGAAATTAATTAGAATAAAATAAGCAGGGAAAGTGCAAAAAAAACTTAATTGCAGGGAAAGTAATTATCTAAAATTGTTTTAATTCGTTATAAGTATTAACTTGTAAGCAATTCAAGCAGTTTCTTACAAAATAAAACTTAAGTTAAATAAAGACAGTTCACCAAAATAAAAAAGGCACACACAGCTAAACATACTCACAACTTGATGAGCCATCATCTCTCTCAAGGTTTAGACAATGCATAAACCATAAGTATTTCTTCAGTGTAAGTTCGCGGAATGCATACTTCCCGATAAATGCAGATGTTAACAACGGAATGAGAGAGGTAACGTTACTAAACCAAAAATAAGTCACTCACCCCACATTGCTTGCAACAACTTTAATAACAAATAAAGTGTAAACACAGCGAAAATAAAAAGCACAGAGGAAAACAACGAACTGGCACAAAACAAACCTAACAAACTCCACATCCAGCCCTACCAAAGGTAAGCCAAACAAAAAAAGTGTCAAAATGGTGAACGGTGAAGAACCACCAAAGTTCACCACGGGTAACAACCAGTTTGCATTGCTGAGCGCAGAAGAACCTCAATGTTACTTATATACCTCTGCAAATGTCGCAACTCAAAGCAGCACAGTGGCTGAAAATCGTTTTTCGTTGGCCAAAATTCTGTAACTTTTGAACCAATCAAAATATTTAAGTTATTTTTTTAATTGATAAATATTCAGTTCAGCTTGACTCAGTTTTAATTACATAAAAATTGATTGAGGACTTTTTAAGGAATTCCAGGTCAAAGTTGAACTTTTGATTTTTTTTAACTTTTAGAGTGAAATATGGGTTTATTTTTTTTATTTATTTAAAAATTTAATATTTTACACTCAAAAAAAAAAATAAAATCGACTGGAGATTTTGCTATTATTACAGAAAAATTAAAAAAATTTTGCTGTCAAATTTTCGGATCAGATGTTGCAATTGATATAGATCTTCATAAATATTTGGTTCAGTTTGACTCAGTTTTAATTACATTAAAATTGATTGAGGACTTTTTAAGGAATTCCAGGTCAAAGTTGAACTTTTGTTTTTTTTTAACTTTTAGAGTGAAATATGGGTTTATTTTTTTATTTATTTAAAAATTTAATATTTTACACTCAAAAAAAAAAATCAACTGGAGATTTTGCTATTATAACAGAAAAATTAAAAAATGTTTGCTGTCAAATTTTCGGATCAGATGTTGCAATTAATATAGATCTTCATTTGTGGAATTTTGTGAAATTTTTCTAGTATTGTTCCTTATTCCTTTTTCGCTGAGTTCCTCTTATAGCTCTCCAAAAGGCACCAAATGATATTTTATGACATCTTCTCCATGGTAAAGGATTTTGTGAACTATTGCAGACTTATTTCTCGATGGGAAGTTGGTTGCGTATATTTTTGCAGTTTCTTTTGCATAATCTCTCATAACTGATTTCTAGTATGTGTTTCATAAGTCGAATTCTGGCATGTAGTGGTGATAATCAAAATTCATATGCATCGGTATTATCTAATGATTTTATCAGGACTTATTTAATTGGTTTGATGTTGCTTGGCATAGAATGCAGCTGGATGCAGCCTTCGTGTTAGTCAAAGCCTGACCTACTTTTCCATCTATCATTATCAGCACTAATTGGTAACATACTTCAATTTGCTGCCCATCTAACTGTAATTTTAATATCCTTTCACGGATCGCGGTAATGGAAAATCTGTGATAGCGGACACATTTTCGGGATCCGTTCGAATCACCACGTTACCAACCAGATGACCTAAATACCTATTTTCAGGGACACAGAAATGGATTTTCTCTACGTTTATTGTCAATCATAATCACGGATTTTCTGTGCAACACATCTTACTACCTGAATATGTCCTTCAAATGTGTCAGAAATGATCAACAGATCATCAAGATATACAAACACTTCTGTCCTGAGAGCCGGTGGAATGACCCTATCCATTAACCGGGACATAGTCTGTGGGGCGTTCCATAGCCCAAATGGCATTACCATGAACTGATACAACGGCCTCCCTGGTACAGTAAATGTTGTCTTCTCCTTAGATATCAAAGCTCAATAAACTTGATTAATGTGCTTTGACCTGGCAAAATTATTATCTGGTATCTGTTTTTTCATACCACTAACATATGTGTTAGATCTATATCTAACTCTGCACTGATTTTCTTTAATTTAAATATTATCCTTTCATAGCTTAAAAACCTAGTCATAAATTTCATCATGATTGGATGTTAAATCTGGTTTTTAGAACTGAGAAAAGAAAAATCGGATGAACATATATGTGGGAGCTACATCAAAATCTGAACTGGTTTCTACAATTTTAATGACTCCATCAAGATTGTAAGATTCGTCTTCTAGAGATAAAATATTATATCGGATGTTCATATATTTTAATAATATCCTTTCTTGGTCGAAAAAATAAAGTGTCCTAAATTTAGAGCTAAAGATATTAAATCGGAAAAACGTATATGTACAGGAGCTAAATCTGAAGCGGGTTTCTTCAATTTCCCAAATACTTACTCTCGCTAAGTTCCATCAATATGAGATGTAATATGCACTCTTTTGATCTAAAAACAGAAAAAACGGATTAACACAAAGAAACTAACGACATAAAATAGGATGAACAGCTATAACTTAATTTGTCCCGATTTTCTTTCATTTTAAAAAAACGTTCTTTCATGGCCGCAAAAATTAACAGTGCTACATTTTATAAAGATTAGACAAACATTGTGGTTTTAAGATATACAAAACAACCGAAGGGAGCTATATCTAAATTTGACCATATTTTCTTTAATTTCTATATACTCCTTCCTTGGCCGACAAAACTTACCGGTGCTATGTTTCATCAAAATTGAATATTATCTGCAACTTCTAAAGCTAAAAACATAAAATCGGATAAACAAATGTGCGGTATTTATATCTAAGTCTGAACTATTTGCCTTCAATCTCAATAACGCCACTCCATGGTCTAGATCAACTTATGCTATTGGGTGTAAAATGTGGCTTTTAGAGTTAAAAACAGAAAAATCGTATGAAAAACTTTAATACCAATCATGATTAAATACGTAAATACCAATCATGATGAAATTTAGCTCGAGTAGATTTTTTTGGGCCCAGAAAAGACTTTTTTAAAACTGGAGAAAATCGGCATAGATTATGTTATAGCTTCATACATATTTGTTCATTTAATTTTATGTTTTAAGATCTAAAGGCCCCCATTACATCAAGGCAGGACGCCAAAAAATTTAAGAAATATCCATTCAGATTAAGATATAGATCACACATAAATGTTAATCCGATTTTTTGTGTTTAGATGTTAAATGCATACCTTTGTTTGTGCAAATATTGTTTAAGTTTTTAGCTCAAGAAGCCACTATTATATCTAATCTTTACGAAATTTAGCAAACGTTAGTTTTTGGACCAAATAAGGACGTTATAAAAGTTGAAGAAAATCGGTTCAGATTAAGATAAAGCTCCAACATATATGTTCATCCGATTTTTCTCTTCTTAGCTCTAGAAGCCACATCTTACATCAAATCTTGGTGGTATTTGGCACAAGTAAATTTGTTCCCCCGATTCTTCTAATTTAGTTCTTGATCTCTCTCATTTCGGAAATTAATTTTAATTAAATAAAATAAGAAGGGAAAGTACAAAAAAAAACTTAATTGCCGGGAAAGTGATAATCTAAAATTGATTTTATTCATAATTAGTATTAACTTATAAGCAATTTAAGCAGATTCCGACAAAATAAAACTTAAGTTAAATAAAGACAGTTGAGTAAGAAAAGGTGAAACAAAACAACCAAAATAAAAAAAGGCACACACACAGCTAAACATACTCTCACAGCAACTAAAATCATTTGTTCTAGTCCTACTTAGCAAAAATTAGGCCCTCTTAAGATATGTACATGGAACGGTAACGGTGTGAACCAACATAGACACGAACTGACAGTGTAATAATGTTGCTATCGGAAACTCATCATACAGACAAATACCAATTTCAGATACCTTACTTTAGATTTTATGGTACCCACCACCGCGAAGGTAAGGCACCGGTATCCTTATACATAGACGAATGAAAAATGAAGTAGCAGAAGGAGTCTCACAAAGCTTACAGCAGTTGACAACAATTCGCTAAAAACAGAAAAATCTGATGAAAACTTAAATACCAATCATGATGAAATAAAATCCGATCATGATGAATTTTAGCAAGAGAAGATTTTTGGGTCAAGACTTTTTTAAAATTGAAGAAAATCGGGGCAGATTAAGTTATAGTTCCTACACATATATGTGGTTCCTTCTTTTATGTCTTTAACTCTTCTTTAAATTTGAAACACGTTAGTGTTTTTGAGTTCATCCGCTTTTAGCTCTAGAAGCTACATATTACATCATATCTTGATAAAACTTAGCACCAGTAAGTTTGTCGGTCAAGGAATGCTATAAAAATAAATGCAAGTTTCATTTATTTTTATAGCATTTCTTGGTTAGGAACTATAGATTTAACTATAGCTTTCCTAAATATATGATTATCCGATTTAATGTCTTTAGCTATAGAGGCCACTATTACACCAAATCCTGATGCTATTTGAAGCAATAAAATTTTTGGCACAAGGAAGCCACATCATCCGTCCAGTCTTAATAAAATTTAGGACGATTAGGTTGTTTGTTTCGAGAAAGGTTGTTATAGGAATAGAAGAAAATCGGTGCAGATATGTTCATCCCATTTCATGTTTTTAACTCTAGAAGCCACTTATTAATTCATATATTGATGAAACTTAGCACTAGTAAGTTTGTCGGCCAAGATAGGACGCTATAGAAATTACCGATAATGGGATCAGATTTAGTAAAGCTTCACACATATTTGTTCATTTAATTTATGGCTTTAGCTCTAAAGGCCTTATTACATTCAATCCTGATAATGTATGACGCATGTTAGTTTTTTGGAACAAGGTAGGACGCCAAAAATTTAAGGAAATCAAGTCAAATTAAGATATAGGTCACACATATATGTTTATTCGATTTTTCTGTTTTTCGATGTTAAACGCACACCTTTCGTCCAATCTTCATTAAGTTTAGCACGAAGATTTTGGGCAAATAAATTACGTTTTATAAAATTTGAGAAAATCGGTGCAAATATTGTTTAAGTTTTTAGCTAAAGAAGCCACTATTATATCTAATCTTTACGAAATTTAGGAAACGTTAGTTTTGTTGATAAAGATTAAGATAAAGCGCCCACTTATTTGTTCGTCCGATTTTTCTGTTCTTAGCTCTAGAAGCCACATCTTACATCAAATCTTGTTGGTATTTGGCACAAGTAGGTTTTTTCGACCAAGGACGGACGTTATAAACGTTGCAAAAAATCCATTCAGACTAAATATAGCTCCCAACCATATGTTCACCCGATTCTTCTAACTCAGGTCTTGATTTTTCTCAGCGACAAGAGAGGTCGCAAAAAAGAATTCATCTCGGAAATTAATTAGAATAAAATAAGCAGGGAAAGTGCAAAAAAACTTAATTGCAGGGAAAGTAATTATCTAAAATTGTTTTAATTCGTTATAAGTATTAACTTGTAAGCAATTCAAGCAGTTTCTAACAAAATAAAACTTAAGTTAAATAAAGACAGTTCACCAAAATAAAAAAGGCACACACAGCTAAACATACTCACAACTTGATGAGCCATCATCTCTCTCAAGGTTTATACAATGCATAAACCATAAGTATTTCTTCAGTGTAAGTTCGCGGAATGCATACTTCCCGATAAATGCAGATGTAAACAACGGAATGAGAGAGGTAACGTTACTAAACCAAAAATAAGTCACTCACCCCACATTGCTTGCAACAACTTTAATAACAAATAAAGTGTAAACACAGCGAAAATAAAAAGCACAGAGGAAAACAACGAACTGGCACAAAACAAACCTAACAAACTCCACATCCAGCCCTACCAAAGGTAAGCCAAACAAAAAAAGTGTCAAAATGGTGAACGGTGAAGAACCACCAAAGTTCACCACGGGTAACAACCAGTTTGCATTGCTGAGCGCAGAAGAACCTCAATGTTACTTATATACCTCTGCAAATGTCGCAACTCAAAGCAGCACAGTGGCTGAAAATCGTTTTTCGTTGGCCAAAATTCTGTAACTTTTGAACCAATCAAAATATTTAAGTTATTTCTTTTAATTGATAAATATTCAGTTTAGCTTGACTCAGTTTTAATTACATAAAAATTGATTGAGGACTTTTTAAGGAATTCCAGGTCAAAGTTGAACTTTTGTTTTTTTTTTAACTTTTAGAGTGAAATATGGGTTTATTTTTTTATTTATTTAAAAATTTAATATTTTACACTCAAAAAAAAAATAAAATCAACTGGAGATTTTGCTATTATTACAGAAAAATTAAAAAATTTTTGCTGTCAAATTTTCGGATCAGATGTTGCAATTGATATAGATCTTCATAAATATTTGGTTCAGTTTGACTCAGTTTTAATTACATTAAAATTGATTGAGGACTTTTTAAGGAATTCCAGGTCAAAGTTGAACTTTTGATTTTTTTTAACTTTTATAGTGAAATATGGGTTTATTTTTTTTATTTATTTAAAAATTTAATATTTTACACTCAAAAAAAAATAAAATCAACTGGAGATTTTGCTATTATTACAGAAAAATTAAAAAAAATGTTTGCTGTCAAATTTTCGGATCAGATGTTGCAATTAATATAGATCTTCATTTGTGGAATTTTGTGAAATTTTTCTAGTATTGTTCCTTATTCCTTTTTCGCTGAGTTCCTCTTATAGTTCTCCAAACGGCACCA
This sequence comes from Hydrotaea diabolus, assembly GCA_963513945.1. NCBI lineage: Eukaryota > Metazoa > Arthropoda > Insecta > Diptera > Muscidae > Hydrotaea > Hydrotaea diabolus. Next base: position 2,592,109 of record OY740721.1, read on the forward strand.
AATGATATTTTATGACATCTTCTCCATGGTAAAGGATTTTGTGAACTATTGCAGACTTATTTCTCGATGGGAAGTTGGTTGCGTATATTTTTGCAGTTTCCTTTGCATAATCTCCAAATTTTCTAGAGTCAATTTCGTCATTGCACGCAAGTACTTCTAGGATTATTTTAAATCTGAAAATAAGGCTTAAGTCCACTCCTGTAATTTCAGATGCTGTTTCTGGATCTGAAAAGAATCTTCTTGCGGTATTGCCTGACCCTTGTTTTGGCTGATCTATAATCAATCCAAATTTCCGATATTCATCTTGAACATGTTTCTTTTTTGAACTTCTTAAATCTTTGTTGGTTTCGTTGTTTCTTATCGATCCTGAAGACCCGAAATTCAAATCATAACTGATTTCTAAAAATTCATATGCATCGGTATTATCTAATGATTTTATCAGGACTTGATTTAATTGGTTTGATGTTGCTTGGCATATAATGCAGCTGGATGCTGCCTTCGTGTTAGTCAAAGCCTGACCTACTTTTCCATCTATCATTGTCAGCACTAATTGGTAACATACTTCAATTTGCTGCCCATCTAACTGTAATTTTAATATCCTTTCACGGATCGCGGTAATGGAAAATCTGTGATAGCGGACACATTTTCGGGATCCGTTCGAATAACCATGTTACCAACCAGATGACCTAAATACCTATTTTCAGGGACACATAAATGGATTTTCTCTACGTTTATTGTCAATCATAATCACGGATTTTCTGTGCAACACATCTTACTACCTGAATATGTCCTTCAAATGTGTCAGAAATGATCAACAGATCATCAAGATATACAAACACTTCTGTCCTGAGAGCCGGTGAAATGACCCTATCCATTAACCGGGACATAGTATGTGGGGCGTTCCATAGCCCAAATGGCATTACCATGAACTGATACAACGGCCTCCCTGGTACAGTAAATGTTGTCTTCTCCTTAGATCCCTTATCTAATGGAATCTGCCAAAAGGCATCCTTGAGGTCCAAGCTGGTTATGAATTCGGCTTTTGGGAGCCTACTCAAAATATCATCAATGTGAGGCAATGGGTATGCATCCCCTATTGTTACCGAATTCTGCTTTCTGCTGTCCAAGCATATCCTATTTATTTGCTTGATTCCTCTATGACCCCTAAAGCTATCATCCTATCTAATTCATCATACAGGAGCTTCTCAACAGCAGGATAAACTGAAAAATGCCTTTGCTTTATTGGCTTTGCAACTTCGGTGTCGATAGAATGGTGAAGCAAATTTGTTCTAGCTAAGCCTTCCTTGGCAAAAGATGGAAACAAGTTCACCACCTGATTAAGCCGTTGTTTTTGAACATCTGAAAGAAGAATTTGATTATATAATGATTCTACACTAAGTATTCCACAATCACTGTCCGAGAGACTCAAACAGGACGGAAGTAGTTCAAACACTTGCCAGAAGTCAATTCCTAAAAACAAATCTTTGTCCAGACTAGGTATGAAGAAAATTGTTATTGGTTTGTCTTTACATCTGAAGGTAATGGTTGTTTCTACAAAACCAACAACATTTTGGCTCTGACCTTCGGCTGTTTTAACTGACGATCTAAGTTTTTTATAAGGAAGACCAGAAAGTAAATAATTATCAGCGGCTTAAGAACCCATACAACTGACAGAAGCTCCGGTATCAAGAAGTCCTAGAATCTTTCTCCCAAAGAGAGTAGCTTCGGTATATGGTCGGATGTCATTTGGATTACTAAATACTGAGCAGATGAATTTCTTGTTACAACTCCTTACCTTGTTCCAGAAGCTATTCATACGTGTGATGAACGTGACGGTTTATTCTCTTTATTAAAAATTCTGTTCCGTGCTTCATTAAGTCGGACGTGGAATGGTTTGAATATTTTATATTGGTTGATTTCTCCACTATACTCAGATTCAGTGGTGGTAATTGCTGTCAAATCCAGTTAGTCTTTCGTTGTCAATTAGTTTTATATCTGATCTCTTTAAAATTACTAAACCAACTCTGTTTTCGGTTGGCTTTATTGTTTCGGCACACTTTTCAGTGTACCGGACCGACCGTTTTTTGTATTACATGTTCTACAATTTGGCTTGAAAACATCAGGAAGCCCACAACCATAACAGAATATTGTTCTCTCTAATAGGCAATCTTGATAACGATGACCAGCATTTTTGCAGTTCCAGCACAAAAAAAAATCGCTGAAATTTCCTCCCGCTCGTTACCCGCTGAGTCTAAATCAGTTTCAATCACCTCATTGTCAATTTCGGATATTCGTTTTTAAATCGAAAGTGGCTATGAGAAGGTGCTTCCATGCGTATATCCTGAAGGAAGGATTCTCGTCGCTTGCATGTAGTCTCAACTGCTGTACGGATTATATTTGCAAATTTAAAATGTCATGCTGTATTTCGGGGAGGATGTATCTCCTTGAAACTTCCACGTGTCATCAGGAAGTGTTTTGGCAAGCCTATCTGTAAGAGCTATTATTGCTTCATAAAAACTATCAAACGACTCATTCGGTTTTTGTTTCCGGTCTATAATTAGTTCTCGTATGTCAACGTCAGTCCTGTAGTCTTTATATTTCTGTCTCATGGCTGCACATAAACAAGTCCAAGTGATAGAATTAACCGATTGATGATAACGCCAAAACCAATCATTTGCCTTGCCGTCAAACAAAGAACTAGCATTGCGGCAAATCAAGTCGTAATTTCCCTGCAAAGTTTGCATGGTAAGAGCTTCTACTCTGTAAATAAAATTTTCAACAGACAAGCTACTGGGACCCCCATTGAACTTGAGCTTCCAATTCGAAATTATTTGGAGAACTTTGTATGGACGACCAATGAGATCTGATGAAAAAAGATTAGAAGTAACCGGACTATTTAAGGGACCGGAGTTTATTCTACGGTCACCATTATTGGTTGAAATACCAAACATGTCACGGAAAGGTTGTTGCTCTACCACTGGTAGGGTTTGCATCTTAGGAGGAGGAGAACTGTGTATTTGAGGCTGATCATTGGGCCGAGAGCCTACAGAATTATTTTTATTTATACCCGAAAGCATTACAGCCATTTTGGCTTCCATTAACTGGGACATTTGAGCGCAAAAAGTGACAAGCAATTGTGCCTGCTGTGATGCTACTATTTTCGTTATTATATTTTGAAGATTATCGGGCGGATCATTTGACAGATTTAAACTACTATCCTGAACTGATGTCGGCTTCAGCTGTGTTGAAGGTATTCGCCTGACCAACAGAAGGTTGCACAGATTGTACAGTTGCTGCTGCCTTACCCTGTGACCTAGTATTAACACCGGAAGTTAATGGTGTTTGAGGTTCCGTCGATATTTTAGCGTTACATACGAGGCAGTATGGCCTGGTTTTAACAAACTTCATCAAACATGTTTTATGAAAAATATGCCCGGAATAATTCTGATGATAGGGACTGTTGCCCGTAATAACAGTGGCACATGCATCGCAAGCAAACTATTATTCTTGTGCCAATGCTTCTGCAATATTATCTTTACTGTGTCCCAATGGCATGGTTTTCCAAATTTTCTTTAAAAATGCACAATGTAAGATGAAAAACGATTTTAAAATGTTCCACCTCTTAAAGAGATTTATGCCTAGCCGAAAAAAAAGTGTATGCCTTGCAAAAGAAATGTATACCTGTGTGCAAATATTGTAGTTTATCTCAAGATAGTGACAAATACCCATCAGCGGACATACAATATATTAGTTAGAAAAAAATCCTTTATCCAATTGGGTGTATAAGAACTCAAAGATAAAACCACCAGTAATGAGAAGCGTATAAATTTATGGTGCTAAGATATTACTATTTTTCTTTTTTTTTATAAATAGCCAATGTCTAGGTAAATAAAGAAAATTTTGTAGTTATTTATAATATTTCGTAAGTCAATATAATTATATATAAATACTAGTATTTCTATTCGCTTTGAGGACTTCAAAAAGTGGAACAAAAAAAATTATTTTCTTCTTCAGAAATAACAACCAAAATAAGTCTGTTTGAATTCAATTGCTATTGACTAAGCCTGCTGCCTACAACAATTGGACAAACGAATCAAGGAAATAGGAACCCACAGGTCTATATCTCCAAGTATAGTAAAAGAACAAAATCATCTATTCATTTCAAATTGTGGTCAGATTTAGCTTTTGATATACAAATGCTGAGTTTCAAACGAATTGAGAACATAACTTCATGCATTTGTGAAAAGAATAATTAAATTATAGACACTTCAAACACTCAGGATGTAAGGAAATGTTGTAACAATCATGAACCCAACATATTCCATAAGCACTTAAAATACCCCAAAGAAATTTATGAAAAAGAGTGTAGATAAGAAAATTAACGTGAAAATCATGAAGCCGAACTACCAGTTTTGAGTCCATACTAAAAGTAAAATCCAAAGATGTTACATGACAAAGAGGTTGATATAAATGTCAAATGTGTTAGGTAATCTGACGTTTGTGTACCCTTATGCCCGCCTATCCATGATCGCAATAATCATACCAAATTGTTATTGCACTTTGCGATTCCTAACATATCCAGCAGAATATTTAATCAAAAGGTCATGAAATTAAACAGACTTGTATGTGGCCAAAGCCCAAGTCATTTTCGGTTTATTTGACGAAAGATAAAAGTATAACATAATAAAAAAAATATATAAAAAGATATTATGGAGCGTGATTACTCGGAAGATGAATTTTACCAAATTCAATTAAATTATCCATCAAATAAGGTATTTGCATAGCTACTAGATAAGGTGAATTAATGCACAATCGTGGGCATTAGTTAGCTCATGTATTGTTATTAACACAGGAAATTTTGGATGACTTTAAATATATTTTATAATGGATAACTTTTTGATGAATTATTCAAATCGTTGTAATTTATAAGTCTTAATTTAATAGAAAACAAAGTAAAAATGCGTAGTAGTTCACAGCATGAGTTCAATAGGAATACTAAAAAGAATGCAAAACATAAAATACATAAGAAGCAAGAAACATCAAACATGTTGTAAAAAGGGTTGCCATATAAATTCAATAAAGGGTTGCCATATAAATTCAATACTCCCTCACAACATGGATGAGGCTTAACAGAAAAATTAAAATTTCATTTTAAATTCATTAATTTCAAAAAAGAGCAATGTTTCGTCTTGAAGAGATTTTAAGTCATCACATAAGCAATCATATTTGCAGTTGGGCAGTACTCTAGCCGTACTTCTTGATTATGGACCAAATCTCGTATATGATGAAAACGGATATCTATGTGCTTGCTCCGTTTATGATATACGGGGTTCTCGGCTAATTTCTTGGCACCTTGGTTGTCGATATGAAGAATAACAGGACCTTCTTTCCAAGCTTTAATTTCGTTCAAAAGTCTCTTTAAATATAGAGCTTCCTTAGCTGCTTCAGAAGCCGCCACATATTCGGCCTCTGTACTACTAAGAGCAACCGAAGTCTGTTTTCTGGATTCCCAAGTAATAGGACATCCACCATAATAAAATACAAAACCCTCATAAGATTATCTGTCTACGGAGTTTCCGCCCCAATCGGCATCGACGTAGCCCTCTAGGCTGCCATTCTTGTTTTCATAAATCAGCTTTAAATCTTTAGTTCCAGCCAGATATCGAAGAATGTGCTTAAGTTTCGTCAAATGCTCTTTACGTGGATCAGCATTCCGTTGAGCCATTTTAGATACTGAGTGCAAGATGTCAGGACGTGTTGATATGGCGAGGTACATAAGCGTTCCCACTAACGATTGGTACTCAGTTGGATCTACTTTTTCACAACTATCATCGCAACTCACCTGATATCCAGCTTCCAATGGTACAGACAATGTTTTACAGTTCTCCATACCATATTGTTCTAGTATATCGCGAATATATTGACCTTGGCTTAATTTTATTGCGCCCGTTGGACCTTCACGTTATATTTCCATTCCCAAAAAATAGCGTAGCTCACCTTTATCATCAACGTTGAACTCTTTTGCTATCTTGGCTTTGATATTCATAACAATAGACTTATCGACGCATCCCACAATGATGTCGTCGACATAAACTGCTATCAGTACAAGTTTCCCGCTATAATTTCCTTTGTATAAACAAGATTCGTTGTCGCATGGAGCAAAGTTTAATTTACGAAGAGTACCATCGAGTTTGGAGTTCCATTCCCTTCCACTTTGTTTCAGCCCATAAATGGCCTTATGAAGTCGCAATACTTTGTTTGGGAAACTGCTATCTTTGAAGTTTTGTGGCTGGTGCATATATATTTCATCATGAAGATCGCTGTTTAAATACGCTGTGGTAACATCTAGTTGATGAAGATATATTTTTTCTTTAACCGCCAATGCCAATAAAATGCGAATGGTCGAATAGCGCACGACCGGTGAAAATGTCTCATGAAAATCTATATCAAAACGTTGGTGGCACCCTTTTGCAACCAAATGAGCTTTATATCTTTCAACTTCACCGTCGACATTTCTTTTAATAGCAGAAGCCCATCTGCACGGAATTGCTCTGTGACCTTTCGGCAAATTCACTAACGACCATGTTTTGTTGTTTTGAAGTGCACTAAATTCAGATGCCATAGCACATCTCCATTTGTCACCGTCTTTTCGCGAAAATGCTTGTTTAACTTTATATTGTTTCTTTGGCCTGCCAGGTTTACCATTTCGTATAATCTTAGGCCTTCCTGGTAAAATTATTGGCGCCTTTACATCTTCTCCACTGTCGGAATTACCGTCAATTTCATCATCATCAGCTGTATCAAAATCTTCTTCGTTTTTATCAAGAGCATCATTATCTTCTTCAGTGTCGTTTTTCTCAATTTCTTCGTTACAAACATTATCAGTTATTGCTTCTTCTTGTTTGTCAAAACAAATTGAAAAATAATCGTCTACAGCATTTTTGCTCTCATTAGCTATGACGTCATCACGTTTACCAAAGCAAACTTCGACAAATAAAACGTCTCGATGTTCAAAAACTTTATTTTTCTTTGTATCATACAGTCGGTATGCTTTAGCTGTCGTTGAATATCCTACCATAATAAATTGCTTGTCCTTCGCCTCGAATTTCGATCTACCACCAGACTTATCAAGAGCAACTGCACAAGAACCAAAAGTTCTGAAATGTTTGACGCTAGGCTTTCTGCCACACCATACTTCATATGGTGTTATGTTCTGCAAATGTCTGGTAGGGCAGCGATTTCTGATGTAAACCGCAGTATTGATGGCCTCTGCCCATAAACTTTGTCTGACGCCAGCGTGTATCATTATTGATCTCGCCATCTCCACTAAAGTTCTGTTGCCACGCTCTGCCACACCATTTTGCTGTGGTGTGTGTGGCACTGTGAGTTCCCTTATTATTTTTTTGTTTTTGTCATTTGATGGTAAATAGTTTGTGCTGCAGAGCGTTGTTCTGCCTCTGCCGACAATTTACCGTTTGTTTTTGCACATTATCAGATAATGTGCAAAAACAGAACCAAAACAGAAACAGCTGTTTCTGTTTTGTGCTACATGCTTATTAGTGTTCATTGTCTTCAAGTGTCAACAGGTTATTATTGTAATAATATTGTGCGCGCAAAAAAACAACCAATAATAAAAGTTAAAGTGAAGTTGTACAGTAGCGAAAAAATAAAAGCTGAACAAACAAAAAGGTCAGGTAAGTGCGTATTACTAAAAGTGTTTCAAAAGCAAAGACGATGTCGCGCCAGGGCATTAGAAAAAAAGTAAAGAAAGAGGCTCAGCAATTGCTCATCTCGTTGCTAGGGTCAAATTTTAGTGAAGAAAATATTCAGGCGACAGCAACCGAGAACAGTTATGAAATAGTTGATAGTAATATTGTGACAATATTGCGTCCAAATTTTCGTGGTCTATTACGAAGAATAATATTTCGGTGAAGGATTTCTACTTGATAAAATTACTTAAAGGTACCCTCTTACATTTTTTCTATATTGCTTGAAACTATAATACATTTGTATATATTTTTTTTATTTATTCAATAGAAGTTGCGGCGGAAAAAATTCCACAAACAACCAACTCAACAATAGAAGGGCACATTAAGACATATTTTAATTCGTCTAAAGACAGACCCAACAAAAAACTTAAAAGGCAACACGAAGATTGAAGAATTTCTTCACTATTTTTAACTTTTTAATTACAAAACTGAATTTTCCACATGTTTATTTAATTTTTAACTTTTTAATTACACAACTGAATTCTACACATGTTAATTTAATTTTTAACTTTATAATTACAAAACTGAATTTTGCACATATTAATTTAATTTTTAATGAATTTGCTTTAACACTAAGTTACACACATTATGTCCTATGAACCCAATATACCTTTTCGGAAAGGGGAGAAAAATAAAAATACACGTGTAACATCGATTTTCATGTACACTTCTCTGCCGCCAGAACTTTAAACATAAAAAATCGTACGTGTACATTAAAATCGATGTTACACGTGTATTTTTATTTTTTCTCCCCTTTCCGGAAAGGTATATTGGGTTCATAGGACAAAACAAAATCAATTTTTGTAATATGATCTCAATTTTATTTTATAAATAAGAAAAATATATTCATACAAAAACCATCAAATGACTCTTATTGCTTTGTTTACAAGGTATCATATTGGACAAATTGTCAGAATTGTCTGGACATTCTCGGACAAAATGTCCGACAAAGGTCAGAATTATCTGGACATTCTCGGACAAAATGTCCGACAAAGGTCAGAATTGTCTGGACATTCTCGAACAAAATGTCCGACAAAATTCAGAATTGTCTGCACATTATCGGATAAATCATCCGACAAAGCTTAGAATTGTCTGATATTTTGTCCGACAAAGGTCAATTTTTCCAGACAAGTCGGTCCGAGTTCTTGTCAACCACTCATACAAATGTCGGTAAGAATTCTGACGAAAGTCGGCATCAGACTCGGAAACTTTTGCCGACTTTCTGTCAGAATTCTGACCGAATTCGGAAGAATTGGTACACTGGGTTGTCGGCTGATTCCCTCCTTTTCCAAATACGAGTTGAACTCTGAATTGACGAACTCTCTTCCGTTGTCGGCTCTTATCGTTTTTATTTTGCAACCTGTTTGACGCTCAACTTGTGCTTTAAACATTTTGAATTTGTCAAATACATACTTCGCCCTTCTGCCTCATGAAGTAAACAAAAACTCTTCTCGATTTGTCGTCAATAAATGTAACGAAGTATTTTGAACCAGCTACGGACGCAACACGAAAGGGACCACACACGTCGCTGTGAAAAAGTTCCAATAAGTCGCTCGTTTTTGTGTGAGATTCTTGAGGGAATGGCAGAACATGTATTTTACTCAGCATACATGTTTTGCAATTTATCCCATTGTTGCCATCAATTTTCATACCCTCCACCATGGATTTGTTTGAGAGGTCATGCAAACTTTTAAAATTAAGGTGTCCGTATCGGTTGTGCCAATCAACGTCGTTCGTGTTGCGGATTGAAAACAACCCCTCATTTGCCTTATTATCAAACTCGAACATATTGTCTCTCCGTGATGCGCTCAAAACAATATCGCCGTCGCGTCGCCGTACCAAAGCTCTCTTTGCATCAAACATGACTGTCAAACCTTTGTCCACAGCTTTGCTGACTGAGATAAAATTGCCCTGCAACTCAGGAGAGTACAATACGTTTTCAAGCTTAATATTATAATTATCATAACGTATTATTACATCACCTTTTCCTATGGCATCAATATGTTTGTCGCCAGCCAATGAAATGATCTCGTTGTGCGTTTGATAATTGACGAACATTTTTCGGTCGTTACACATATGTGACGTAGCTCCGCTGTCGACGTACCATTTTTTGGAATTTAATGCTGAGACGTCTGCTCTTGCTAACTTCGTCATTGCCTGGGATTTGTTGTTGTCGTTCCGTTTGTCACACTTACTGGCATAATGACCCCTTATTCCGCAAATATAACATTTGCCTTTGAAATTCTTTTTAAATTTGTTGTTGTTTCCTGGCTTCTTGTTGTTTTTGTTCGATGATGATTTCGCAGTAAATGCTTGTTGAGTCGAAGTTTCTTCTACTACCTTTTCTTGTCTTCTTTTCCCTTCAAGAAGTTTCTGTTTAAGAATAGACAAGGATGGAAGTGCGTCGCGAGTTTCCATTGCTATGACGAAATTGTCGAACTCTTTCGGCAAACTTGACATCAACATAATGGCCAATAATTCTTCTTGAATTTCAATTCCCGTTTCTTTCAGCTTGTCATAAATTTCTGAGAATTCGTTCAAATATTGAACAACATTACCATTTTCAGACATTCTTAGACTGGTCAACTTTTTGTACAGGGACACTTTCGGCAGTGGACCACGAGGCATGTATGTCTCTTCTAATTTCTTCCAAGCTTGATGTGATGTGGTACAACTACGTATGTACCCCAACTGTGTTGGTTTAACACTCAAGAAAATTGACGCAAAAGCCTTCTCGTCGTCTGACTCCCATCTGGCTTTGGCAGCAGCCTCTTCCGCTTTCAGTGTCTGTCCATTCACAATTTTCCAGAAGCCGCTGTGTATTAACACACTACGCATTTGGATCGACCAGCTGTCGTAATTATTTTCATCCAACTTTTAGATTTGAACAACCGGAGCACTCATTTTGTAATTATCTTTTTTTTTTAATTCAAAAGTTCTTGAGTAATCAATATTAATTTAAATCGAATTGATCACAATGTCGGCTCCAGGGCCCATAACCTGATGAATTATTCAAATCGTTGTAATTTATAAGTCTTTATTTAATAGAAAACAAAAGTAAATATGAGTAGTAGTTCACAGTATGAGTTCAATAGGAATACTAAAAAGAATGCAAAACATAAAAAAAAATAAGAAGCAACGAACATCATACATGTTGTAAAAAGGGTTGCCATATAAATTCAATAAAGGGTTTCCATATAAATTCAATACTTTTAAATTTACTTTCTACGAGCTAAGCGTACCAAACTGTTTCTTTTTTTTTTTGTTTCTTCTTTCACCAAATTCACGGCACTAACAAATTTTTGCAATATGGTCACCTTGCATTAAAACTATCTGAATTCGAACTTTTTCGTTACGCACTATAAGTTTTAATAAGTGGAATAAGAAAAAAAAATTGTTACAGAGACTTATATACACATGTACATACTAAGGTATGTAAAGTCGTTGCTGGCTCATCGAAGAAAGATCTTTCCAAGAGTGCTGCTTACAGTTGATTTATTCCGTTCACTGCATTAATTGTCTTCTCTGTAACTTAGCTCGAATTAAGAGTAGCTGAAATTCTCTTAAAAATATTTACATATACATACTCGTATATGTTGCTTACAAATAAAGTGAGAATGTTGAACAGCCGTCAGCAAAAGTCACAACCTCAAAACTATCTCAACTAGTCTCTATCATGCGAGATGATTATGATTATGACAAACGAACTTGTAGTTATGCGATTATTTTTTTTCTTACATACAGACGTCTGCAGAAACACATTGATTAATTTAAGTAACATCGAGCCGCAAAGCTTATTTGCAGTAAATCTTGATGATATTCTTTTATAAATATTTTCAGGATCTTATGTTTCATCTGTATTACCCAGAGGCCGGTCCAATGTTTAACTTAGTCGACATTTAAATTTATTATCTTGGTACGAGTATTTTTTTTTCCCACTACTGAATTCTCGGCAACGTTGCAATTTAATGGATCAGCTTAATTCAATACCGCACTTTTACCACGTTTTTTCCTTTTCTGCTGGATAATCGAATAATAACCACTACTGGTGGTTTCACTTAGCTTCTGTCTTTCTTTAGTTAGGACGGACAACTCGACCACTTTGACCCACTTATACACGGTTGCTTACACGGTAGTTGTATGACATGTCAGTTTTGCTAGAGAGCAAATTTATTTTACATCTTGATAAGTAACAGGCAGAACACAAACCAATGGCAGCGATGACAGTTAGTGTTATTTGCCAAATCTATGCAAAAAAAAATGGTTTTTGTAGAGAATTTAATACAGTAATTTGAGAAATAGAAGCCACCAGCGGAAAAATTTTTACAAACAGTGGTGGATATCCAGAATCTTAATATTGATAAATATAATATTGAAAGCAACGTTTCCGTTTTAGATCAACGAGCCTTTTTCTTTTTGGTTACTAAGACAACCTCGGATGACATATCTTTAAATATAAGTTCCACTTTAAATTCAAAAAGAAATGAGTTAAAGAAAAAGTTGTATTACTGGTGACAAAATGGCCGAGATTTTAATTCTCAAAATCTATAGCAATTTCTTTGGTACCATTAAACCGTCTTGGGTTTGTCCTTTTCAAAACTGATGTTCGAATCAACCGTGTAATTTGTCCAACATTTGTGGCAGCGCAGAGCACTTGTTAATGCTGAACTACTTATTTCATGCCGAAAAATAATATAATATAATAAGGGAGAATGGAAATAAATAATGCGGACTCTGCATTTTTTACGAGGGTTGTGAATAAGTGGCATATATCCTATAATTACAAGCAATATTATGTTCGTTATCAGTTTGTTAGAGGGCAAATGTGTGTATCTACTAAAAAAAATTACCTAAACCCAAATTCAAGTTGAAGAACGTCGGTTAAGATTTGCATATAGCTTTGCACATATGTTCAACTGATTTTGTGTCTGGAGCTATAGAAGTGTATTTTTCTGGGACGAGTCCCGAAGTTAAACACTAAATATATGATGTCCCTAATTTTTACGATGCATACTTAATTAGGTAGCAATGCCGAGTGTTCAGTTTAAACGGTAAAAGTCGGGACATATAGATAAAATGTCATTAATAAAACTTTATTATGCAAACAAAACATTGGCTTTTTTGGTCCCCAAGTTATGCGCAATGCATACATATTAGTATATATAAATACTTTAAAGTATCTTACTATTTATTACACTTTGCGACAAATGGTAAGGGTCAGTGATCGGTTTGGAATGAAACCACCGGGGAAAGTTATATTGGTAAAAAAAAGTCATACGTGTTCCAGCGTTTCGCTGGGTCTCATCTAGGAATCGAGATATATCGATTTGAAGTTAGTAAGTATCGTATAGGGGAATTTGTCACGTTTAAGGCTCTTTTGTTTGACATAACTCGAGAACCACTCGTTCGATTTAGCTGAAACAAATTTAGAAAAATTAAGAATTACAATTCCTCTAATCTGTTCTTAAACCGTTTTCCTACTTAAGCAACAGTTTCGCAATTATAAATAAATGTATGAAAAAAAAAATTATTTTTGCCTAATAATTAAAATTTTTTTTTTTTAATTCATAAAAAATCCAAAACGGTAAAAAGTGTCAAGTCCTATTACTTTCACGTAAAGTCACATAACCTATGACCAAAATGAGACATAAATCATGAAAATCGTGAAAAACGTGACAAATTCCCCTATACGATACTTACTAACTTCAAATCGATATATCTCGATTCCTAGATGAGACCCAACGAAACGCTGGGACACGTATGACCTTTTTTTGACCGATATAACTTTCCCCGGTGGTTTCATCCCAAACCGATTGTGGCTGTCGCACAGTGTTATTTAAGAATACTCAAAATATAAATTAGCTTAAACTTTACTTATTATAAGTATTATTTTGGAGAAAGCGGGTGTAATAAAAATATCTGTAGGTAGAATCTCGGTAAGATCTAATCGACAAAGTGGATAATCCTGGTCCATAGTTGAGGGTATCTTTGTTATGGCGAAGGATGTATCGTTAAACCGTTGAATTGCGTCATCTTCCAGAGAGATAAATCTTTTGGAGTGATATAATATTTTTCAGCTGTCTTCAATGCGATTGTATCTCCAAACCTTGTAGATGTTCTGTATGCTTTAGTTATGTTGTAGTTTTTGTGTGGTTGCTATGAATTAATTGAAATTGAACAACGAAATTAATTCTGTATTTGAAATTATCATGGGAAACTTTATTGAAAACTGTACAGTCTCTCCATATTCAAATCATTATTTATATTGTCTCAATAAACTTTACTAACAAATTAGTAAATTTTAAAGCGAAAGTGTGAATGAAATGTATTTATTGTCATGAATTCACTATAGCAAATGCGATTGTGGAAGATTGAGGGAAGTAGATCTATTCTTTTTCAAAAGCAACACACACACGCAAACAAAAGCAAATTGAGTGAAGAACTGCACCAACTTTATCAATTAAAAAATAAAGGAAATTAATAATATTATTGTTGCATATTCGCATTTTTTAGAAATTGCTTAAAAATAATAGCAATAAATGATTATTACAAGGAAAAAAATAAGTTTAACAACACAAAACAAAAACTTTTTTTTTTTATTTACTTATATAATTTTTGTTTTTAAGATATTTTATTTATTTAGAATAAAACCTGCAGTGGTTGTCGGTCTTTTTGCGGTTGGGCACATGGAATATATTCCTCCCCATCCTCATAACCTTCGAAGAGATCTATAATCCTTTAAATTAATCTGATGTTTCCATAATACTGCTGTATATCCATTTCTTCTTCTCGCAATATCTCTTCAACAATTTCATCTATCGTTCTTGTTATATTGTCTATTCCCGACTCGAAAGGGAATAATCTATTTCTTGATCGCTTTCATTGATTTCGTTAAGCAAACCTTCATCAACCCGATCTTGAAAATCGACTGGCTGTTATTCGAGTTTTGTGGTTGGGCACATGGAATCTAATCTTCCTCATCCTTCAAACCATCGAAGAGATCTACACTCCTTTCGAAAGGTCTTCTGTTTTCTTGCGGTTGCTGCATATTAAAATCATCTTCTAACAGCTCTTCTGCAATTTCCTGTATAGAAACAGACATATTAGATCTCACAAGGGGACGCGGCATCATTTGTGCTTGTCCTTCCACGTTCTCTTCACTGGTATCTTCCTCGTCTTTTTATTAGAAAATTAAGAAATGTTTGAGCATTTTGAATGTAGTCGGCTTCCGTAGCTTTTTCGTTGGGCTGATATAGCTCATGTATGTTAGCTTTTCTGTCTATTTCTTCAAAACTTGAATAATCCATACAGTTGTCAGCACAATCATGTGTTGATCCGGATAACTCAATGAATTCAATATGCTCAAGGGGGTACCTCAACATTTGATCCTAACCTTCGTTATCCTCGTCCTCTCCTCTGGTATCTTCCTCGTCTTCTTCTAATAGGAATGCTTGAACATTTCGAATGTAGTCGAGCTCCATAGCATCTTCATTCGGCTGATATAGCTCATGGATGTTAGCTTCTGTTTCTTCTTCTTCAAAATATCAATATTCCAGTACGTTATCAATTTGATGTTTTTTACTTGAATCATCCATACTGTCGTCAGTACAACCACTATGACGACTAAACACACAAACACGTAAAACCCTAAAACGAAAATTCTCAAAACAATGACTCGAATGCCCCTAAATATAAATATCTTGTTTTCAGAAAATTTCCAAAAAAAAATCTCTGATCTCTGACGATCGCTGAAGCAATGACTTCATTAGATATTTATTCATACAACATATCAAATAAAAATGTATTATCTAAGATTATCTGAAAACTACATAGGATTTTCCTATACCCGAATAAAAACGGGGGTCGCATCACCTACAGCTGTAATTATCTTTAGCTATCTGATATAAGTACATAGGATTTTCCAATACCCAAATAACAAAAGGAGTCGCATCACGTACTCATACCCAAGCTACTTAATTAATTATCTGAAAACTACATAGGACTTTCTCATACCCAAATAACAAAAGGGGTAGCATCGCGTACTCATACCCAAACTAATAAAAATTTATTATCTCGAACTATCTGAAAACTACATAGGATTTCCTATACCAAAGCTCATTAAACTTGATTAATGTGCTTTGGCCTGTCAAAATCATTATCTGGTATCTGTTTTTTCATACCACTAACATATGTGTTAGAGCTATATCTAACTCTGCACGGATTTCTTTAGTTTAAATATTATCCTTTCTTGGCTTAAAAACCTAGTCATAAATTTCATCATTATTGGATGTTAAATCTGGCTTTTAGAGCTGAGAAAAAAAATCGGATCAACATATATGTGGGAGCTATATCATAATCTATTTTAATAATATCCTTTCTTGGTCGAAAAAATAAAGTGTCCTAAATTTAGAGCTAAAGATATTAAATCGGAAAAACGTATATGTACAGGAGCTAAATCTGAAGCGGGTTTCTTCAATTTCCCAAATACTTACTCTCGCTAAGTTCCATCAATATGAGATGTAATATGCACTCTTTTGATCTAAAAACAGAAAAAACGGATTAACACAAAGAAACTAACGACATAGAATAGGATGAAAATATATAGGATGAACAGCTATAACTTAATTTGTCCCGATTTTCTTTCATTTTAAAAAAACGTTCTTTCATGGCCGCAAAAATTAACAGTGCTACATTTTATAAAGATTAGACAAACATTGTGGTTTTAAGATATACAAAACAACCGAAGGGAGCTATATCTAAATTTGACCATATTTTCTTTAATTTCTATATACTCCTTCCTTGGCCGACAAAACTTACCGGTGCTATGTTTCATCAAAATTGAATATTATCTGCAACTTCTAAAGCTAAAAACATAAAATCGGATAAACAAATGTGCGGTATTTATATCTAAGTCTGAACTATTTGCCTTCAATCTCAATAACGCCACTCCATGGTCTAGATCAACTTATGCTATTGGGTGTAAAATGTGGCTTTTAGAGTTAAAAACAGAAAAATCGTATGAAAAACTTTAATACCAATCATGATTAAATACGTAAATACCAATCATAATGAAATTTAGCTCGAGTAGATTTTTTTGGGCCCAGAAAAGACTTTTTTAAAACTGGAGAAAATCGGCATAGATTATGTTATAGCTTCATACATATTTGTTCATTTAATTTTATGTTTTAAGATCTAAAGGCCCCCATTACATCAAGGCAGGACGCCAAAAAATTTAAGAAATATTTATTCAGATTAAGATATAGATCACACATAAATGTTAATCCGATTTTTTGTGTTTAGATGTTAAATGCATACCTTTGTTTGTGCAAATATTGTTTAAGTTTTTAGCTCAAGAAGCCACTATTATATCTAATCTTTACGAAATTTAGCAAACGTTAGTTTTTGGACCAAATAAGGACGTTATAAAAGTTGAAGAAAATCGGTTCAGATTAAGATAAAGCTCCAACATATATGTTCATCCGATTTTTCTGTTCTTAGCTCTAGAAGCCACATCTTACATCAAATCTTGGTGGTATTTAGCACAAGTAAATTTGTTGCCCCGATTCTTCTAATTTAGTTCTTGATCTCTCTCTACGCGTGAAAAGGACGGTCCTAAAAAATAATTCATTTCGGAAATTAATTTTAATTAAATAAAATAAGCAGGGAAAGTACAAAAAGAAACTTAATTGCCGGGAAAGTGATAATCTAAAATTGATTTTATTCATTATTAGTATTAACTTATAAGCAATTTAAGCAGTTTCCGACAAAATAAAACTTAAGTTAAATAAAGACAGTTGAGTAAGAAAAGGTGAAACAAAACAACCAAAATAAAAAAGGCACACACACAGCTAAACATACTCTCACAGCAACTAAAATCATTTGTTCTAGTCCTACTTAGCAAAAATTAGGCCCTCTAAGATATGTACATGGAACGGTAACGGTGTGAACCAACATAGACACGAACTGACAGTGTAATAATGTTGCTATCGGAAACTCATCATACAGACAAATACCAATTTCAGATACCTTACTTTAGATTTTATGGTACCCACCACCGCGAAGGTAAGGCACCGGTATCCTTATACATAGACGAATGAAAAATGAAGTAGCAGAAGGAGTCTCACAAAGCTTACAGCAGTTGACAACAATTCGCTAAAAACAGAAAAATCTGATGAAAACTTAAATACCAATCATGATGAAATAAAATCCGATCATGATGAATTTTAGCAAGAGAAGGTTTTTGGGTCAAGACTTTTTTAAAATTGAAGAAAATCGGGGCAGATTAAGTTATAGTTCCTACACATATATGTGGTTTCTTCTTTTATGTCTTTAGCTCTTCTTTAAATTTGAAACACGTTAGTGTTTTTGAGTTCATCCACTTTTAGCTCTAGAAGCTACATATTACATCATATCTTGATAAAACTTAGCACCAGTAAGTTTGTCGGTCAAGGAATGCTATAAAAATAAATGCAAGTTTCATTTATTTTCATAGCATTTCTTGGTTAGGAACTATAGATTTAACTATAGCTTTCCTAAATATATGGTTATCCGATTTAATGTCTTTAGCTATAGAGGCCACTATTACACCAAATCCTGATGCTATTTGAAGCAATAAAATTTTTGGCACAAGGAAGCCACATCATCCGTCCAGTCTTAATAAAATTTAGGACGATTAGGTTGTTTGTTTCGAGAAAGGTTGTTATAGGAATAGAAGAAAATCGGTGCAGATATGTTCATCCGATTTCATGTTTTTAACTCTAGAAGCCACTTATTACTTCATATATTGATGAAACTTAGCACTAGTAAGTTTGTCGGCCAAGATAGGACGCTATAGAAATTACCGATAATGGGATCAGATTTAGTAAAGCTTCACACATATTTGTTCATTTAATTTATGTCTTTAGCTCTAAAGGCCTTATTACATTCAATCCTGATAATGTATGACGCATGTTAGTTTTTTGGAACAAGGTAGGACGCCAAAAATTTAAGGAAATCAAGTCAAATTAAGATATAGGTCACACATATATGTTTATTCGATTTTTCTGTTTTTCGATGTTAAAGGCACACCTTTCGTCCAATCTTCATTAAGTTTAGCATGAAGATTTTGGGCAAATAAATTACGTTTTATAAAATTTGAGAAAATCGGTGCAAATATTGTTTAAGTTTTTAGCTCAAGAAGCCACTATTATATCTAATCTTTACGAAATTTGGGAAACGTTAGTTTTGTTGACCAAATATGGACGTTATTAAAGTTGAAGAAAATTGGTTCAGATTAAGATAAAGCGCCCACTTATTTGTTCGTCCGATTTTTCTGTTCTTAGCTCTAGAAGCCACATCTTACATCAAATCTTGGTGGTATTTGGCACAAGTAGGTTTTTTCGACCAAGGACGGACGTTATAAACGTTGCAAAAAATCCATTCAGACTAAATATAGCTCCCAACCATATGTTCACCCGATTCTTCTAACTCAGTTCTTAATTTTTCTCAGCGACAAGAGAGGTCACAAAAAAGAATTCATCTCGGAAATTAATTAGAATAAAATAAGCAGGGAAAGTGCAAAAAAAACTTAATTACAGGGAAAGTAATTATCTAAAATTGTTTTAATTCGTTATAAGTATTAACTTGTAAGCAATTCAAGCAGTTTCTAACAAAATAAAACTTAAGTTAAATAAAGACAGTTCACCAAAATAAAAAAGGCACACACAGCTAAACATACTCACAACTTGATGAGCCATCATCTCTCTCAAGGTTTAGACAATGCATAAACCATAAGTATTTCTTCAGTGTAAGTTCGCGGAATGCATACTTCCCGATAAATGCAGATGTTAACAACGGAATGAGAGAGGTAACGTTACTAAACCAAAAATAAGTCACTCACCCCACATTGCTTGCAACAACTTTAATAACAAATAAAGTGTAAACACAGCGAAAATAAAAAGCACAGAGGAAAACAACGAACTGGCACAAAACAAACCTAACAAACTCCACATCCAGCCCTACCAAAGGTAAGCCAAACAAAAATTGTCAAAATGGTGAACGGTGAAGAACCACCAAAGTTCACCACGGGTAACAACCAGTTTGCATTGCTGAGCGCAGAAGAACCTCAATGTTACTTATATACCTCTGCAAATGTCGCAACTCAAAGCAGCACAGTGGCTGAAAATCGTTTTTCGTTGGCCAAAATTCTGTAACTTTTGAACCAATCAAAATATTTAAGTTATTTTTTTTAATTGATAAATATTCAGTTTAGCTTGACTCAGTTTTAATTACATAAAAATTGATTGAGGACTTTTTAAGGAATTCCAGGTCAAAGTTGAACTTTTGTTTTTTTTTTAACTTTTAGAGTGAAATATGGGTTTATTTTTTTATTTATTTAAAAATTTAATATTTTACACTCAAAAAAAAATAAAATCAACTGGAGATTTTGCTATTATTACAGAAAAATTAAAAAATTTTTGCTGTCAAATTTTCGGATCAGATGTTGCAATTGATATAGATCTTCATAAATATTTGGTTCAGTTTGACTCAGTTTTAATTACATTAAAATTGATTGAGGACTTTTTAAGGAATTCCAGGTCAAAGTTGAACTTTTGATTTTTTTTAACTTTTATAGTGAAATATGGGTTTATTTTTTTTATTTATTTAAAAATTTAATATTTTACACTCAAAAAAAAAATCAACTGTAGATTTTGCTATTATTACAAAAAAATTAAAAAAAAATTGCTGTCAAATTTTCGGATCAGATGTTGCAATTAATATAGATCTTCATTTGTGGAATTTTGTGAAATTTTTCTAGTATTGTTCCTTGTTCCTTTTTCGCTGAGTTCCTCTTATAGTTCTCCAAAAGCCACCAAATGATATTTTATGACATCTTCTCCATGGTAAAGGATTTTGTGAACTATTGCAGACTTATTTCTCGATGGGAAGTTGGTTGCGTATATTTTTGCAGTTTCCTTTGCACAATCTCCAAATTTTCTAGAGTCAATTTTGTCATTGCACGCAAGTACTTCTAGGATTATTTTAAATCTGAAAATAAGGCTTAAGTCCACTCCTGTTATTTCAGATGCTGTTTCTGGATTTGAAAAGATACTTCTTGAGGTATTGCCATCATTTATATTGCCTATCCCTTGTTGATGCTGATCTATAATCAATCCAAGTTTCCTATATTCATCTTGAACATGTTTGGTTTTGAAATTCTTAAATTTGAGATGGTTTCGTTGTTTCTTATTGATCCTGAAGACCCGAAATTCAAATCATAAATGATTTCTTGTAGTGGTGATAATCAAATGTAGTGGTGATAATCAAAATTCATATGCAACGGTATTATCTAATGATTTTGTCAGGACTTGATTTAATTGGTTTGATGTTGCTTGGCATATAATGCAGCTGGATGCAGCCTTCGTGTTAGTCAAAGCCTGACTTACTTTTCCATCTATCATTGTCAGCACTAATTGGTAGCATACTTCAATTTGCTGCCCATATAACTGTAATTGTAATGGCTGTAGTGTTGCAATTTTGGGTCTTGTATCACTAACTTCTTTCTTAATGGCATCATGAGTTTCTTTTTTGAATTCAAATTTGATTGGCCTGCAGTATTTCATTTTTCCAAATATCCATTGTTTGCGTTCTACTAGTTGAGTCTTCAAAATCCTTTTTTTAATCGCAATGGTACAAATGATACCATGAGCATCTCTGAGTCGGAAATATTTCCACATACAGCTTGTTTGTATTGTTTTTGTCCCGAGGAACCATCACATCTCCATTTACAAAAAAGAATTAACATAAACCATTTCCTGTCACTGATTGTAGCAAGCGTTCGTCTGAGTGATTAAGTAGAGATTGTATTTGTACCTCTGCCGAAATTGGTGTGATTGTAATAGTGTCCTTTGATGGCAAACACTCCATTTTTTCAGCGTTTATGTGATGATATGCTGGACACAAATTTGAGCCCTTTTCAATCGCACCCAATCTGAGCTGAATATATTGGTGTTTTGTTAATTTCAAATACTAATGCCTCCTGATTTGTGAACTGTTTTGCATCGCTCGGAGTTGGTATACTTTTAAGAATCCATTTTGTTCTCACTGGACTAGCGTTAACAACTTTTTCAATGATATACACTTTTGTAAATTGATTCTGTGATCGTAATTGATGTAGGAAAGATTCTTTTATATTTTTACAACCAATTTCATCGGTAACATCTTTAAGTTTCCGCCTCTTAGATCTATCGCTGCAGTTGTCCAATGATTTGCGTGGTCTTCCAGCCTTATCGTGCTTCGCTGTTTTTGCAGCGACAGTAAGTTGGCCTTCTAACCAGTTTGCACTTTTATATAAAACTTTTGTTTACTGCAGCTAACTTCTTTGTAGCGTTTTTTTAGTTCTTTGGCGAAGTTAGATATTTGTTCTTGTATTTCGGTGCTACACGAATTTAAGTTTAATTTTATTTTAACGTAAATAAGAATATCTTCCTGGTTTTTGTTTTTAAAATACTCTTCGACCAGTTCTTTATAACTGAAGCTCTCCATATTTTTCTGAATATTTTTATTTGCGTCTGTTATGTTTTATCATTTGCGAATATACGCATTGACATATCGAGCCATAAGCGCTAACCTATCGTAAGTCAAATTTTTGGAAAAAAAAATTTATTGCTGAAAAATAATCGTTAGGACAAGCCTCATCGTTTTGTATTTTTAAAATGACAAAATTGTTAGTAAAACATCAAAAAAAAAGCTTTTGCATTTTATCGTAAATGATTGTTTAAATTTTATTGTGTAGCAATTTTATCGTAAGTCACACATCAAATTGCTGCAGCAATCGCAAATGTGTTCAGATTTTTTTTTTGTTTTTTGATACAGTTATATGAGTAGGTAGAAATCTTAAATTTTTGCATTAAAACATTTGCATTTTTAATAAAGTTGTTTGAAATAAATAATAAAAACCGTCTCCTGTAAAATTTGCATTTTTTCACTTACGATAGGTTAGCGCTTATGGCTCGATATTACTGAGTAAACACTTTTCGAATCCGTAATTGTATAGATTTTTAGATACATGATATTCACACATTGATCTTTAATTTCATAGCAGGTAGTACTTAAATTGAACAAAATTGCACTTGTTACCAAGACCTTAATATCAGGTAAAACTAATTAGTATCTCGCAAATATGGGATTGTTTTTATCTCTAGTGGTTTAATGTCGCGATTATTGACACACTAATAAAATTGTTTAAAAATTTGGTTGACCCTAACATTTGATAACAGGTAAATTAAGAAAGAGACCATATGTCTACTGTAGAAGCTATTGTAATAATTTTATGACTTATTTTTTTGCTGAGCAAAACAAAGCCGTAAAACCCTTTCGCAGGTATTATATTTATTTATTTCATTATAAGCTATAAATACCTAAAGCACATATTTAATACACCATTGTACACTAGTACTTATGGGGCTCTTTAAATGATCGTAATTTGAATTTTTTTAGAGCAATTTCATTAAAATGAAAAAAAGTGTTCTACCCGCGGGTCGTCACGGGTACAAAAGTATATATATAGGGTTAAAGAAGATACTTTCACCTCTCTCAGGGTTGTTAACGTTTCTTGTTCCCTAGAAGTTCTCTTCCACTAAAGTTTAAATTTGTGAAAAATATAGTAGTTTCATAAATATTTCATAACACACCTAATATTAAATGCTAGAGCTGTGACCACTTACAACAACTAAAGACTGTAAGCCTACCAACATTATAAAAAGACCGCAGGCCATTATCGATGATATACCTACGTGAGAGTAGCTCGAATGAGCTAGTAAATATCATTGCTCAGCTTGTTGGCAGTGGTGGCTTTCACATAGTGCCAATTAAGAAAAGGAACATTATCGAAAAAAAATTCAGGCATACACCGGCTTTCGCGCTATTTCTAGTTATTTTAACGATAGAAATAATTTTTTTTAGATGTATCGTCTAAAGAGTAGTAAAGATACCGTGGTAGTCTTAAAAGGCAATGAATCGTTTGTAGGACCAGATGAGGTAAAAAGAGCACTGAAAAAACAGAATTTAAACGTTCACTCAGTGGTAAACGTTATTAATAATAAAAAAGATCCCCCAACCAATGTAAAAGGTCGAACTTCAACCCGACTCGCGGAGACTAAAGAAAACTGAAGTTCATCCTATATAAAAACTTTAATATTTGTTATATATAAGAATTACGGTTGAAGAAACCCAAAAAGATATGGTCCCTTTCAATGCCAAAATTGTAAAAAGTACGGATATACCAAATCGTACTGCACTTTGCCAACCATTTGTGTTGTGCTTGGTGGCCTACACCAATCACCCGTCTGCGAAGTCAAATCGCCGTAACAGAAAAAGTACAGCAATTGCGGGAAACAATATACCGCATACTACAGAAGTTGTAGGGTTTAGAAAAAATAACTTAAGCAGAAACTAGGAGAGAAGCGTAAATTCATTTCCAACCGGAAAGCACCGAATGCTATAATAGACTCCGATAAGACTTTAGTTTACTCTAGCGAAGGCAACGGTATAACATACGCGGATGTTCTAAGGAGGCATTCACCTAATGCCCCTGTGCAACAATTTGGTAACGCTGAATTAATGATTCTACAACTTCAGCAGAGTATGAACATTTTCAAGTCAACTATGCAATGAATGATGCAAGAATTCAAGCGTAATTAAAATCATTTAGATTCGAATCATCTAATTTCTAACGCGGAAGAGATCCATAACAACGTATTATACTACAACGTGATGCTGAAACAGGCGGCCATTTACGCTACACATAGACATTAGAATGGGACAAATAGTTTGAATACTTATACTAACCGGAAAATAGAGCACCTTGTAAGTGAAGAAGGTTTCGTCGCGAATGGCAGCGAAATAGGTCAACAGCGGCCCGACTAAGACTGACTGACGCTACTAGATGGTTGCAAAGCGTACTTAGAAATGAAGACAGTAGACAGCATGCTAGTTTCATCACAAGCTTAACTCCGACAGCTTCAACCAAATTTTCATTATGGAAAACATTAGGAAATACTTGTAGACCGACCGAAACTTCCAAGTAAGTTTGATGGACCAAGGAAGGACGTTATAAATGTTGCAGAAAATCCATTCAGACTAAATATAGCTCCGAACCATATGCTCACCCGATTCTTCTTGATATCTCACCGCGTGCGAAAAGAACGGTCGTAAAAACAACTCATCTCGGAAATTAATTTAAATAAAATAAGCAGGTAAAGTGCAAATGAAAGTTGATTGCCGGAGGGTAATTATCGAAAATTGTTTTAATTCATTATATGTATTAACTTGAAAGCAATTCAAGCAGTTTCTGAAAAATAAAACTTAAGTTAAATTAAGACAGTTGTCTATGAAACGGTGAAACAAAACAAACAAAATAAACAGGGCACCCACACAGCTAAACATACTCACAACTTGATGAGCCATCATCTCACTCAAGAGTTAGAAAAATGCAGAAACTATTTCTGCAGTGTAAGTTCGCGGAATGCATATTTCGAATGAGAGAGGTACACTCAGAAAAATATTGTATACATTTCTTAGTACAATCCATACTTAAATGTAGTTTATAGTTTTTATTGCCACGTATTTCAATTTTACTCGAATGTTGGAAAATTAACTCAGTACAAAAAAATTTTCTTTATTTTTAGGACAAAGTCAAAATTCATGTACTTAAAATTAAGAAGCAATTTTCCTAAAAGTCGTTTCCATTGCTACAGTAAATATTTACTACAACTGAATAAGTAGTTTCGTTCATTAAGAAACACTGACATAAATTTTAGGAAAAAAATACTGAAAAAGTTTTATATATAAAAAAAAATAACAATTTAAGAAATGTTTACTTAAAAACTCCTTGACAGTAGTAGACATTTACTTATTTAAAATTAATTGTTTTATTTGTACTAAACAATATATTTCGTTAGGTGTGGGAAACTTTTTTTAAGCTAACAAAAAAAATCATAAAAATGAGTAAATATTTACTTTCTGTGCAGAAAATTGTAGTAGATCAGAGAAGAGAAAAACTTGAAGGATGTTACGAATTAACTCAATCGTATTCCATATATATACTTAGAGCAAAAAAAAACATACTACAGTTAAGTTCAAATATATAAGAATAAAAGAATATTTCTTCTAATTTAGAGATAAATCCGTAACAGAGTTTAGTTCAATAAATTTTTAATTTTAAGTCATTTTTGAACCCTTCTATAAACGAGGGAATTACTCGTAAATTCAAAAATGATTTTAGATAGATTAAGATTCTTCAGCGATAGTTTTTAGAAATATACATACAAAAAACTTAATGGTCAAACGGTGACACCTTTTCCATGTTGTCCAAAAAAGTCGATCTACTCTAATGAATAAGCAAACAAATAAGGATGTACTGAAAATTGAGCAGATTTCTGAAATATCAAACGCACGTTATCTTGCTTGCATTTGATGTTTCGAAATTCTTAACTGTTTTGAATATCATCATTTTCGGTACAACCTAATAAAATACAAACTACAATCAACACGTAGAATAAGATTATTCGCCTCTTGAATGTAGCCCGGGCTTTACTCTGGTCGGTACTTATCCACTTACTTAGGTCCAGCTTCCTGTTAAATCGCTATTAGGTCATCACATCCGCATTCCTTAGTTATATGTCCGTATGTCATAGTTTCCCAGGCGGTACTAAGGTTGCTTTGGTTGCTGATGTTCCGAGATTACAGCAAGTCTCTGTGGACTAAAGTAAAGGATAACCACTAGAAAAGCAGGGATACATTCAAAATTTCGCTCTGATCATATTATTTATTTTCATGTGCAAACTCCAAGTGCTATAATTGGAAATATTGTTCCATGCAATAGTATGCAATAGTATTTCATCTTTTTTCAACACTTGGAGTTCTCATTATGGTAATGTTGTAATAATCAGGGCGATTAGATGATACGGGTTTTAACATTGTGTTTAAAATATTGATGGACGTTCTTCTTCGTCTATACATATCTATTTTTGCAAAATCAATAGTGGATCTGTAGCATTTTAAAAAATATTTCGTCCCCTAGATTATTAAACATATTTTCATATGCAAACTCCAGGTGCTATAATTGAAAATATAATTCCATTGAATTCTACCCAATATTCATGGGATTTCGATGCAATTGTACTTCATCTTCTTTGAACAAACCTAACAAACTCCACATCCAGCCCTACCAAAGGTAAGCCAAACAAAAAAAGTGTCAAAATGGTGAACGGTGAAGAACCACCAAAGTTCACCACGGGTAACAACCAGTTTGCATTGCTGAGCGCAGAAGAACCTCAATGTTACTTATATACCTCTGCAAATGTCGCAACTCAAAGCAGCACAGTGGCTGAAAATCGTTTTTCGTTGGCCAAAATTCTGTAACTTTTGAACCAATCAAAATATTTAAGTTATTTTTTTTAATTGATAAATATTCAGTTCAGCTTGACTCAGTTTTAATTACATAAAAATTGAGTGAGGACTTTTTAAGGAGTTCCAGGTCAAAGTTGAACTTTTGATTTTTTTTTAACTTTTAGAGTGAAATATGGGTTTATTTTTTTATTTATTTAAAAATTTAATATTTTACACTAAAAAAAAATAAAATCAACTGGAGATTTTGCTATTATTACAGAAAAATTAAAAAACATTTTGCTGTCAAATTTTCGGATCAGATGTTGCAATTGATATAGATCTTGATAAATATTTAGTTCAGATTGACTCAGTTTTAATTACATTAAAATTGATTGAGGACTTTTTAAGGAATTCCAGGTCAAAGTTGAACTTTTGATTTTTTTAACTTTTAGAGTGAAATATGGGTTTATTTTTTTTATTTATTTAAAAATTTAATATATTACAATCAAAAAAAAAATCAACTGGAGATTTTGCTATTATTACAAAAAAATTAAAAAAAAATTGCTGTCAAATTTTCGGATCAGATGTTGCAATTAATATAGATCTTCAGTTGTGGAATTTCGTGAAATTTTTCTAGTATTGTTCCTTGTTCCTTTTTCGCTGAGTTCCTCTTATAGTTCTTCAAAAGGCACCAAATGATATTTTATGACATCTTCTCCATGGTAAAGGATTTTGTGAACTATTGCAGACTTATTTCTCGATGGGAAGTTGGTTGCGTATATTTTTGCAGTTTCCTTTGCACAATCTCCAAATTTTCTAGAGTCAATTTTGTGATTGCACGCAAGTACTTCTAGGATTATTTTAAATCTGAAAATAAGGCTTAAGTCCACTCCTGTTATTTCAGATGCTGTTTCTGGATTTGAAAAGATACTTCTTGAGGTATTGCCATCATTTATATTGCCTAACCCTTGTTGATGCTGATCTATAATCAATCCAAATTTCCTATATTCATCTTGAACATGTTTGGTTTTGAACTTCTTAAATTTGGGATGGTTTCGTTGTTTCTTATTGATCCTGAAGACCCGAAATTCAAATCATAACTGATTTCTAGTATGTGTTTCATAAGTCGTATTCTTGCATGTAGTGGTGATAATCAAAATTCATATGCAACGGTATTATCTAATGATTTTGTCAGGACTTGATTTAATTGGTTTGATGTTGCTTGGCGTATAATGCAGCTGGATGCAGCCTTCGTGTTAGTCAAAGCCTGACTTACTTTTCCATCTATCATTGTCAGCACTAATTGGTAGCATACTTCAATTTGCTGCCCATCTAACTATAATTGTAATGACTGTAGTGTTGCAATTTTGGGTCTTGATATCACTAACTTCTTTCTTAATGGCATCATGAGTTTCTTTTTTGAATTCAAATTTGATTGGCCTGCAGTATTTCATTTTTTCAAATATCCATTGTTTGCGTTCTACTAGTCGAATCTTCAAAAACCTTTTTTTAATCGCAATGGTACAAATGATACCATGAGCATCTCTGAGTCGGAAATATTTCCACATACAGCTTGTTTGTATTGTTTTTGTCCCGAGGAACCATCACATCTCCATTTACAAAAAAGAATTAACATAAACCATTTCCTGTCACTGATTGTAGCAAGCGTTCGTCTGAGTGATTAAGTAGAGATTGTATTTGTACCTCTGCCGAAATTGGTGTGATTGTAATAGTGTCCTTTGATGGCAAACACTCCATTTTTCAGCGTTTATGTGATGATATGCTGGACACAAATTTGAGCCCTTTTCAATCGCACCCAATCTGAGCTGAATATATTGGTGTTTTGTTAATTTCAAATAATAATGCCTCCTGATTTGTGAACTGTTTTGCATCGCTCGGAGTTGGTATACTTTTAAGAATTCATTTTGTTCTCACTGGACTAGCGTTAACAACTTTTTCAATGATATACACTTTTGTAAATTGATTCTGTGATCGTAATTGATGTAGGAAAGATTCTTTTATATTTTTACAACCAATTTCATCGGTAACATCTTTATGTTTCCGCCTCTTAGATCTATCGCTGCAGTTGTCCAATGATTTGCGTGGTCTTCCAGCCTTATCGTGCTTCGCTGTTTCTGCAGCGACAGTAAGTTGGCCTTCTAACCAGTTTGCACTTTTATATAAAACTTTTGTTTACTGCAGCTAACTTCTTTGTAGCGTTTTTTTAGTTCTTTGGCGAAGTTAGATATTTGTTCTTGTATTTCGGTGCTACACGAAATTAAGTTTAATTTTATTTTAACGTAAATAAGAATATCTTCCTGGTTTTTGTTTCTAAAATACTCTTCGACCAGTTCTTTATAACTGAAGCTCTCCATATGTTTCTTAATTTTTATATGCGTCTGTTATGTTTTATCATTTGCGAATATACGCATTGACATATTACTGAGTAAACACTTTTCGAATCCGTAATTGTATAGATTTTTAGATACATGATATTCACAAATTGATCTTTAATTTCATAGCAGGTAGTACTTAAATTGAACAAAATTGCACTTGTTACCAAGACCTTAATATCAGGTAAAACTAATTAGTATCTCGCAAATATGGGATTGTTTTTTATCTCTAGTGGTTTAATGTCGCGATTCTTGACACACTAATAAAATTGTTTAAAAATTTGGTTGACCCTAACATTTGATAACAGGTTAATTAAGAAAGAGACCATATGTCTACTGTAGAAGCTATTGTAATAATTTTATGACTTATTTTTTTGCTGAGCAAAACAAAGCCGTAAAACCCTTTCGCAGGTATTATATTTATTTATTTCATTATAAGCTATAAATACCTAAAGCACATATTTAATACACCATTGTACACTAGTACTTATGGGGCTCTTTAAATGATCGTAATTTGAATTTTTTTAGAGCAATTTCATTAAAATGAAAAAAAGTGTTCTACCCGCGGGTCGTCACGGGTACAAAAGTATATATATATAGGGTTAAAGAAGATATGTACTTTCACCTCTCTCCGGGTTGTTAACGTTTATTGTTCCCTAGAAGTTATCTTCCACTAAAGTTTAAATTTGAGAAATATATAGTAGTTTCATAAATATTTCATAACACACCTAAAATTAAATGCTAGAGCTGTGACCACTTACAACAACTAAAGACTGTAAGCCTACCAACATTATAAAAAAGACCGCAGGCCATTATCGATGATATACCTACGTGAGAGTAGCTCGAATGAGCTAGTAAATATCATTGCTCAGCTTGTTGGCAGTGGTGGCTTTCACATAGTGCCAATTAAGAAAAGGAACATTATCGAAAAAAATTCAGGCATACACCGGCTTTCGCGCTATTTCTAGTTATTTTAACGATAGAAATAATATTTTTTAGATGTATCGTCTAAAGAGTAGTAAAGATACCGTGGTAGTCTTAAAAGGCAATGAATCGTTTGTAGGACCAGATGAGGTAAAAAGAGCACTGAAAAAACAGAATTTAAACGTTCACTCAGTGGTAAACGTTATTAATAATAAAAAAGATCCCCCAACCAATGTAAAAGGTCGAACTTCAACCCGACTCGCGGAGACTAAAGAAAACTGAAGTTCATCCTATATAAAAACTTTAATATTTGTTATATATAAGAATTACGGTTGAAGAAACCCAAAAAAGATATGGTCCCTTTCAATGCCAAAATTGTAAAAAGTACGGATACACCAAATCGTACTGCACTTTGCCAACCGTTTGTGTTGTGCTTGGTGACCTACACCAATCACCCGTCTGCGAAGTCAAATCGCCGTAACAGAAAAAGTACAGCAATTGCGGGCAACAATATACCGCATACTACAGAAGTTGTAGGGTTTAGACAAAATAACTTAAGCAGAAACTAGGAGAGAATGCTATAATAGACTCAGATAAGACTTTAGTTTACTCTAGCGAAGGCAACGGTATAACATACGCGGATGTTCTAAGGATGCATTCACCTAATGCCCCTGTGCAACAATTTGGTAACGCTGAATTAATGATTCTACAACTTGAGCAGAGTATGAACATTTTCATGTCAACTATGCAATGAATGATGCAAGAATTCAAGCGTAATTAAAATCATTTAGATTCGAATCATCTAATTTCTAACGCGGAAGAGATCGATAACAACGTATTATACTACAACGTGATGCTGAAACAGGCGGCCATTTACGCTACACATAGACATAAGGATGGGACAAATAGTTTGAATACTTATACTAACCGGAAAATAGAGCACCTTGTAAGTGAAGAAGGTTTCGTCGCGAATGGCAGCGAAATAGGTCAACAGCGGCCCGACTAAGACTGACTGACGCTACTAGATGGTTGCAAAGCGTACTTAGAAATGAAGACAGTAGACAGCATGCTAGTTTCATCACAAGCTTAACTCCGACAGCTTCAACCAAATTTTCATTATGGAAAACATTAGGAAATACTTGTAGACCGACCGAAACTTCCAAGTAAGTTTGATGGACCAAGGAAGGACGTTATAAATGTTGCAGAAAATCCATTCAGACTAAATATAGCTCCGAACCATATGCTCACCCGATTCTTCTTGATATCTCACCGCGTGCGAAAAGAACGGTCGTAAAAACAACTCATCTCGGAAATTAATTTAAATAAAATAAGCAGGTAAAGTGCAAATGAAAGTTAATTGCCGGAGGGTAATTATCGAAAATTGTTTTAATTCATTATATGTATTAACTTGAAAGCAATTCAAGCAGTTTCTGAAAAATAAAACTTAAGTTAAATTAAGACAGTTGTCTATGAAACGGTGAAACAAAACAAACAAAATAAACAGGGCACCCACACAGCTAAACATACTCACAACTTGATGAGCCATCATCTCACTCAAGAGTTAGAAAAATGCAGAAACTATTTCTGCAGTGTAAGTTCGCGGAATGCATATTTCGAATGAGAGAGGTACACTCAGAAAAATATTGTATACATTTCTTAGTACAATCCATACTTAAATGTAGTTTATAGTTTTTATTGCCACGTATTTCAATTTTACTTGATTGTTGGAAAATTAACTCAGTACAAAAAAATTTTCTTTATTTTTAGGACAAAGTCAAAATTCATGTACTTAAAATTAAGAAGCAATTTTCCTAAAAGTCGTTTCCATTGCTACAGTAAATATTTACTACAACTGAATAAGTAGTTTCGTTCATTAAGAAACACTGACATAAATTTTAGGAAAAAAATACTGAAAAAGTTTTATATATAAAAAATAATAACAATTTAAGAAATGTTTACTTAAAAACTCCTTGACAGTAGTAGACATTTACTTATTTAAAATTAATTGTTTTATTTGTACTAAACAATATATTTCGTTAGGTGTGGGAAACTTTTTTTAAGCTAACAAAAAAAATCATAAAAATGAGTAAATATTTACTTTCTGTGCAGAAAATTGTAGTAGATCAGAGAAGAGAAAAACTTGAAGGATGTTACGAATTAACTCAATCGTATTCCATATATATACTTAGAGCAAAAAAAAAACATACTACAGTTAAGTTCAAATATATAAGAATAAAAGAAAATTTCTTCTAATTTAGAGATAAATCCGTAACAGAGTTTAGTTCAATAAATTTTTTCAAACATTAAAAATTTCCTTAAACGAAAAGAAATGCACCAACAACGAATACAACTTCATTATTTCAAATTCAATACTTCGTACATACAAACATACATTTTCTTGAATCTAGGAAAACATGAACTAAAATATTCTCAACGGGAAAATTGACGTAAGAAATACAAAAGCAGGAAGTAGGCGTTGTGTTTTTATTTCGTTTTGTTTGGTTTTTGATACACACAAAAATAAACAAAATATTATTTGTCAAACGAAGTTGGTGTAACAACAACGGGTAAGTAAAAAAATGATAGAATTTGTTTATAAAGGAGATCACACTCTAAATTTTTGCATATTTTTGTCGTAGAGGAGCGTGACCTGGGCTCAATAGGTTATTCGGGAGTATCCAAGAAGAAATCTAAGGTAAGTGTAGTGAATTTTTAGTTAATTAAAGTGACCTAAGGTGAAAATTGAGTGTATGTATACATATGTAAAAAGTGATTGTGTGTGTATGTTGTTTGTACATTAGAGTGGATCGGTTTTTTTTTGGGTTTTAAACCAGATTTTTTTGTTGTTTTCAAGAATTTTCGTTGTAGCAACCCCTTAAGTCATTTTTGAACCCTTCTATAAACGAGGGAATTACTCGTAAATTCAAAAATGATTTTAGATAGATTAAGATTCTTCAGCGATAGTTTTTAGAAATACGAAAAACTTAATGGTCAAACGGTGACACCTTTTCCATGTTGTCCAAAAAAGTCGATCTACTCTAATGAATAAGCAAACAAATAAGGATGTACTGAAAATTGAGCAGATTTATGAAATATCAAACGCACGTTATCTTGCTTGCATTTGATGTTTCGAATTCTTAACTGTTTTGAATATCATCATTTTCGGTACAACCTAATAAAATACAAACTACAATCAAAATACACGTAGAATAAGATTATTCGCCTCTTGAATGTAGCCCGGGCTTTACTCTGGTCGGTACTTATCCACTTACTTAGGTCCAGCTTCCTGTTAAATCGCTATTAGGTCATCACATCCGCATTCCTTAGTTATATGTCCGTATGTCATAGTTTCCCAGGCGGTACTAAGGTTGCTTTGGTTGCTGATGTTCCGAGATTACAGCAAGTCTCTGTTGACTAAAGTAAAGGATAACCACTAGAAAAGCAGGGATACATTCAAAATTTCGCTCTGATCATATTATTTATTTTCATGTGCAAACTCCAAGTGCTATAATTGGAAATATTGTTCCATGCAAGAGTATGCAATAGTATTTCATCTTTTTTCAACACTTGGAGTTCTCATTATGGTAATGTTGTAATAATCAGGGCGATTAGATGATACGGTTTTTAACATTGTGTTTAAAATATTGATGGACGTTCTTCTTCGTCTTTACATATCTATTTTTTCAAAATCAATAGTGGATCTGTAGCATTTTAAAAAATATTTCGTCCCCTAGATTATTAAACCTATTTTCATATGCAAACTCCAGGTGCTATAATTGGAAATATAATTCCATTGAATTCTACCCAATATTCATGGGATTTCGATGCAATTGTATTTCATCTTCTTTGAACACTTGGAGTTCTAATTATGCAATGGTGTTAGATAATCAGCGTGATTAGAAGAAATTGTGTTCAGCAAAGTATTTTAAACTCTTCGCAAGTTTTCATTTCTGTATAATCAATATCAGATTCGATGTATTTTGAAAATTTTTTGTCCCTTTGCTAATTGTACCTATTTTCATATGCAAACTCCAGGTGCTATAATTGGAAATATAGTTCCATTGAATTCTACCCAATATTCATGGGATTTCGATGCAATTGTATTTCATCTTTTTTCAACACTTGGAGTTCTAATTATGCAATGGTGTTAGAAAATCAGGGTGATTAGAAGAAATTGTGTTCAGCAAAGTATTTTAAACTCTTCGCAAGTTTTCATTTCTGTATAATCAATAACAGATTCGATGTATTTTAAAAAATTTTTCGTCCCTTTGCTTATTGTACCTATTTTCATATGCAAACTCCAGGTGCTATAATTGGAAATATAGTTCCATTGAATTCTACCCAATATTCATGGGATTTCGATGCAATTGTATTTCATCTTTTTTCAACACTTGGAGTTCTAATTATGCAATGGTGTTAGAAACTCAGGGTGATTAGAAGAAATTGTATTCAGCAAAGTATTTTAAACTCTTCGCTAATTTTCATTTCTGTATAATCAATATCAGATTCGCTGTATTTTGGAAATTTTTTCGTCCCCTTGCTTATTTTACATATTTTCATATGCAAACTCCAGGTGCTATAATTGGAAATATAATTCAATTGCATTCTACCCAATATTCATGGGACTTCGATGCAATTGTATTTCATCTTTTTTCAACACTTGGAATTATCATTATGCAATGGTGTTATTTAATAAGGATGATAAGATGAATCCTTTAACAAATTTCTGATTCTGCACTTGTTTGCATAATTTTTCTCTTACATTTAATATTATTCTTTCATATCCATATCTTAATAATCAGTATTAGAAAAGTAGGTTTTTTAAAAGATGGTTCGTCAATTTAATGTATCCCGAGCGTCATTCTGGTCGGTATTTATCAATTAGCTTAGGTGTAGCATCCTGTATAATCGCTATTAGGTTATCACATCCGCTTACCTTGGTTATATGTCCATATGTCATAGTTTCCCAGGCGTTACCAAGGTAGCTTTGGTTGCTGATGTTCCAAGATTACAGCAAGTCTCTGTTGACGAAAGTAAAGGATAACCACTAGAAAAGAAGGGATACATTCAAAATTTCACTCTGAGCGTATTATTTATTTTCATGTGCAAACTCTAGGTTCTAGAATTGGTAATATTGTTCCATTATATTCTAACAATTATGATTATATGATTCATTTTTCAATAAACCTTATATTAAAAATATTAGACCATTATAACATTTGCTGTTCTCCGTTTATATCAATTTTTGTTACGGTTTTAAATTTATTGGATTTCAATGCTGTTGTAAGTTTAAGAAAATTTGCAATATTTTTCCCCTCTAAAGATCCAATTCTACAACAAATAACTAAAAATGTATGTACGAGTATATCACAAGTTGTTATAATATTTACCAAGAAGAATTAGAAAAAATGGGAAGTGATTTGAGCTCGCTGTCATTTTCAGGCTTATTGTTAACAAATGACTTAACTATACGGTTTTGCTACCCAGTCTTATTTATTGAGGCTTAACCAAAAACTCCACTATTTCAGCTTTTATTACAAGTTTTGATCATTCAACTCAAAAATACATGCACTCATTTTGAATTCATGCATTAATTTTGAAGCAACCATCAGAATTCCGAAATCATTTTTATGGTGTTATAACTGGCTTAAAATTTCAATTCCATTCACATATGCGACATGTATACACCAGGGATGTAAAATAGATTCTTTCATTTTGTACTTTTCGCTCTTTAAAAATGCACTTTTTCGATCCCAACGGTACCGAGACCAAGAAGACATTATTTTTTAAAATCAATTTTATCGAAACAGAAAAGGTAAACAATTTAAAGAATTTAAAGTCGAACGAGGCTGACTATAAGAGTAAAGAGTTTAGGCAATGTCGGACTACACATATGAATTCTCTTAGAGTGGAATTGAAATATTTCGTTGGGTCTATATGAAAATACCGATATGTATAAATTTCACAACAAAATATATTGCCTAAAAGACCATTGACCGATAAGTCGCTCATTAAGCATGGTATATTCGAAATCAGGGAACGACATGGATCAGTTTTACAAGATTTAATTATTGGTCGCTCATGACGTGGACCGATATGGACAAACTTTAATAGTTGTCCTTGGCTCAAACTTAAGCAATGTATTAAGTTTTATCGAAACCGGTAAATAAATGTGAGCTGTACTCTGATTACATGTAGAGACGATATATGGACGGACGAAAGTCCCTCAATGGAATCAAATAGTAATCCTGATTCTTTAAAGGCTTTAAAATATCAGCACTAAGTCAAAATTCCCTGTAGGGTATAAAAAGACAGCAGACGTTTATAAAATGTATCAAATTAGCCCCCAATAGGTCGCAATTGTGTTATGGTTCTTTCGACGCTAAACATGTATCAACTTTTGCATCTCTGGTATAGTCGTACATGTATGTATTGATTAAAATAAATACTTCGTGTTTGGTATCCATAGAATAAATAATTGAAAAATTGTATCAGACTTGAAAGTTTTGACTATTTAATTTGGTACTAGCAAAGACGTGTTTGATTTATATTTCGAAAAATAATGATTACCGATCCGACTTTCAGTTGAAGATTTCAGTTGGTAATCCGGGTTATTCCAGCGAGATAAACAACTAGATAGTTGACTGCATCATTTTCGGAAGTAACGGAGTTCACCGATTTGTACGTTTCCAATTCTCGAGTAGTATCACTTTAAATCTTACAGTTAAATTCGGCGATCTCAATGTTTTTCGCAGCCACTATAGCACTCTCGGTCAATGTTAAGCAATTGAAAATACATCTCCAGATTGGCCGTTTTGCAACATGACATGCATGTTCGTTTTTAACGTGTTTCCACAAAACGGACGACTTTAAATATGCATTAAGTCCGTCGTCTGGCGTCGGCCGATGAATCACTGGCAATGTTTGCCGAAAATCACCTGTCATCAGAATCAGCGCTCCACCAAACCGTCTTTGATTATTTCGTAAATCTAACATCATTGTGTCTTATGCGTCCAAAGACTACGCCATAGCACACTCATCGCAAATGATTAGTTTGATTTCCTGCAAACTTTGGACATAACAATGTTCTGAAAAAAAATTGCTCGTTGCATTTTCAACAAAATCAATGGGATCAAAAAAGTTATTCCAGTTTCACCGGGAGCGTTCGAAAAAAACCGTCCCAGATCCCTCACTCACAACTTTTATAAGAGCGTCGAACTCCTTTTTTGTGGTCGATTCAACAGTGGAACGTTCGTTCTAACAGATTCATTCCACGCATCACACTCATGTTTTTTTCGCGTCGCAACTCTTGATAAAATGAGTCGTTAATCGGACGATTGAGAGTTGTCATGCCTAAGTCAGATAATACCTTGTTCGAGACTCTTTGTTCTGTAATAGAAAGGGTGGGTCCCCATACAAAAAAAAGTTGCATGAGTCACCTCCTAGAATTAAAGATTATGTAGAGAAGATTTCGGGAGCACAAAAAAATATTTTTTTGTGTTCCCTACATACCGCCCTATTAATTTTTTTATCCAGCGTTGTCATTTGAAGTCCGATCGTAACAAAATGCAAATCGTTGTTCTAGTTTTGGCAAGGGCTATAGGTTATTTTTGGATCCTAAGGTCAAATTACCTGATTAGAATTTATTTTGAAACGAAAGTAAATTGTTTTAAAATGATTAAACTTTTTCCCTTTAAAGTTCTCCAATTTTTCATAGACAAAAAAGGCTTCAAAATTTTAAAATATACAAATTCGGTCAAATTCGCTCTTACCCACATACACAAAAAACAGTTCCAGAATCGCACACCTACTAAAGCGGTTCCGACAAGTATGAAGATATTAAATTTACGATATTCACCACCTAATTGTTTAGCTTTCTAAGGTAGAATTTCAGAAAACACATTGTTTTCCCCATGCTTCCTAATTTATTATCCAATCTTAACGTATGATATGTCGTTGATCATAAGTTAACAAGAGCTTTACATCTGATACTGATTCTATTTATTATTCTATTATCTTAAACTAATACATCTTTCGACTAATGCTAGTTCTTAATTTCTAGGGTATATGTAAATACTTATCTAAAATTATCTAAATAATACAACTTTGAAGTTGCAGTGGACTGCAACTTATCATTAGTACATACTTGAACTATATTTCTAAATTTCTCCCTAAAAAGGAATTACAAAAAGGGGAGAGCTTTACATCTTCAATTTTTACTAGTGATATCAGTTATCCGATTTTCTATCCCCGTAAATGGTACTTTTTTTGCAACACAAGTACGTAGGGGTACATGAAAAGGTAAATAAATTATACTCGTGTAGGTTTACTATACAATTGAGCAGATTACCCGGGATGGTAGGGACCGAAAGCGTTTCAGATAATCGATTTTACCGATTAATTGAGGTTAAATTGTTTACTAGTATTAACATAAATATTTATTTTATTTATTAGGATGCACACATACAAGGTATACTACTTATACATTTTTAATTATTACTTACGTAATTACTTAACAAAATCATTTCGTTTGCATTCTTATGACAAAGGAAGAGAATGGTTGCCATCATGGTGGCAGCCAGAACTGTTTTCAGGAAAACGTTTCCAAAAAATGCTTCTTTCATCCCGTTGCTATGTATTTCCGCAAATCATTCACTAAAACTGTGATGCAGATACATAATCGGCAGACGCCTTTTCTCCTCATTCTTGAGTTTGTGAATTCCATCTCTTTTTTTAAAGTTGTGCAACCATCCACGAGAATATTCACATCCTAAATCCGAACTACTATTCATTTTTAAATAGAACAATTCAGCTCTTTTCATTACCATTAAACTGGCAATTGGGGCCACTTTAAAACATTATTGCCTGAACTATTCATATGTTATATACTATTCATATATGTCGCAAAATCAACTGTTGGATCCTTTCAACAACAATCCGGCCTGCTCCAATTTCCAATTACGAATAATCGATGCTCAACTGTATATTAAATCTAGCAGTATAAGTAAAAACTTCACACGTCGCCTTTGAAGTATTTAGAAGTACATACGAGGACTGCTATATATATTTCTGGCCTAATAATGAAAATGCGAATATTTACCATCAAAAATGGTTTTATTGTTTTTCAAAGAATTCTCCAGCATGATTTATACCCTTTTGCATACGCTCCAACCAATTGTCGAAGCACTTTTTCCACACCGACTGAGAACGCTTCAAGACATTTCCTGGCGACGAAATTCGTTCGAAGTTTTATTTTTGATGTGCGGGAGTAAAAAGAAGTCATTGGGTGCCAAGTTAGGGCTGTACGGCGAATGATCCATCAATTCCTCATTTTGGCTGGTCAAAAAGGCGCTGGTTTGAGCCGATGTGTGAGAGCTCGCATTGTCATGGTGCACAATGATTCTTCTTCCTTGTTCGTTTTTCAAATTTCTCCGAAGACTTCGGGCAAACTAATTGGGGTGTACCACTCAGAATTGACCGTCCTACGTTGCTCAAGCGGAATAGTCGCCACATGACCAGTTTTGCCGAAGAAACAGGCGACCATTGCTTCGAAGTGCTTCTTCCACGAACAACTTTCGTGGGATTTGGCTCGTCTCCGAAGACCCACACGTTCGATTGCTGTTTTGTATCGGCCTCATACGCATAGATCTATGGTTCGTCACCTGTGACGATCTTATAAAAGTCTTTCGAAGCACCGCGATAGTATTTTTTCAAAATTTCTTTGCACCAATCGACACGAGCTTTTTTTGAGCGATAGTAAAACTGTGCGGGATCCAACGAGAACAAACCCTTTTTACGGCCAGGTGTTTATGCAATATGGAATGTATGCTGTTGGAAGAAATGCCGAAAGATGCCTCTATCTCACGGTATATCATATGACGATCTTGCATTATCAGTTGACGCACGGCATCAATGTTCTCTGGCACAACGTCCGTTTTTGGACGACCTTCGTCTTTGAGCGAGCGTCTGCCACAATTGAATTCATTAAACCGGTTTTTCACAGTGCTATAACATGGTGCTTCATATCGCCATACAAAGATTAAAGTTTATCGATGCACTCTTGTCGTGATAATCCACGTCGAATGTTGTGAAAAATGATCGCTCGAAAATGTTCACGAGTTAATTCCATTTTTTGCCAAAATGATTTTGTCAACTCACTGTAAACAACACAAATGATGGTCGTACGTCAAAACGTTATGAGTACGTTTATGCTTAAAAAAGTCAAACTTTCCAATGGTAATGTCAGATGGCGGCAGGCAGCACTAAGTGGCCAGAAATATATATATCAACCCTCGTATGTATGTATGCTCAAAATTAAGAATGCGATTGTTGTCGTGACTCTTAATTTTGGAAGATTGAAGTTAATGCACCAACAACAATTAATAATATAGCTGTTATACAGGTTTGCATCTCTTTCTATAACAAATTATCTACGGATATATGTATTTGACTCTCAAACACGGGTGGGGTATACTTATAAAAAAATAAAAACAAAAAACATTGACTTCAATCTGAGAATAACGGTAAATTCAACAAAAACAAAATAATGAAGGGGACAAAAGTTTAAATACATGCTTGCTTTCATGTAATAGCACTAATGATTTTGCTATTTTAGGAGAATCGATGTACCGTTATTTTTTTGCTGACTTATTTACGACATTTTCATTCACATTCAACAAGTTTTTGAGCAAGTGAGGATCGTAGCGAAGTTAAAAATGGGTAAAGGAAAGCAAATAAAAGAAAGTGTAAAAAAATTAATAATTACACATTTTAAAGAAGGAAAATCCTATAGAGAAATAGGAAAAATTCTTAAGTTGTCATGTGCTAGTGTGCAAAATATCATAAGAAAATTTAAAATATATAAAACAGTTGCAAACAAACCTAGAAGTGGGCGTCCAAAAAAGCTTTCTCGAAGGGATGTGAGCCTTATTGTTAAAGAGGTGCACAGAAACCCGAAAATAAGTGCCCCTAAGTTAGCAACAGGTATTGCAGAATCGACCAGAAAACTTGTTCACCCTAAAACCACCCAAAGAGTGTTACATGACAATGGCTTTCGAAACAGAGTTCCACGTAAGAAACCGCTTATATCGAAAAAAAATATGCAACTGCGTCTGGAATTTGCAAAAAAAAAATACAAGGATAAGGACGATGACTTTTGGAGAACAGTTTTGTTTACCGATGAGTCAAAATTCAATATTTTTGGCGATGGTCGTGCAAAGGTTTGGCGAAAATCCCGCACAGCGTTCCAAACAACAAATTTAATACCAACAGTTAAACATGGTGGCGGAAGCGTTATGGTTTGGGGAGCGATTGGAGCAGCAGGTGTTGGAAGACTAGCTTTTATCGATGATATTATGGATCGATACCTGTATAAAAGCATTATGGAAGAAAATATGCAACCATCCGTGGAAAGCTTGGGTCTTGGAAGGTACATTCAGTAAAGGAATGGTTATTGTATTATGCCCCACGTCAACTTTATAGTCCTCCCCAATAGCCGGATTTAAACCCAATTGAACATGTTTGGGAATTATTGGCCAGGAAAATGGATTATGCATCGCCAACCAGCAATGATTCACTGAAAGAAGCGCTAAAAAATATTGGTCTGAAATAACACCAGCAGAAACAGAAAATTTGGTTCTTTCCATGCCAAATCGTCTTCAGGCAGTCATTGAAGCTAATGGAGGCCCAACCAAATATTGATATAATATGTATATTAGCTAATGTAGTTGATTCCATAATTTTTTTAGTACTGTATTGAAACTTTGACCCCTTCATCATTTTGTTTTTGTTGAATTTACCGTTATTCTCAGAATGAAGTAAATGTTTTTTGGTTTTATTTTTATATATTTGTCATATGTAACAAAACAACATATTCAAAATTTTTTAGAACTGTTTCATTCTTTTTATAAACCACAAATTTATAGGGTGTATTTAAACTTTAGTCTCTCACTGTATATATTTTCCAAAATAAGAAGTCGAGAGCGTTATAGTGTTCGCGTCAGAATTTCATTTAATTCATTGAATATCATCAAAATGTTTTATTAATTGAGTTATCATTAACGAGGGTAGTGTGAAGTATTTAAGTTAAATATGAGAGTGGTATGCAAGCAAGTTAGCCATACGTGTACCATTTTTTTTATTAGCAATCCTCTATAACCTATTTGCTGATGAATAAAAATATATAAAGTATAATTATAGGAAAGTATAATTATTTTCATATACCTTAACTTGTGTTGCAAAATAAGTACCATTTACGGGGGTAGAAAATTGGGTAACTAAATGAGGTATTAAAGATGTATAGCTCTTGATAATTAATGATCAACGGCATATCTCACGCTTAGATCGGGGAAAACAATTTGATTTTATTCTGAAATTTTACCTTAGAAAGCTACCAAATTAGGTGGTGAATCCCGTAAATTTGATTTCTTTATACTTGTTGAAAACGAAGTCAAAAAACTAGTCGAACTTTAAAATGTTGAACCCTTTTTTGGTTATAAAAAAAAGAAAACTTTAAAGGAAAAAGTTTAAACATTTTGAAAGCCCTTTTGTTGGCGAATTTATTCTATTCACCAACTTATCTACCTTTTAAAATACCTATAAATAGTTTAATTCAGTTCTTTTATCATATTTGAATACATATTTAACATAAACGTCTTTATATAAGACAAATTATTCATTGCTTTACATTATGTTGAATATGTGTTTTCAATTTTGTGCTTTAGTGTACTTGACGTCGTACTTAGGCTTGTGCACTCAGTTTCTCGA
This sequence comes from Hydrotaea diabolus, assembly GCA_963513945.1. Classification (NCBI taxonomy): domain Eukaryota; kingdom Metazoa; phylum Arthropoda; class Insecta; order Diptera; family Muscidae; genus Hydrotaea; species Hydrotaea diabolus. Next base: position 2,635,328 of record OY740721.1, read on the forward strand.
TCAATGTTCACTCAATAACAAATCGATTAAGTGCACATGACTGGGTACTGAGCTGGTGCAGTCTTTTACTCAATTAATGTTCGATAGATTGCAGGCAACAACAACACCAACTGCTGTTGTTGTACCAGACGATCTCTGATCTTATATGCATCAGATAACTGATCAATGCTCTTACTGCTCTGGAGTATTGGTTAGTTATTGAGTGTACATTTACTATTAAGTTGTTTTCTGTCATTATCTAAATACACTAATTTGGTGCAGTTATTTCGGTCTCTTCTAAACAACTCAATAATAGTTCCATAGATTTTAAGCCTATTTGGATGTTTTCTAAAACTCCGTCGCTCTCTTTTTCTTGGATAACGAAGCAGACAACATCATCTTTTCATAGGTATTATTTCTGATTGATTGTATACTAATAGTTGTTTTTCCAATAAAGATTTTTTGTTTAATTGATTAACGGAAATTTCTTTAGCTTTTCAATTCAATACTTTCCAGTTTTCATAACTCGGAAAAGACTTTAACGTAACAATTTTGGTGCCAAAACCCGGGAACTTCGGTGTTTTTAACATTTTTTTTGTTTCTTTTAAACTTGTGGCATTCTTTTTCGTGAAAAGTCCATATCATCTCTTTTTTTTTGATAAAGTGCTCAGTGAAATTATTGGCAAAGTGTTTTGTGAATTTTTGGCATTGGTTAGTGAATTTCATATAAATATGAACGATTTAGCTCAACTAATTCAAATGCAATGCGATGCATTGCAATTATTGGAGAAATATGAAAGCCGGTTTTACTCCAAGGAAAGTTCCGAGAAGAGCTCTGGCTATATAACGACTTTGTCACAAAGGGTTGATGATGTATTCAATGGTTTTGAGGGTCAACATCATGAAATATTGCGGAAAGTTCTTGATGAATCTTTGCATGTCAAAGATGTTCCCTATTTGGACAACGATTTTTATTTTGAGTTTTCAGAGCAATATTTTACATTTAATGTTTAGCCTAATAACAGAGTCTGCTGTTCAGGTATTAGGCCTTCAAAGAAATAAGTCACATTGCAAAGTTATTGGTATTGGCAATGGAAATGCTAATTTGCCGAAATATTCTGTGAATATTGACTTATTTTCTCGTAAACATGAGCCAATACTTTCCTGCACAGCTTTGGTCCTATCTACCCTTTCAACTTATACTCCAGGACCACTTTCAAGACAGGTTTCCTAAGAAGGCTAAGACTATCATCCATAAGTGCATTCTGTGTTTTAGCTATTCAGCCAGAACTTCGCAGCAGATCATGGGTAACTTGCCTCATGTTCGACTGAAGGTTACTAGTTTTAAACATTCTGGAGTTGATTATGCAGGTCACATTACAATTAAAGCATCTTCTGTTAGATCAGCTGCTATCAGAAAGGGTTACATCTACCTGTTTATCTGTAACTAAAGCCATTCACCTGGAGGCAGTATCTGACCTTAGTACGAATGGTTTTATGGCGGCCTTCCGGCGTTTCATTTCTTTTTGCGGTGCTTGTTCTGATCTATATTCTGACTATGGCACGAATTTTGTTGGTGAGTCAAGGGAACTTCAGGTACTTCATAATAGGACCAGAAAGTCGCTGCATGAAGATCTGGAGCATACCTTAAGTTTAAATGGGACCGCTTGGCATTTTATTCCTCCTGCTTCGCCAAATTTCGGCAGTCTCTGGGAGGCAGGTGTAAAGTCTGCAAAGTTCCACTTAAAGCGCACTATGAATGATAGACTTCTCAATTTCGAGGAACTGACTACTTTATTATGCCAGATTGAGAGCTGTTTAAATCCCCGTCCACTGGCTCCTTTGTCGTCGGATTCCTCAGATGTCGATGCCCTTACGCCAGCCCACTTCTTGATTGGTGAACCGACAAACTTTTTTTTTTTTTTTGGCTCTCCGCGCTCGCAGAGAACGGTCCTTAAAAGAACTCCTCTCGGAAATTAATTCTAATAAAATAAAATAAGCAGGGAAAGTGAAAAAATAAACTCAATTGTCGGGAAAATAATTATCTAAAATTGTTTGAATTCATTATAAGTATTAACTTGTAAGGAATTCAAACAGTTTTTTGACAAAATAAAAAATTTTAAGTTGAAAAACAAATCCAGTTGTGTAAGAATCAGTGTAATAAAACAACCAAAACAAAAAGGCACACACACAGCTAAACAAACTCACAGCTTGATGAGCCATCGTCTCACTCAAGAGTTAGAACAACGCAGACACTCTTTCTGCAGTGTAAGTTCGCGGAATGCATACTTCGCGATAAATGCAGATGTAAACAATGGAATGAGAGAGGTAGCGCCACTAAGACAAACTCTCTCACCAGGCAGTGCTAGCAACAACAATAATAACAAAGAAGGTGGAAGCACAGCGAACATAGAAATAACACAGGAAAAAAAAACGACAAACCATTAAAGGCAATACAGACAGGCATGGATCGCTACATTACTATAAAGCGTAAATCCAGCCCTGCCAAAGGTAACTCTAACAAAAAAAGTTGTAAAACTGTGAACGGTGAAGAACCACCAACGTCCGTCACGGGTAAGAACCGGTTTGCATTGCTGAGCGAAGAAGAACCTCAATCTTCTTCTTCGGCAAATGCCGCAACTCCAAGGCCACCCCCAATATACCTACGTGAGAGTAGCTCAAATGAGCTAGTAAATATCATTGCCCAACTTGTTGGTAGTGGTGGCTTTCAGATAGTGCCCATAAAGAAAGGGAACATTAACGAGACAAAAATTCAGGCATATACCGAAAACGGCTTTCGCGCTATTTCTAGTTATTTTAACGATAGAAATAAAAAATTTTACACGTATCGTCTAAAGAGTAGTAAGGGTATCGCGGTAATCTTAAAAGGCATTGAATCATTTGTAGGACCAGATGAAGTAAAACGAGCACTGGAAAAAGAGAATTTTAACGTTCACTCCGTGGTAAACGTTCTCAACAATAAAAAGGTTCCCCAACCAATGTTCAAGGTCGAACTTCAACCTGACTCGCGGAAACTAAAGAAAAATGAAGTTCATCCTATATACAAACTTCAATATTTGTTATATAGAAGAATTACGGTCGAAGAACCCTACAAAAGAAATGGTCCCGTTCAATGCCAAAATTGTCAAGAGTATGGACACACAAAAGGATACTGCACTTTGCCAACCGTTTGTGTTGTATGTGGTGATCTACACCAATCATTCGTTTGCAAAGTAAAATCGCAGGAACAGAAAAAGTGCAGTAATTGCGGGGAACAACATACCGCAAACTACAGAGGTTGTAGGGTTTACAAAGAACTTAAGCATAACCTAGAAGAGAAGCGTAAACTCATTTCTAACCGAAACGCGCCGAACCCTATAATCGACATCCAACAGACTCCAGTTTACTCTAGCGACGGAAACGGTATTACTAACGGTATAACATACGCGAATGCTCTAAGGGCGCATACACCTAATGCCCCAGTGCAACAAAATGGTAACTCTGAATCAATGATTCAACAACAGGTTCAGAGTATAAACATGTTCATGTCAAATATACAATCAATGATGCAAGAATTCATGCGAATCCAGAATCAGTTAATTCAAATTCTACTTACCAAAAAATAGGCCCTCTTAAGATATGTACATGGAACGCAAACGGTGTGAACCAACATAGACTCGAGCTGACCGATTACCTAGACCGGCAGAATATTGATATAATGCTACTATCAGAAACGCATCTTACAGACAAATACAATTTTCAGATACCTAAGTTTAGATTTTATGGTACTCACCACCCCGACGGTAAGGCTCATGGGGGCACTGGTATCCTAATACGAAAACGTATGAAACATGAAGTCGCTGAAGGAGTCTCACAAAACTACCTTCAAGCGACAACAATTCGTATCCAGATGCAAGGTAGTTTTCTTACCATTTCAGCAATATATTTTCCCCCGCGGTTCGCGATATCAGAAGATATACTTCTGAACTTTTTCAATGGTCTCGGACGCAACTTTATTGCTGCTGGTGACTACAATGCCAAACATACGCACTGGGGATCCCGTTTAGCAAACCCTAGGGGAAACCAGTTGTATAAATGTTTAATGCGACGTCAAAATAAATTGGACTTTATATCTCCCAGTCAACCTACATATTGGCCTTCTGATATTAACAAAAAGCCTGACTTGATAGACTTCGGTATAATAAGAGGAGTTAGTAAATCTAACTTATCTGCTAGTACCTGCACTGACTTATCATCAGACCACTCGCCAGTTATATTTCTTCTTCACGAGAAGACAGTACTTGTAGAGGACCCACTAACGCTTACTTCATACGCAACTAACTGGTTAAAATACAGGAAGTACATTAGTAGTCATTTAGATTCGAATTATCTAATTTCTAACGCTGAAGAGATCGATAACAACGTATCCAACTTGAACGTGATCCTGGAACAGGCGGCTATTCACGCTACACACAGACAAATAAAAGCGACAAATAGTTTAAATACATACACTAACCGGGAAATAGAGCACCTTGTAAGTGAAAAAAGGAGGTTCCGTCGCGAATGGCAGCGAAATAGGTCACCAGCGGCCCGACTAAGACTAACTGAAGCTACTAAATAGTTGCAAAGCGCACTTAGAAATGAAGACAGTAGACAGCATGCTAGTTTCATTGCAAGCTTAACTCCGACTGCTTCAACCAAACATTAAGAAATACTAGTATGCCTACCGAAACGCAATTTCCAATACGCGACGCAAATGGCAAGTGGGCAATATCAGAAGAGGAAAAAGCCAATGTTTTTGCAAACCATCTGTCCCAGGTATTTCGCCCAAATCCTGCAAGTAACGACCTCTTTCCACCTGATGATAAAATGTCTGCCGTAATTCCATTGTTTACTAACGCAAATGAAGTTCTGAATGTCATTTAAGAAACCGTGAATCCAGGTTAAGCACCTGGATATGATCTTATCACGCCCAAAATGATCTTGGAACTTCCCTATATTGCTGTGAAGTTCCTGGCAAAATTATTTAACTCTATTTTGAGACATGGTTACTTTCCTAAAGTGTGGAAAATTTCTCGGATTCACATGATTTTAAAGCTAGGAAAGGACAAATCAATACCTTCCTCATACAGGCCGATCAGTTTGCTTCCCTGCTTATCCAAACTATTTGAAAAAGTTCTTTTATCGAAAATAAAACCGTTCCTCGTGTCAAATAACATAATACCAGACCATCAGTTTGGATTCCGCGAAGGTCACAGCACTATCGAACAAGTAAACCGTCTGACCCAAGCAATTGAAAAATCATTTGAACGGCGAGAATATTGCTGCGCCGTATTCCTGGATGTTGCTCAAGCATTTGACAAAGTCTGGCACTTTGGCTTAACCTACAAAATTTGCAAATACTTACCGGCAAATACGCAACGAATTCTTGAGTCTTACTTAGAAAGCCGCAGATTCAGAGTCAAATGTGGACAACACGTCACCAATGACCGCGAAATACTAGCAGGTGTTCCCCAGGGAAGCGTCATGGGGCCTATCCTTTACCTTCTGTATACCGCAGATATCCCTACCAGCCCAAACGTGCTAACATCCACTTTTGCCGATGATACCGCTATAATGGCCACACATAAAAAGCAGGATATTACATCTATGAATCTAGGTGTACATCTCAGACGACTAGAATCTTGGCTCTCTGACTGGAGAATAAAAGTCAATGAGGCTAAATGCACACAGGTAACTTTCACACTGAATTTTAGCACTTGTCCGACATTGAAACTAAACAATATCCCTTTTTCTCAATTTGATCATGTTTCATACCTTGGAATCCACCTGGATCGCCAACTCACATGGAGAAGTCATATCGAAGCCAAGAAAACTCAACTGAAACTTAAGGTCCATCAACTGCACTGGCTCCTAAACGCGAACTCAAAACTAAGCCTTGAATATAAGGTCCTGCTATACAACAGTGCAATCAAACCTATCTGGTTATACGGTGCCCAGCTATGGGGCAAAGCAAGCTCGAGCAATCTCGACAAAATACAAAGAGTCCAATCGAAGACATTGCGGCTTATTACCGGTGCCCCTTGGTATATGAGGAATGAAAACATCCACCGAGACTTGAAAATACCTCTCGTCAAAGAGGCAGTTCAAAAAATCAATATAAAGCACAAAGAGAAGCTCGAACGTCATGATAACATACTTGCTAGACAATTATTATGCAGTCCAAGCTCTTTAAGACTTCGAAAAAACGAACGCCGTGTTTTCTAATCTGCACTTGTACTTCATCCGTAACAGTAATCGCGAACACACGCGCCCGAAAGACTGTGTAGAATTCTTTTTTTCTACGTCACGTGGCTTAAATGCTCTTATACGTGATCTTTAAAACAGTCAATATCAATCGCGGACGAACACTCAAAAAAGACTATGTAGAATCTTTTATTCTACGTCACGTGGCTTAAATGCTCTCATACGTGATCCTTAAAACAGTCAACACGAAAAACCTACATAACCTAAATTACGTCGTCCACTCTGTTATTTTAGAGTTCTCCGTTATACATACATAACTAGAGTTCTTCACTCTACATAATATTCAGGAGAATCTGAAGACCAGATTCAAACTTCAAATTCATTACCCCCTTCGTCTAATTCAGATTATGATACTTCTGCTAATGTTTCTTCCCATTGTGCTAGCACTTTCCAATCGGTGTTGCTTTACACAATCCGTTTATATGTTCACACTACTATAGGTCGTTTTCTATTGAGAGCACTTTTAGACCCTGGATTCAGGTATTAGGCCTTCAAAGAAATAAGTCACATTGCAAAGTTATTGGTATTGGCAATGGAAATGCTAATTTGTCGAAATATTCTGTGTTTATTGACTTATTTTCTCGTAAACATGAGCCAATACTTTCCTGCACAGCTTTGGTCCTATCTACCCTTTCAACTTATACTCCAGGACCACTTTCAAGGCAGGTTTCCTAAGAAGGCTAAGACTATCATCCATAAGTGCATTCGGTGTTTTAGCTATTCAGCCAGAACTTCGCAGCAGATCATGGGTAACTTGCCTCATGTTCGACTGAAGGTTACAAGTTTTAAACATTCTGGAGTTGATTATGCAGGTCGCATTACAATTAAAGCATCTTCTGTTAGATCAGCTGACCTTAGTACGAATGGTTTTATGGCGGCCTTCCGGCGTTTCATTTCTTGTAGCGATGCTTGTTCTGATCTATATTCTGACTATGGCACGAATTTTGTTGGTGAGTCAAGGGAACTTCAGGTACTTCATAATAGGACCAGAAAGTCGCTGCATGAAGATCTGGAGCATACCTTAAGTTTAAATGGGACCGCTTGGCATTTTATTCCTCCTGCTTCGCCAAATTTCGGCAGTCTCTGGGAGGCAGGTGTAAAGTCTGCAAAGTTCCACTTAAAGCGCACTATGAATGATAGACTTCTCAATTTCGAAGAACTGACTACTTTATTATGCCAGATTGAGAGCTGTTTAAATTCCCGTCCACTGGCTCCTTTGTCGTCGGCTTCCTCAGATGTCGATGCCCTTACGCCAGCCAACTTCTTGATTGGTGAACCGACGAACTTTTTTTTTTTTTTTTTTGGCTCTCCGCGTTCGCAGAGAACGGTCGTTAAAAGAACTCCTCTCGGAAATTAATTCTAATAAAATAAAATAAGCAGGGAAAGTGAAAAATAAACTCAATTGTCGGGAAAATAATTATCTAAAATTGTTTGAATTCATTATAAGTATTAACTTGTAAGGAATTCAAACAGTTTTTTGACAAAATAAAAAATTTTAAGTTGAACAACAAATCCAGTTGTGTAAGAATCAGTGTAATAAAACAACCAAAACAAAAAGGCACACACACAGCTAAACAAACTCACAGCTTGATGAGCCATCGTCTCACTCAAGAGTTAGAACAACGCAGACACTCTTTCTGCAGTGTAAGTTCGCGGAATGCATACTTCGCGATAAATGCAGATGTAAACAATGGAATGAGAGAGGTAGCGCCACTAAGCCAAACTCTCTCACCAGGCAGTGCTAGCAACAACAATAATAACAAAGAAGGTGGAAGCACAGCGAACATAGAAATAACACAGGAAAAAAACGACAAACCATTAAAGGCAATACAGACAGGCATGGATCGCTACATTACTATAAAGCGTAAATCCAGCCCTGCCAAAGGTAACTCTAACAAAAAAAGTTGTAAAACTGTGAACGGTGAAGAACCACCAACGTCCGTCACGGGTAAGAACCGGTTTGCATTGCTGAGCGAAGAAGAACCTCAATCTTCTTCTTCGGCAAATGCCGCAACTCCAAGGCCACCCCCAATATACCTACGTGAGAGTAGCTCAAATGAGCTAGTAAATATCATTGCCCAACTTGTTGGTAGTGGTGGCTTTCACATAGTGCCCATAAAGAAAGGGAACATTAACGAGACAAAAATTCAGGCATATACCGAAAACGGCTTTCGCGCTATTTCTAGTTATTTTAACGATAGAAATAAAAATTTTTACACGTATCGTCTAAAGAGTAGTAAGGGTATCGCGGTAATCTTAAAAGGCATTGAATCATTTGTAGGACCAGATGAAGTAAAACGAGCACTGGAAAAAGAGAATTTTAACGTTCACTCCGTGGTAAACGTTCTCAACAATAAAAAGGTTCCCCAACCAATGTTCAAGATCGAACTTCAACCTGACTCGCGGAAACTAAAGAAAAATGAAGTTCATCCTATATACAAACTTCAATATTTGTTATATAGAAGAATTACGGTCGAAGAACCCCACAAAAGAAATGGTCCCGTTCAATGCCAAAATTGTCAAGAGTATGGACACACAAAAGGATACTACACTTTGCTTACCGTTTGTGTTGTATGTGGTGATCTACACCAATCATTCGTTTGCAAAGTAAAATCGCAGGAACAGAAAAAGTGCAGTAATTGCGGGGAACAACATACCGCAAACTACAGAGGTTGTAGGGTTTACAAAGAACTTAAGCATAACCTAGAAGAGAAGCGTAAACTCATTTCTAACCGAAACGCGCCGAACCCTATAATCGACATCCAACAGATTCCAGTTTACTCTAGCGACGGAAACGGTATTACTAACGGTATAACATACGCGAATGCTCTAAGGGCGCATACACCTAATGCCCCAGTGCAACAAAATGGTAACTCTGAATCAATGATTCAACAACAGGTTCAGAGTATAAACATGTTTATGTCAAATATACAATCAATGATGCAAGAATTCATGCGAATCCAGAATCAGTTAATTCAAATTCTACTTACCAAAAAATAGGCCCTCTTAAGATATGTACATGGAACGCAAACGGTGTGAACCAACATAGACTCGAGCTGACCGATTACCTAGACCGGCAGAATATTGATATAATGCTACTATCAGAAACGCATCTTACAGACAAATACAATTTTCAGATACCTAAGTTTAGATTTTATGGTACTCACCACCCCGACGGTAAGGCTCATGGGGGCACTGGTATCCTAATACGAAAACGTATGAAACATGAAGTCGCTGAAGGAGTCTCACAAAACTACCTTCAAGCGACAACAATTCGTATCCAGATGCAAGGTAGTTTTCTTACCATTTCAGCAATATATTTTCCCCCGCGGTTCGCGATATCAGAAGATATACTTCTGAACTTTTTCAATGGTCTCGGACGCAACTTTATTGCTGCTGGTGACTACAATGCCAAACATACGCACTGGGGATCCCGTTTAGCAAACCCTAGGGGAAACCAGTTGTATAAATGTTTAATGCGACGTCAAAATAAATTGGACTTTATATCTCCCAGTCAACCTACATATTGGCCTTCTGATATTAACAAAAAGCCTGACTTGATAGACTTCGGTATAATAAGAGGAGTTAGTAAATCTAACTTATCTGCTAGTACCTGCACTGACTTATCGTCAGACCACTCGCCAGTTATATTTCTTCTTCACGAGAAGACAGTACTTGTAGAGGACCCACTAAGGCTTACTACATACACAACTAACTGGTTAAAATACAGGAAGTACATTAGTAGTCATTTAGATTCGAATCATCTAATTTCTAACGCTGAAGAGATCGATAACAACGTATCCAACTTGAACGTGATCCTGGAACAGGCGGCTATTCACGCTACACACAGACAAATAAAAGCGACAAATAGTTTAAATACATACACTAACCGGGAAATAGAGCACCTTGTAAGTGAAAAAAGGAGGTTCCGTCGCGAATGGCAGCGAAATAGGTCACCAGCGGCCCGACTAAGACTAACTGAAGCTACTAAATGGTTGCAAAGCGCACTTAGAAATGAAGACAGTAGACAGCATGCTAGTTTCATTGCAAGCTTAACTCCGACTGCTTCAACCAAATTCTCATTTTGGAAAACATTAAGAAATACTAGTATGCCTACCGAAACGCAATTTCCAATACGCGACGCAAATGGCAAGTGGGCAATATCAGAAGAAGAAAAAGCCAATGTTTTTGCAAACCATCTGTCCCAGGTATTTCGCCCAAATCCTGCAAGTAGCGACCTCTTTCCACCTGATGATAAAATGTCTGCCGTAATTCCATTGTTTACTAACGCAAATGAAGTTCTGAATATCAATCCAGGTTAAGCACCTGGATATGATCTTATCACGCCCAAAATGATCTTGGAACTTCCCTATATTGCTGTGAAGTTCCTGGCAAAATTATTTAACTCTATTTTGAGACATAGTTACTTTCCTAAAGTGTGGAAAATTTCTCTGATTCAGATGATTTTAAAGCCAGGAAAGGACAAATCAATACCTTCCTCATACAGGCCGATCAGTTTGCTTCCCTGCTTATCCAAACTATTTGAAAAAGTTCTTTTATCAAAAATAAAACCGTTCCTCGTGTCAAATAACATAATACCAGACCATCAGTTTGGATTCCGCGAAGGTCACAGCACTATCGAACAAGTAAACCGTCTGACCCAAGCAATTGAAAAATCATTTGAACGGCGAGAATATTGCTGCGCCGTATTCCTGGATGTTGCTCAAGCATTTGACAAAGTCTGGCACTTTGGCTTAACCTACGAAATTTGCAAATACTTACCGGCAAATACGCATCGAATTCTTGAGTCTTACTTAGAAAACCGCAGATTCAGAGTCAAATGTGGACAACACGTCACCGATGACCGCGAAATACTAGCAGATATCCCTACCAGCCCAAACGTGCTAACATCTACTTTTGCCGATGATACCGCTATAATGGCCACACATAAAAAGCAGGATATTACATCTATGAATCTAGGTGTACATCTCAGACGAGTAGAATCTTGGCTCTCTGACTGGAGAATAAAAGTCAACAATATCCCTTTTTCTCAATCTGATCATGTTTCATACCCTGGAATCCGCCTGGATCGCCGACTCACATGGAGAAGTCATATCGAAGCCAAGAAAACTCAACTGAAACTTAAGATCCATCAACTGCACTGGCTCCTAAACGCGAACTCAAAACTAAGCCTTGAAGATAAGGTCCTGCTATACAACAGTGCAATCAAACCTATCTGGTTATACGGTGCCCAGCTATGGGGCAAAGCAAGCTCGAGCAATCTCGACAAAATACAAAGAGTCCAATCGAAGACATTGCGGCTTATTACCGGTGCCCCTTGATATATGAGGAATGAAAACATCCACCGAGACTTGAAAATACCTCTCGTCAAAGAGGCAGTTCAAAAAATCAATATAAAGCACAAAGAGAAGCTCGAACGTCATGATAACATACTTGCTAGATAATTATTATGCAGTCCAAGCTCTTTAAGACTTCGGAGAAACGAACGCCGTGTTTTCTAATCTGCACTTGTGCTTCATCCGTAACATTAATCGCGAACACACGCGCCCGAAAGACTGTGTAGAATTCTTTTTTTCTACGTCACGTGGCTTAAATGCTCTTATACGTGATCTTTAAAACAGTCAATATCAATCGCGGACGAACACTCAAAAAGACTGTGTAGAATCCTTTATTCTACGTCACGTGGCTTAAATGCTCTCATACGTGATCCTTAAAACAGTCAACACGAAAAACCTACATAACCTAAATTACGTCGTCCACTCTGCTATTTTAGAGTTCTCCGTTATACATACATAACTAGAGTTCTTCACTCTACATAATATCGCGAACACTCTGTAAATGACTGTAAGGGTCCTCTGGCCGTTTATCACGAGGTTTAAGCCAAACTAGGTTTAAAATTCTCTGACATGTGATCCATACCATTTATATGCTATTTTGACCAAATTAATTAAAATTCCTGCCAATAAGCAGAGATCCACATTACAAGAAATCCATACTAGGATTCATTATTGAATTATACTTAAGATTCGTATACTTATTGTTAGGCTCCTTTGGAGCAGATTCAATAATTATTATGAAGCTTATATGAAAAAAAAAATCTTACTCGATGGAAGTGTGTGGAAAAGATTAAGCAGCATTACTGGAAAAGATGGCACAGAGAATATTTGAACCGTCTTCAAGCACGACCAAAATGGTTAAGACCGAGAACTGAGGCCAAAGTTGGAGACCTAGTACTAATCGCTGACGAACGGTGTGGTCCTGGACAATGGCTTCTAGGTCGTATCCACGAAATTCATCCTGGACCAGATGGACACATAAGGGTGGTATCCGTTCTAACAAAAAATAAAATTGTAAAAAGTTCCTTTTGAACAATTTCTTTCCTTCCAGGAAATTCAACCGAACTAATGCATAAACCTGACAGCTCATCTGAAACAACAGAAAATCCTGACGACCTCGCCAAAATTATAAAAAGTACTTATGGTACAAATAACTAGCCGATAAAAATGGGAAAGGATGGAGCCTGAATTCAGACGCTGTGAGTTGGAGCACAGCGAAGTAAAAACTCGACTAAAACACTCCCACCGATAGGCCGTCCTTCGCCATCATCACATCCCGAAACATTCGTTCCTCAGGGGGGAGAATGTTGGCGAATTTATTCTATTCACCAACTCATCTACCTTTTAAAATACCTATAAATAGTTTAATTCAGTTCTTTTATTATATTTGAATACATATTTAACACAAACGTCTTTATATAAGACAAATCATTCATTGCTTTACATTATGTTGAATATGTGTTTTCAATTTTGTGCTTTAGTGTCCTTGACGACGAACTTAGGTTTGTGCACTCAGTTTCTCAATCAATGTTCACTCAATAACAAATCGATTAAGTGCGCATGACTGGGTACTGAGCTGGTGCACTCTTTTACTCAATTAATGTTCGATAGATTGCAGGCAACAACAACACCAACTGCTGTTGTTTTACCAGATGATCGCTGATCTTATATGCATCAGATAACTGACCAATGCTCTTACTGCTCTGGAGTATTGGTTAGTTATTGAGTGTACATTTACTATTAAGTTGTTTTCTGTCATTATCTAAATACGAGGGCGGTTCGGAAACTTCTTGGCCTAGCACAAAAAGTGCGGTATAAACAGAAAAAAGTTAAGTGTTTTGGAAGCTTCCATCTCTGCTATGAACACATTTTAAATTTTGTTTCGATCTGGCAACTCCTTCATATAGAAACAGGTGTTCACAAAAGACGCATCCGCGATTTTTTTACAATGGAAAAATTAGAAATGCGTGGTGTCATTAAATATTTACATAAAAAAGGTTTATCGGGACAAGAAATTCATAATGATATGGTGAATGTGTTAGGTGAAAGTGCTCCTTCATATGCAACATTAAAAAATTGGGTTGCTGAATTTAAACGTGGTCGTACAAGCATTGAAGATGAACCACGTTGTGGACGTCCAAAAACAGCAACAACAACAGAAATTGTAGCCAAAGTGCATGATATGGTATTAAATGATCGACGAATAAAAGTGCGTGAAATAGCTAATATCATGGGCATCTCAAATGATCGAGTCCATTTAATTTTGCATGAAGAACTACAGATGAAAAACCTTCTGGAAGATGGGTGCCGGACTTGTTAACAGTCGACCAAAAATGCATAAGAATGAACATTTCTCAAGCTTGTTTGGATCGTTTTCAGCGAAATAAAATGGATTTTAAGCGTCGTTTCATAACTGTTGATGAGCCATGGATCCACCACTATACTCCAGAGAGAAAGTGTCCCAAAGAAGGCAAAAACAATTCAATCGGCTGGTAAGGTTATGGCAACGGTTTTTTGGGACTTCAAAGGTATTTTATTGATTGACTATCTGCAAAAGGGTAAAACAATAAATTCAGAGTACTATTGCAACCTTTTAGATCAATTAAATGTACGAATTCGAGAAAAACATCCTGGCTTACAACACAATAAAATAATTTTTCATCAAGACAACGCACCAGCGCACAAGAGTGTTTTAACAATGGCTAAAATCAACGAATTAAAGTACGAGTTGCTTGACCACCCACCTTATTCTCCCGATTTAGCTCCAAGCGACTTTTACCTGTTCCCAAATCTAAAAAAAATCCTTGTTGGCAAGCTTTTTACCTCAAATGAAGATGCAATTACAGTTGAAAACCACTATTTTGAAGACCTTGAGGACAACTTTTTTAATCAAGGGATAGAATTGCTAGATAAGCGTTGGACTAAGTGTATTGAAGTTTCAGCAGATTATATTGAAAAATAAAAATATTTTTGAAAAACTAACTATTCTCTTTCATTGATAGACTAAGAACTTTCCGAACCGCCCTCGTACACTCACTTGGTCTCTTCTAAACCACTCAATAATAGTTCAATAGATTTTAAGCCTATTTGGATGTTTTCTAAAACTCGGTCGCTCTCTTTTTCTTGGATAACGAAGCAGACAACATCATCTTTTCATAAGTATTATTTCTGATTGATTGTATACTAATGGTTGTTTTTCCAATAAAGATTTTTTGTTTAATTGATTAACGGAAATTGCTTTAGCTTTTCAATTCAATACTTTCCAGTTTTCATAGCTCGGAAAAGACTTTAACGTAACACCTTTACTAAAGTTTCAAAAAAGTCCTAATAAGGGGGTAGAAAACGAGATAACAAAGGGAACTAATCGAATTTGATGTCGGATCCAAGCATTACGTAGGGACGAAGTATCGGCATTGTCAAAACTTGAACAACGGTATGAGTCTTCTTACGATCGGATTTCAAATGGCAACGCAGGATAAAAAAAACTAAAAGGGCGGTATGTATGGTGCAGGGTAAGGTAGTTAGGGTGCATTTATGGTTTTCCCGAAATCGTATCTAGATAATCTTTAAATCTAGGGGTGACTGGTGCGACTTTTTTTTCGCAAAACATGTTTTCGGGCTTACTAGAAACCTTGCTGTTCTAAAACTGCTTGATTGATTTGTACAATTTGGGCCATATGAAAACTAACACGGGCTTTATTATGTAGTTACATCTTATTTTATTTTTTTTTAATTTAAATTTTTTTAAATGTTTCCAGTCCTCGATTTTTTTTTATTTAATTTTTACCAAATTTGCGCACTAATGAAAATGTTGATAAAAATGTGCATCGTGTACCGATCAACACCTATGTTTTGGTCCTTATTCATACTGAGATATTCTAAAGAAATTGTATCATACTCTACCAAATTTGGTTATGGTCTGTGGTAAATTGTGCCTTCTAGACCGGTAAGACCCCAAATCGGGAAGGACCTTTGAATGAAAGGTATACCAAAACGTGAATAGATATGTTTCACTTTTTTTCATATTTGCGACTTGTTCTTTGATGACAAAGATTGATGGGCATTGAAAAATGATGTGGCTACCCATCAACTCCAGTGTTTAGCCCATTACTTCTGCGATTATGGCGGTCCCGCCATGACTGTTTTGATTTGGTAAGACTTATGAACAAATTTGGTAAAAATTAAAAAACGCAAAGACTATAAACGTTTAAAAAAATTAAATTTTTAAAAAAAATTACAAAATGTACTCGTAACTACATTATACGAGTATAAGTATATGCAATGTTTAAAAATCTTTAACACCTGCCCAAAAAAACAAAGAGATAAAAAAAATAAAATAGCAGCCAAGTTTTCGAGCAAAAAAAAATTTGTAGGTACTTATTAAATATTCGGATCCCTTTGTCCGATGACGATATGATAACTCATAAACATGTGTGCATTTTAAACAAATTTTTGGTTTAGAAGGGGAAATTATTAGCTTATTGGACGTTATTATGAAAATACAACACTGGTCAAAAAATGTAGTCAGCTTAAAATAATTTTTTGTAGGGAAAATTCAAAATTGCTGTAGAATTGTACCTGTATCGTTAACAATTCCTTTCCGAAATAAAAGCACTGCATATCGTTCAATATTTCAATTCCTCCTCTAATCACCGTGCTCAAGTGCTCAAACCGGCTCCGAAATAAAGCAAATAGGGGACCTATTATTCAACAAAATATCGGTATACGAGTATGTTAATATCTCCTAAACTAGAACAAAGCTGGCAAATCGCAGGCCAGATTCGTGATAAGCAGCCACAAATCATCTAATGTTGACTATTGAGCCTTATGTCGCAAATTTAGTGTAGACCAGTGCAATCGGTTATTATTCAGCGAAGTTACGTTCTTATAAGTGAGCAAAAGTACTCAAAACCGGGGTTTCAGATTTTCGGGGTGTTTGGGAAATTTCACAAGCCGAATATTATTGTAACCGACAAGGCCTACTACAAAAATAGTATCTTTTTCCAGAATTTTTAACTTCATTCGTTTTTTTCGCATTCTGTTATTAGTCGATTATTACGCGCCGAACGATCAACCGAATTTTGCACGATGATAGTTTATACTTAAATGTAACAGGTAACAGGCCAAAATTTAACCGATTTCGATGAAACTTGGTACGGGTCTTTCTTGTGATATAATAAATAAAGTTTCCCCAATTTCAAAACGTACAGCACACTTTTAACATCTCGAATAATACCTATAAGGTATATGTACTTTTTCTGTGTAGAATAAAAATTTTTGTTCAATAAATGAATTCTTTTTTTTTCTCCATGTCTGATGTATCCTGTTCTGGCTCTGGAATGGATATTGTGGATATTTCATGTTAAAAACGACAAAAAATAAAGGTGGGTATTGAGTATGATATCAAATAAATGTGAAATTTTAACTAACTAAAGTTTGTTTTCTTCTAAGATCTTCCACAAATGCGAATGCAAATATTCGGATTGATAAATTATTACATTATCTTATGTATGATACTGATATATTTATTCTTTTTATTAGCTTATTCTGTCTTTTATTGTACAAACGCTGCATCTTATTTCGCATTTTGACTTACAATTTTTTCCAAAGATATTCTCTTTAAGAGCAGAGAACAGTAAGGTCAATATGGAAAATGAAGCACAAAAATTGCATTTTATATATTTAGTTTTTTGTATAAATAAATTTATTTCAAATAAAACACAACTAGTATCAATTCTAGATACATTTAAATCGAGAACATTTTACACTTTATTCAAATAAAAAACTTCCGATATGAGTACTTGGGGTATGTACTCATATAGGAAGCGGGTATAAGTAGTAGGGATAAGTAGTATGGGGGCAACTCTGCCTCTGTGGAAGATCCAATTATGTCGGGTGGTGGCAGCGCCGACTCTGGACTCTAATTTGTTTTTTGTTGGGTATATTAATTTCAAATTGATAAGACCGTTATTTGATATTTAAAAACGCCTAAAAGCTGCAACAAAATAATTTTATATTTTATGGTTGTGGTTTTATGTTTACAAAAAACAAATATTGTGGTTTCTAAAAATTTTGTTTAGTTGATTAATCATTTCATTCAAAAATATATTAATCTAGAACTTTCTGGAATAATCTAGAACTTTCTGGAATAATCTAGAATTTTCTGACGCATATATCAGAATATATGTTTTTATTACTATTACTATTTACTATTATTATTATTATTATATCAATTTCATCCTCTCTATTATTCTCTACCGTTTACTCTATTATTCATTTATAGTTCAGACATTGTCTGATTCGGTACACATCCCCTGACTGTGAGAATGTTCGTTATACAAAATATTTCTAATGAGATGAAATATTGTGTGTGTCAAGACTCTTGGGAATCCTTTAAAATATTGGACATGGATATAGAGAGAGCTCGCATACATATTCGTTTTCAAAGTTTCGGAGGAACTAGAACACCGTTGTTGGAAATGAGTAGATCATGTGACATGCCAGAATAATTATACAACACAAATTTTATGTTCGCTGTGAATGAGCATGTTAGAATTGAAGTTTTTGGAGGAAAAATTCTTTTAATTGGCACTTCACACGTGGGTTCTTCTCCATCAACAATTATAAACGACTTCCAACTAAAATGTCCATTTTCCGATTTTGATGAAAACTGATTATTCATTATGATGTTATCATACATGTTAGCTTGTATACTTTATTATGATAGTTAGTATAAATTAAATGCTCATAGAAGCAGTTTCTTAAAAAATGTTTGTTATTCAGCATAAAAAGAGTTTACAAGAATATTGCATTTGTGAACATTCTCTGAAACATTTTAAAATTGTTGATATAAATCCTTTATATGCTACAATCAAAATTGATATTACCAGTTACGGGGGTCTTAAAAGGAATCTCATAGACATTGAACACTTTCGTTGTGTACCCAATTTTTTGAGAATTTTAGACTTCGAATTTGAGCCGAGAGAACACGTAAAAATTGAAGTATGTGGTGGTGGTTACATCACTCTCCTTGGAGAATCGTATAATGGTGGAATTTATAACAATATTCAATCAACTTGCCCGTTTAACAATTTAAATAAAGATAAAGTTGTGCGTAAAATTGATGAGTCTAAGAATACGCCTGCAGCTAATATTACACGTATAGTTAAGCAGCCCCACAATAAGCCCGAAGTTAAACTTGTGTGGGATCCATCAATCCAGTCAAGGTTGTACGATTGAGGATAAAGGTATTTGCGAAAAACGACAATCAAATAGTTATTGTGAAGACAGCAAACTGCTCAGACGTACATAACATCAAGAAAAAAAAAAAAATAAAATATTTAGAAAAATGCTATTAATAAAATATATTTTATTTATTTGTTATTGCTGCACATGGGCTGCAGCAGAAAGAATTCCAATAGCATTGACTAATTATGCTGATAAAAATGCTGATAATATTGAGTTTGAGATCAAATTACCTAATAATGATGTAATAACAATCGATCTAAACTTTAATCTGCTGAATGCTAGTATACCGTGGGGGGATGTACCAGTTACATCATCAACAACAACAAGCTCAATAATAGAAAGCGGAGATGCTGAAAAACGTGAATTCTTTACAGTTGACGAGGCGATTGAAGCTTTCAGGCAAGATCTTATTTTAAAAGAAAAGGATATTGCAGGTATAATTCAAAGCGAACATCCATTCTATAGACATTTCAAGTTGATATACGATGACAATTCCTTAACCATACGATGCACCTACGATAGTAATTATGAACGACGTACTCTCAATATTTCATGCTTCGAATATTTTGAATATCAATCTGAACGAGTTTTGAGCAATGGAGATGTTGAAATGATACTACTACCTTCTACTGAAGGTCACTCGGATATTGAAATTATTAACGTTAAAAGTTATCAGCAAACGTATGATATGATTATAACCTAAGTCTTAAATTAATTAAAATAATATTATAAGCATCCTCCCAAAAACCATTCAAATAAAGAGAAATTTTATATTATTTAAAAAACGTGTTTTTATTTCATCATAGTATCGCATATTTTTTTATTTCATCATAGTATCATATAAAAATTTTAGACATAGATGACCACAATTGAATGAATCATAATTTTGTTCCCGCTTATAATTATACATTAAATTTTTCCCTAAATATTTAATCACTTCCAATGGTGGCTGCAAATTACCAAAGCTATCGAAATATTCCTTCTTATCATCATTTTTATAGTACGCTACCCAATGCGTGCCAGCTCCGATTGAAGAATCCAAATTTATGATACCACACTCTCTTAGACGCGAACGTTTTGGGAGTGAATCTCTCATAAATACACCTCTAAAATGTGGTATGTTTGATGCAAACTTCTTTAAATCGATATCATTTAATGGTCTGTTAGGTAGCGTCTTTACTAGTTTTTTGTTGAGTCATTGCATACAAGCCCATACCCCTTCTTATATGGTTTGAGATAAAGACCTTTTCCCATTGCTATCGATTCCATTGTGTTGTTATGTCTCTGCACCTCATCAAGTTGATTTTTTGCACTTTTTGCCGAATTCACTGCTTTAGCAATGGCAGCTCCTCCACCTGCTAGACTACCAAGAGCTCCAAGAGCTGCTATTATCGGTATAAGAGGCAAAAAGCCACCAATTTTCGGTACGCTAATAATACGTGGTATTACAGCTTTAGACTTTTTACCTTTAAATGAGTTTTGAATAGATTTGCGTGCAATCTGAATAGCACTCGCAATATCTTGGGGTTTTTTCTTTTTTAAAATTTTTGTGGCGGCCTTTACTGCTGTGCTATAAAGTTTAGTGCCACCACCACCACCTTTCCTTTTGAATTCCCATACCGAATTTTACTTTAACTTTCATAGCGTTAGTCACCAAATATGCGTTAGCTCTTTCTTTGATTTTAGTATCTTCATCCAAAACTCGTGTCCACGCTCTATTTTCAAGTATTTTATCAGCTTGATGTCTTGAGTACAAGTCTTTGTTTTTCGAGTGAGTTTTGAATAGATTTGCGTGCAATCTGAATAGCACTCGCAATATCTTGGGGTTTTTTCTTTTTTAAAATTTTTGTGGCGGCCTTTACTGCTGTGCTAAAAAGTTTAGTGCCACCACCACCACCTTTCCTTTTTTGAATTCCCATACCGAATTTTACTTTAGCTTTCATAGCGTTTGTCACCAAATATGCGTTAGATCTTTCTCCGATTTTAGTATCTTTATCCAAAACTCGTGTCCACGCTCTATTTTCAAGTATTTTATCAGCTTGATGTCTTGAGTACAAGTCTTTGTTTTTCGAGTATGCTATATCGTGTTGTCTACAAGCTGCATCTAATGGATTTATTCCCTTGTCTCCTCTATTCAAACGGGTTTGAAGTTTTGTTCCAGGTCCACAAAATTGATAACCGGGCAGATGAAACTCAAATGGTAGTTTATTTATAACTTGATTTAGTAATCCTCCTCCAAAGACGTTAGTTTTACGATTAATATTTTTAGCATAAACTAACACCATTTTATAAGAAATAATGTGAGATAATGAGGCTCCACTTTAAGACGTTGACTATATATAGATATAATACTAATAATGAATGCTAATAAATCTATAGGTACTCATTATTTTATTATCAGTTCTAGCAATGCGTTTAATAAAGCAAGATAAGAGTATAGAGGTGAGAAACGTGGATTTCTCAACCAACACTATTTGCAGAACAAGACATAGCTCCTTGCTTCCTAATTCTATTCGTGCTCTAATTGTGGGTCCATCCAATTGTGGAAAGACTAATGTGATGATTGGATTGATTGAAAGTCCAAACGGACTTAAATTTGAAAATCTATACATCTACTCTAAATCCTTATTTCAACCTAAATATGAATATTTAAAAAATTTGATAAAACCGATTAAAGGAATGGGCTACTTCACATTTTCGGATAATGAGTCTGTTATACAACCTGAAAAGATTAAAAATAATTCAATTATGATATTTGATGACGTTTCGTGTGAAAAGCAGAATAATATACGAGACTATTTTTGTATGGGAAGGCATAAAAATGTGGATTCATTTTACTTATGTCAAACTTATACACGAATTCCAAAACATTTTATTCGAGATAATGCTAATATTATAATAATGTTTAAACAAGATGAAATGAATATGAAGCATGTTTATAGCGATCATGTTGGAACAGATATGAGTTTGGAAACATTTCACGAAATATGTCGAGAATGTTGGCGCGATAAATTTGGATTTCTAATGATTAATAAAGATGATGAATTAAATGAGGGGCGCTATAGAAAGCAATTTAATACATTCATAACAATATAAAACTGTTTGAATAGTATATACATATATTAGTATAGCACTACCCTTATAAACTGTTGGATCGAGAACTGATCTGATGCCTGTTAGCTGATATCTGTTAGCTGTTAGCTGATACCTGTTAGCTGTTGCCTGTTAGCTGATACTTCATTATCAAGTTGTAATAAATCATGACGTCTGAAAAAGTTTTAACAGAGTTGATAAAGACGAGGAAAGAATTGAGAAAAAAAATTTAAAAGCATAAAAATGGGTGAAGCAGATACTCTTAATCAATTGGAGAAGACATTTAAACCTATAACACAACCAATAAAACAATTCATTAGCGAAAGTAAGAAAGTTCCATTGAAGCGTCACAATAGAAAATTGAATAATGCAGATAAATTTATTCCCAACATGATGTTAAAGAGATCGATAGAAGATGATCCCTATGATGATATGAAGAAAAAAAGGTTGAGAAAAGTTGTTGGCAATGATGATGATGTTGAATATAATGATATGTTTAATAAATCATTAATAAAGAAGGAAACAAGTACTCCCAAAAGATTAGAAAAAGATGAGTCAAACGATGAATTTTTCTCTGAACACGATTTCCCACAAGCCAATAATGATGATTATGATGATACATCAAACATAATGAATTTAACGGAGTTGGCAAGAAAAAACAAATTGGATACAAACTATGGAGCACACAAAAATGTGTATAGCGGTGAATGGATGTTTGGTGATAGCCTTTTAAAGTTAAGTGAAGATAAAGTTAAAATCGGTAATGAGAATTGGGCTCTCACTCCAGGACTATTCGAATTATTGTTCGTTATTAAACCTTAAAAATTATGATGAAACTGATTTAGTTATCTATAAAAATATATTGCTGAAAACTAATGCATACAGACGAGATTATAAGTCTGATGGTCAGATAAAGGGTTCACGAGGCTATAAATATAAAAAAATTATAAGCAAACTGTTGAATGTTAATAAGAGCAAAGCATTATCGAATGATTCTAAATCTAAACATAAAGGAGCCGGTATGATGAAATTAAATCCATACAAAACAAACTATTTATATTGGGATGATCCGAATGAGCTAGTAGATCGTCTCAGACTGTTGATCGCATCGCAAGCAGCCGGACACACTAATCATAATAACGAAATTGTGTCGATTATTGAAGAGTTACGAGAAGCTGATATAATTATATAGTCGAATGAGATTATGTCTGTAGACAAATTTGGTCACTTTAGTAACTATAAGAAGGAGACATTAAGGAAGGATGTGCCTAAATGGTTTGGCTTTACTCTGGACAAAGATAAAAACATTGATTTCCAAAACAAAAGGATCAAGAAAATCAGAACTCCACTCGAAGAAACGGATGCGGTTAACAAATCTTTTCTTTTTGCACAAATCAGGGACGAGCATAAAATATTAAAGAACGGGATAAACTTGGAGATTATTAGTCTTAGAGAGGAGCTTTCAACATTTAAATTACAAACTAAAAATTGTATCAGCAGCGAGCAAAAAATATTAAAGAACGGTATAAACTTGGAGATTATTCGTCTTAGAGAGGAGCTATCAACATTGAGATCACAAATTAAAAATATTCTTGAGGTGCTAAAAAAAACATGGATGAAAAACGAATGCTTGTGAACAAATTACATAAACACGCTCGCAAACGATTTTTACGACGAAGAGTTGTGATGAAGGGTATAGATGACTTATGGCAAGCAGATTTAGTTGAAATGGGGAGTTACTCGAAGCAAAATAAAGGATATCGATATCTCTTAACAGTCATCGATACATTCTCAAAATTTGCTTGGATTCAACCACTTAAGACTAAAACATCTATAGATGTTGTTGAAGCTACAAACAACATTTTAAAATGTGGACGAATACCAAAAAATCTGCAAACTGATGATGGCAAAGAATTCTTTAATAAACACTTTAATGATTTAATGAAAACACATAAAATTAATCATTACTCTACATTCAGTGTTATGAAAGCATCCATTGTAGAACGATTTAATAGAACGCTAAAGGGTATGATGTGGAAAGAGTTCAGTTATAATGGGTCATATCACTGGCTCGATAAGTCTAAGGATTTGATTAAAGACTATAATAAAAAATATCATCGTACAATTAAAATGGCACCCACACAAGTTAATAAATCTAATGAGAAGAAATTGTTGGACACAGTTTACAGTCATTTAAAAATTCGTCCACCATCAAAATACTGTGTTGGTGATCATGTACGCATCAGCAAATACAAACATATTTTCGAAAAAGGATTTACCCCCAACTGGACAACTGAAATATTCAAAATCAGCTCAATACAAAATACCTACCCCACCACATACACTTTAGAAGATTATCAAGGAAATCCAATTAAAGGAGGCTTCTATAATGAGGAGCTTTCCCGTACTCGCTATCCAAACTCATATCTCGTTGAGAAAATTTTAAAAACTGTTGGAGATCGAGCGTTTGTCAAGTGGTTGGGCTTTTCAAATGAACATAATTCTTGGATTAAGAAAAATGAAATAATGTAATAATACTAAATAAAGAAATAAATAATATAAATTGATTGTAAACCCATCTCATTTTTTGTTTTATATTTAGTTCTTTTATTTTTCTTTCGATACATATATTTATTTAATCGCCTCTATCCTAAATTTAGCAGGCTTTCCGGCTGGGGATGTCTTCATCAGCTTATACTTTCCACTTCCAAGCTCTTGAACATCATCATTACTCATATCAGCATACGATTTAGGCAAAAACACTACATTATCCTCCGTATCCAACATTATTGTTTCTCCGTATCGTGTATTGACTCTCACCGCATGGAGAATTGTTATCGATGTATTCTCCTCAACATCCTTCAAATGAAGGATTTCCTTATTTTTCTGGTGTGCTTCCATACGCGTTAGGAATGTTGCCATTTTGCTTGAGGTTTAATTTCTAACTTTTCATAGAAGTGAGACCCCTTTTTATATAGGCGTCTCTTCAACACTTTAACGCGATAAAACATACGTTTGTGGGAAAACGTAAAAGAAAACAACAACTTTTATGATAAAAGTCAAAACCTCAAAAATGATTAGATTCTCAAATTTTATATGCTTATCGGAGCCACAACCAAAGTAAATAACAATTTTTGTGTAGTTTAATGCGGTTTTTATTTTTATCGAAAATATTTTTCATTGAATGCGAGCAACAAAGTTTTATATTTTCTCATCAAATTATCAATTTTTCTACCTCTCATCTGGAAGAAAACACACTCGCAGACATCCGGTTCAAGGACATTATCATCAAGTGCGTAGATGCAGCCGGAATAATGTTCACCATATTCTGTATTGATTAAGCGTCTTCCTTCATGTTCATCCATTAATTTGATATATGCTATCATTTCTTTCGTGTGAAACTCAAAAATGTGGTCTTCATATTCGTTAATAAACGTAATTAGTTCGTTTTTATCTATTGACGAATACATAAATATGGAATGCTTAATGTTTTTTTAGTTAGAACTATAAACCCCTTCACACGTGAAAGAAAGCAGACTAGTAAATATTTTAATAATCATGGAATTTATATGCAAATTCTGTAATCAGTCTTTCACTAATACAATGACTTTAAATAAACATATCAAATTACATAGTGAGTTATGCAACAAACTTTTCCTTAGTGTTGCGAACGTGAAGGAGCATATATCTCAGTGTACAGTTTTTTGTTCGACTTGTAATGAGTATGTACCGAATAAATATTACTCATATCATAAGAGGACCAATGGACATAGGAGTAAGGAGACAGCGATTTGTTTAAGTGAAAAGGTGAAGCTCCGAATGAGCGACTTCAATGAACGTATAGAAAGCTATACATATACGAATGTTACATCTGAAATACTACTACCTGAAGAGTTTTTTAAAGAAGCTGAAGAGTGCATTGTCAAGATCTTGGAAGAATGTCGTGTCAAGCATTTAACATTCAAGGTCAATATGGAGTTGAATTGTGATTATATGAAAATCGTATCATCCACTGCTGATTCGGCAGAGAGTCAAAAAGATATGAGTATAAATCATATCACTAAAATGTGTTTGACTACTTTGGGTGATGATCTGCAGGAGCTGTATGAGATGCATGCTAAAGATATTTGTGTAAAAATGTCTGAATTCCAAGAGCGTGATATCGGATGGAGTCTTACACGCATCAATTGTTTGAATATAAACATCAACCAAGCGTCAGTTTTCCGTGGAAGTGTATACATCTCTTTACCATCCGCTTTAATAAAAAAATCCTCTACATTTCTAAACATATTAAATCATGATGATTATTGCTTCAAGTGGTGTGTAATTTCATGTTTAATGAAAGATTCATCACTTTCAATTAATGAAATGCGTAAGCCAGAAACGTATAAAATTAGTGATATATCATCAAATGTGATACAATTAGATGACATTGCACTGAACTTTTCAACAATGAGCTTTCCATTGAAGCTAAAAGATATAAAAATTTTTGAGCAAAATAATGAAATTAGTGTAAATGTATTTGGCTATGATGATGGGAGAATCGTTGGTCCATACTATCTTACAAAAGATGAGAAAGCTAGCCACATAAATCTTTTGCTGCTAACTAAAGGAGATAGATCACACTACGTTCTTATACGAGACATGTCCAGGTGAGATTAAAAAATTAATATTCAATTAAAATAGTTTCATAATTTATTTATTATTTCTTTTTAGCTTTGCGCGATCGAGTTTAACCAAACATGGCAACAAAATATTCATCTGTAATTCGTGTTTACATTTCACGCACAACGAAGGACTTTTTGAGGTACATAAACTTACTTGTAGAAAAAAAGTAAGTTATATGCCTAAGCCTGAGAAAGCGTTTATACTCTAATTATTATAAGGAACTAGAGGTCCCATTCACTATCTACGCAGATTTTGAGTGTATATTAGAAAAGGTAGAAGATAGAATTACCTCAAAAACTTGTAATGTACAAAAACATGTTCCATACGCATTTAGTTACTACATTAAATGTAGTTTTAATGATCAATTAGATGTATTTAGAATACATTGCGGCGCTGATTCGCCTAAAGTTTTTATAGCAAATTTAATTAAGGATGGTAAAGATATATACCACAAATATTTAAATAAAATAGTTCCAATGAGGTTGAGTGAGGAAGAAGAAAATATGTTTCAAAATGCTACAAATTGTTTTATCTGCGGTAATGTATTAGAGTCGGATAGAGTACGAGATCATTGTCATTTTACAGGAAAATATAGAGGGGCTGCACATAATGCTTGTAATTTAATTTATAGAACTTCCAACTTTATTCCTATTTTCTTTCATAATTTTTCGGCATATGATTCTCATCTTTTTATCAATGAGTTATCTGAAGACAAGCATGTGAAATAAAAGTAATTCCTCTCAATAAAGAATTATATATATCATTATCGAAATTTATTCGAGTAGAGGATAAAGAGTTTTTGGAGCTTCGTTTCCTAGACTCTTGCAGGTTTATGGCATCTAGTTTAGATAAACTAGCTAGCAATTTGTCTGCAGAAAACTTTCATATTATTCGAAAGAATTTTGTTGATGATATCAATTTTAATTTAATGAGGAAAAAGGGTGTGTTCCCTTATTCATACATTGATTCGGAAGCTCGATTGAATGAGAAAGAACTTCCAGCTCGGGAGCATTTTTTCAACTCGTTAACGAACAAAGAGTGTTCCATCGCTGATTATGAACACGCAAAAAATGTTTGGGAAACGTTTAAATGCGATAATCTTTTGGATTACATGAAACTGTACTTAAAAACCGATGTTCTCTTGCTGACATACATTTTTCAGAATTTTAGAAAAATTTGCAAAAGTATTTATGAGCTCGATCCATGCCAATATTTCACAGTCCCTGGCTTATCCTGGGATGCGATGTTGAAGTGCGTCGGCATTAAATTAGAGCTACTCACAGATCTTGATATCTACAATTTTATATCGAATGGCATAAGAGGAGGACTTGTTCAATGCGTAAGAAGATATTCCAAAGCGAATAATAAATATTTAGAGGACTATGACATTAATAAGCCTTCAGAGTATCTAATGTATTTGGATGCGAATAATTTGTATGGTTGGGCAATGTCAAGTTATCTTCCATATGGAGGCTTTGAGTGGATTGATGATCAATCAAATGAATTTTTAAACTTTGATGTAAACGAAATTTCTGACACATCACCAACAGGATATATTTTGGAAGTTGATTTAGATTACCCTATCAGTCTCCACGATGAGCATAACGATCTTCCATTTTGTTCCCAATCCAAAAAAATTGGAGGATCGAAATGTTTCAAACTCATTGCCGATTTGCATTGTAAAACAAGATATGCTATACACTATAGAAATCTGAAGCAATGCTTAGAATATGGCCTTATTTTGACGAAAGTACATAGAATATTAAAATTTGATCAATCAGATTGGTTGAAAAAGTATATAGATTTAAATACTTATCATAGAACTTTAGCAAAGAATGCATTTGAGAAAGATTTTTTTAAATTGCTCAACAACGCAGTTTACGGCAAGACTATGGAAAACGTTGATAAGCGTAAAGATATTAAAATTGTTTCACAGTGGGAAACCACTAATAAGAAACATTTAGGTGTTAGAGCGTTAACTGTAAAACCTAACTTTCATAGTATAACAAAGTTTTCTGAAAACTTGTTTGCTATACAATTAGATCGCGTTTCTAGTCAATATAATAAGCCAATGTATTTAGGATTTGTGGTGCTAGAATTATCCAAGTGGAAAATGTATGATTTCCATTATAGATATGATAAATTTCATATCAAAACCGATATGCATTGAACCCGACCCTCTCAGTTTTTAATGTAATTTTGCATACAGCTAGATTTTAGGTATAGAAACACAACCTCATTTTTAGAAATTGCAGTTTTGAAAATATGTGGGCGTGGCAAGGTATCGAAATATTTGAAAAATGACGGTAATGGGTACTTTTAAGCTGCGATTACTATGGAATGACTCAACCGATTTGAATGATCTTAGTGCCATTAGAAAGCTATATAAGTCACCTTTCGAAAACATACACTGTAAAAATTTTATATTACACTGAAAAAATTTTTTTTGCCAAAAATAAAAGTTTAAACTTGGAAAACACTTTAAAGATCAAGTTTTTTTTTCCAAAAAAAATTTTTTTTAGATAGGTCTATTAATTATATATAACATATCTAAAAACTAAAATGGGTTTTTTTTATTTTTTTTTTAAAAAATTTTTAAGTAAATACATCTCTTGTTAACTTCCTTATATTTTGATATCTTTGTGTGACAAAAAAGAATAAAGTAGCTATACTTTGGAAGTTATACAGAATTTTTTGGTAATTCTAATAGATTAGAACAAGAATCGTATTATCAAATTTTTCAGACACCCCCAAAAATATGGACTTAACCTTGATAAATTTTTTTTTTATATATTTTTTTTATATTTAATATAAAATTTTGCGCAAGAAATACTGTTGACTTTCAGAATATTTGCTAACATTTAGTGAAGTTTCATCTAAAGGTATAAAAGAATGGAAGCTTTGAGTTCCTGTAATAGTTTTAGCATTTTTATACCTTGAAAATAGCTCTTCTTTTGTTTTGTTGTAGTCGTCAGCGTCTGCATAAGCAACTTCTATGGAGGTCTTAAAAGTTTGTGAAGCCCAATGATAAAGGTGCAAAGTGCACACACAAACATTTTGCTGGTTTCCAACTCCAAGTTTGATACAATTCTTTGGTCGCAACATTGTAAATTTTGTAAATCCTATTTGAAGTGAAGGGTGTCTTTTTCTAAATTCATAGTATGTTTCACGAAGTGATGACAGCATTAGTCTTTTTTGAACTTTCTCGCGTAAGTTCCCTTGTCTTACTACAATTGAGTCCTGTGACCCTGGCATGATTCGGCTGATTTCATCATCTTCATAAAACAATTTTACAGTGTTTAACGTTTGCTCAAGTAAACTACGTCTGTCCATGCTACAGCATTTGATGTCAGAAAACTTTGTTCTATTTTTTTGGATATACATATTTGCTATTTTTTACAAAATCGTAAGATAAATCATGCCCAAAAATGTCTTTAATTTCTTTATGTGTCATAGCTATTAGAATTACCAAAAAATTCTGTATAACTTCCAAAGTATAGCTACTTTATTCTTGTTTGTCACACAAAGATATCAAAATATAAAGAAGTTAACAAGAGATGTATTTACTTAAAAAGTTTTTAAAAAAAAAATAAAAAAAACCCCATTTTAGTTTTTAGATATGTTATATATAATTAATAGACCTATCTAAAAAAATTTTTTTTTGGAAAAAAAAACTTGATCTTTAAAGTGTTTTCCAAGTTTAAACTTTTATTTTTGGCAAAAAAAAATTTTTCAGTGTAATATAAAATTTTTACAGTGTATGTTTTCGAAAGGTGACTTATATAGCTTTCTAATGGCACCAAGATCATTCAAATCGGTTGAGTCATTCCATAGTAATCGCAGCTTAAAAGTACCCATTACCTTCATTTTTCAAATATTTCGATACCTTGCCACGCCCACATATTTTCAAAAATGCAATTTCTAAAAATGAGGTTGTGTTTCTATACCTAAAATCTAG
Source organism: Hydrotaea diabolus (assembly GCA_963513945.1). Classification (NCBI taxonomy): domain Eukaryota; kingdom Metazoa; phylum Arthropoda; class Insecta; order Diptera; family Muscidae; genus Hydrotaea; species Hydrotaea diabolus. The sequence continues at coordinate 2,665,937 of OY740721.1, forward strand.
CTGTATGCAAAATTTCATTAAAATCTGAGATGGTCGGGTTCAAAATGTACCTTTTTTTTATAGGTTTTGATATGAAATGCATCATATATGAAACCCAAATTTGGAGATAATATATCAATAAACTATATGGATACTGATTCGTTTGTATACACAATTCAGACATTAGACTTTTACAATGATATCCGTAATGATATCTCCAAAGAGTTTGATACATCGGAATATCCTCAAAATAATGTTTTTAAATTTCCCTCCTTAAATAAAAAAGTTTTAGGTAAAATGAAAGATGAAAATAATGGCAATATTATGAAAGAATTTGTAGGTCTTCGATCCAAAATGTATTCAATTAATACTGAAAACTGCAAGGAAATTAAAAAATCTAAAGGCGTAAAAAGGAGTGCGTTAGACAAACTTTCAATAACAGATTATAGAAATTGTTTGCTCAATCGTAAAAATATATCAGACGAAATGCTAACTTTTAGGTCTAAGACACATCAACTTTATACTCAAAAGTTGCATAAGATAGTTTTAAGCTTTGCTGATGATAAAAGATTTATTAGAGCAGATGGGATACATACTTACGCATGGGGTCATTACAAACTTTCAGGATATGATAATTTTTATAGCCCCGATGATGATAAAATGTTTTTTCATCACAATATTAATTGTAACACTACCAATAATAGTAATAATAATTCTAATAATGAAAATGATGTGAATAATGTTATTGATTCTAATTTTGCTAATGATTGTAATAACTCTAATTTAAGTTTAAATGATTCTGATGATGTTTATTTTATGGACTTAGATTACTAAGAAAAATATTGTTAAATAAATTTATTATGTTATTGTAAAACCTTCTCCTCCTCCTCCTCCTCCTCCCCCTCCCAACATAAATAAAAGAGAATAAAAAATATATTTTTAATGAAAAAATTAGTGTTTTATTTGAAAATTTTTATGGAGCAAAAGAGCATTCTGGAGAGCACACCGTTTTCCACTATGCTGGTTACAATGCTTAATATTAGGATACATTTTTTTAGTTTTTTAAATGAAGGTGATGATTTCGATGTTTCTGTGTTGTGTATGCGAAATATTTCTACACAATTATCAAAAATCCATAAAAGTTTTGTGTTGCCTCTCACACATACTGTTTTTCCAGAAGTATATTCAGTCATCATCCCTTTCAAGATTGATAATGTGATATCACCCTGTTGACAGCGTAGTCCATGGTGATTGTTTGACAACCAGACAATACTATTTTGCTGTTCTTGGTTTAATCCTTTTATGAGGTATGGTGGTTTAAATATAATTATTTTAAAATTCGTCTCATCAAAAACAATTGCTACTTCCTTCGGAACAAAATCGCCATCCTCTGCAATAAATCCTTGTATATCAATAAAAGCATCGATCTCCATCTCAAACAATTTTTCGCACTAATCCCGTCAATGGTGTATACTCAACTAAACGATCGTGAATGAGTACGCAATATGCAGAGGTATTTTCAGGAATATTGCTTTTTGTCTCAAACTCAATCTTGACGTCGATTGGTCCGCTTGTCAGACCTTCATTTTGATAACGAAGATCAACGACAATAACTGGAGCTTTAGTTATAAAATCTGTTGATGTGAATAGAGGTTGAGGCTCTTTCATGTAGTACATTTCTTGAAATTTAGCATACATCTCATAAAGAATCGCATAACGACCCTTTTCAATGTCGAGGTTTAGGTCATCATATGGATATGATTCAGAGTTTAAATGTACTTTTATGTTGCTTAAATGACAATTCATCATATTGTCACCTTTCTGTAAGACCATTAATAGAAAACGAGGGCGTTCTCTATTTGCAGCCACCTTAGCATTCCAAATGTGATTAGTTCCAAGTGTTAGTAAAGGATTATAATGACAGTCCCAACTACGGAATGCTAATGGTAATGTTGTTCCACTCTTGATAATCTTTATCATGCTTAGTTTACTCGAGTCCGATAGATGAACATGCGGAATTCTCCATGAAATATTTGTAATAGTTAATTTAGATCCTTCAATGTTAGGTCCTCTTAACAAATCTATATCATTCTTGCAACGTAATAAAATAAGCTCATGCTTACAATTTAGCATAATTTTATTAAAGTCCTCAGCGAACCCCAATAATGTTTTCAATGGTATATAAAAGTTGAATAGTTCTTTTTTCACATCTATTTTCTCCCCGTTATTCCAACTTGCATTTTGCATCATATTACTCTCAACAGGATTCAAAGATACAAAGTTTTTTATAGTACTAGTCATCCCAAGATATCGAGTGTGATCAATTTCAATTCCATTAACTTCATAGCGAATCTCATCAAAAAGACGTGGGCCGATATTATTCAACATTTTAAAAGTAGTTACTGCAATGCTATCATTTCTGCCTTTTATATAACCTTCGACATATATATAGCTTTCGCTAGACAGCATAAACAAGTCCTGGTTTTGTATCGAAATTCGTATCTCATCATTGTTGTTAAAGGATTGTAGGTATGGGGAATATGTATGATAGTCTTTTTTTATAATGCTATCGTCCGACGCAGGTTTTTCTAAAACGTCAATAATTCCACTCATTTTAATTTTAGATTTAAAGATTGTAGAAAAATTTTATTTTCCAAAGTTAAAACTTTATTTATTATTTTTGATCGTGAGTGATTGACTGTTGGTGTTAGAATTATAAATAAGCATTGTACTATTGGTTTTAAGTGCATACGAAGTGTAATTTCTTCTTCACGAAAATTTATCAAATGATTGTCCTGATCAAGTAAGCGTACTGTTATTGAACTTATCTCTTTGCAGTTGAGTGGTAAATAGATTAAGTTTCTCGGAATCTCATTTTATAGCCTGGCGGTACACTGATTCCAAATTCATGTAGCGTGTGAACAGGTGAATTATTCATATATGAATTTACCACAATATTGCATTCAATTCGTATCAAATTTATTTTAGAAATTTGTATTGGGACATCTGAGTAATGATCTTCTCCTCCACTTAATTTCCTCGCTTCAAATCCCAACAATGATCCAATCGAATTTGGTTTATCAAAAAAAACTGCATCATGAGAGCTATTCAATATCACTTGCATTGTATTGTTATTAGCCTCTATATCTATAATCTTACTAGGATTACTCATTTCATAATGTTCAGATATTATTTCTGCAATATCATCTAATTCATATGATCCGATAGGTAACTCAATAACATCATCACCAATATGAAATAAATTGTTGTTGGCATCAACGTTGGGTATACTATTATATGCATGAAAATCGACAAGAGCACATTCATATTCTCCATTTAATTCGATGGGAGGAAAGTAGCAGGCTCTTAATTCTGATGTCTTCCCACTCAAAGATAATGTAATTGCCATTTTGGATGCTAAGTGTTGAATGATTTGAAAAACTAATGAGAATGCTACTTACACCAAAGTGTTGGGCGGATGAGTGAGAGAGGGGTAGGAAGAGAGAGGGGTAGGAAGAGAAAAAACTGAAATGATTACTCAACAAAAGAAAACAATGAATTTATGAATTTTTGTTGTCTTGCTTTTAGTATAAATGATTAATCAACTAAACCAAATTTTTGGGAAAACCACAACATTTTTTTTTTTGTAAACATAAAACCCTAATAATATTTAAGTAGCAATTGTTTAATCACAAAACAAAAATATTTTGAAAACCACAACACTTAATTAAAAGTAGGTGCGTGAGAAAATTCTTTCGAATAATATGAAAGTTCTAGATTATTCCAGAAAGTTCTGGATTATTCCAGAAAGTTCTAGATTAATATATTTTTGAATGAAATGATTAATCAACAAAACAAAATTTTTGAAACCACAATATTTGTGGTAAACATAAAATCACAATGATATTTTTACTGAGGCGTGAAATGTTTAATCGGGAAACGAAATATTTTAAAAACCGTGTGAATTTATGAATTTTTGTTGTCTTGCTTTTAGTATAAATGATTAATCAACAAAACAAAATTTTTGGAAAACCACACCATTTGTTTTTTGTAAACATAAAACCGTAATAATATTTAAGTAGCAATTGTTTAATCACAAAACAAAAATATTTTGAAAACCACAACACTTAATTAAAAGTAGGTGCGTGAGAAAATTCTTTCGAATAATATGAAAGTTCTAGATTATTCCAGAAAGTTCTAGATTAATATATTTTTGAATGAAATGATTAATCAACAAAACAAAATTTTTGGAAACCACAATATTTGTGGTAAACATAAAATCGCTATAATATTTTTACTGAGGCGTGAAATGTTTAATCGGGAAACGAAATATTTTAAAAACCGTGTCATTTAATTACAATGCAATATTTTTTAAACCGCATAAGATAGTAGTGTCAAAAATTTGGTTATTTACAAAAAAATTTCACTATAGTAAGTATATAAAGAGGGACAATTTATGAGAATTCAAACAGTCTCTACTAAACGAAGTATAATAAAATGCAGTTCACTTACTTGACAAAAGAGAGGGAGGAGGAGATCGTTACCACTTCATTCGATATGGTTAGCGAGGATGAGCTGATGGAAAAGCATATCGAATTTAACCAACTCCTTGATGTCATAAATTTTGATGTATGGGAGGCCATACATGATTGCGAGTCGCAGGTGGTGATGGAATTCGTTCCACCAGAGTACTGGGACAGTATGCGATTTACACCATACGGATTCAAGCACCACGGGGAGGTGTGGTATTGCGTCAATGCGGGTTTTATGGCTTTCCATACATTGAAAGGCTTTAATTATATAAATTCATCATAAATAAAGATAAAAAATAATAAACTGAATTGAGTTGAATAAAAAACTTGAGTAAAATGAGAATTTGAATTGAATTGGTGGTGGGAAAGGGAAAAAGAGGGGGGTGGTGGGAAAAGCGTGTAAGTGGGGAGGAAAAATATAAAATTATTTTGTTGCAGCTTTTAGACGTTTTTAAATATCAAATAACGGTCTTATCAATTTGAAATTAATATACCCACCCAACATAATTGGATCTGCCACAGAGGCAGAGTTGCCCCCGATCATCGTAATTGGATCTGACCCAGAGTCGGCGCTGCCACTAATCACCGTAAGATGGCGCAACCATCCTACCTAGCATAGGCACAAACCTAAACCGGATCCGGCGCGGATTCAGAGTTACATCAAACACATCCTCTAGCATAGACACAAACCAACTGCTGTTTGACGCTGTTTTCCGATATGGCAACACTGGTCTTTTTGATCCGCAATACCTTTTGGCGCGAAAACGATAAAAGGTGGCAACACTGGAAAGCAAAAGGAAGAAGAAGCGTTTGCTTCACCATATCCCTACTACTGGTATACTCAAAAACATGCTGATTTTTCCTATATTGAGTAAATTTTTGAAATAAATAAACTTGGGAAAAGTTTTTGTCGAACTTCACTTTAGTAATTTTTTTCTTGGTGTTACTACAAGATTTTCTTACACCGAGGAATTTACATACTAGAATGAAGTAAATTTTTCATTAATCTTATGACACCATGAACTAACTATTACGAAAAACATTCTTCCAAGAATGACCACTTGTACTGCAGAACAGCACAAAATTACTAACATCTAGAAAAAAACTAAACCATGTATACTGAAAAATGATCTTCATTATTATTAATGTTGAACTGGCATCAATAACCATATCCTAATTTCAAAGAACAATTTACATGGTTAAAAGACAAAAAATTTTCAAATTTCCTCGGTCTTAGTTCAATTGCACTAGCTTGTAGTAAAATTTTTCCTTACATTATGTTATTGATTTGAGGACAAAAATAATTTTCCATGAGGAAAAATATTGTTTTATGAAGTAAAAATAAACTAGAATCAAGTTAAACCATATCCAAATTTCAAGGAAATACATGAACTTGGCGTTAGGAAAAAAAAAAACATTAGTGCCATACGGAGTTCAATTTTCCTAAGATTTAATTCATTTTTACTTGTCTCTTGGTTCACTTTTTTTTGAGTGTAAAGTCACTAACCCAAAAAAAAAAATCCCCTTACCCCACAGTGCTCGCAACAACTTTAATAACAAAAAAGCGTAAGCACAGCGACCATAAAAAGCACACAGGAAAACAACGAACTGACAAAAGACAAACCAAACTAACTACACATTACTATAAAGCGTAAATCCAGCCCTGCCAAAGGTAACCCAAACAAAAAAGTGTCAAAATTGTGAACGGTAAAGAACCACCAAATTTCACCACGGGTAACAAACGGTTTGCATTGCTGAGCGAAGAAGAATCTCAATATTATACCTCGACAAATGTCGCAACCCCAAGCCGCCTCAATATACACACTTGAGAGTAGCTCAAATGATCAGTAAATATCATTGCTCAACTTGTTGGCAGTGGTGGCTTTCACATATTTGCCAATTAAGAAAAGGAACATTAACGAGAGAAAAATTCAGGCATATACCGAAAACGGCTTTCGCGCTATTTCTAGTTATTTACACGATAGAAATAAATTTTGTTAGATGTATTGTCTAAAGAGTAGTAAAGATACCGTGGTAATCTTAGAAGGCAATGAATCGTTTGTAGGACCAGATGAGGTAAAAAGAGCACTAAAAAAAGAGAATTTTACGTTAACCCACAAAAGATATGGTCCCTTTCAATGCCAAAACTGTCAAGAGTACGGACACACCAAATCTTACTACACTTTGCCAACTGTTTGTGTTGTATGTGGTGACCTACTCCAATCATCCGTCTGCGAAGTCAAATCGCCGGAACAGAAAAAGTACAGAAGTTGTAGAGATAACAAATAACTTAAGCAGAAACTAAAAGAGAAGCGTAAATTCATTTCCAACCGGAACGCGCCGAATCCTACAATATACTTAAATAAGACTACAGTTTACTCCAGCGACGGCAACGGTATAACATACGCGGATGATCTTAGAGCGCATACACCTAATGCCACTGTGCAACAATTTGGTAACGCTGAATCAATGATTCTACAACATGAGCAGAGTATGAACATGTTCATGTCAACTATGCAATGAATGATGTAAGAATTCAAGCGCAACTTAAATCATTTAGATTGGAATCATCTAATTTCTAACGCGGAAGAGATCGATAACAACGTATCCAACATGAACGTGATGCCGGAAAAGGTGGCCATTCACGCTACACACACAGACATAAGAATAGGACAAATAGTTTGAATAACTACACTAAATGGAAAATAGAGCACCTTGTAAGTGAAGAAGGAGGTTCCGTCGCGAATGGCAGCGAAATAGGTCACCAGCGGCCTGACTAAGACTGACTGACGCTACTAGCAAAGCGTACTTAGAAATGAAGACAGTAGACAGCATGCTAGTTTCATCACAAGCGTAACTCCGACAGCTTCAACCAAATTTTCATTATGGAAAACATTAAGAAATACTTGTAGGCCTACCGAAACGCAACTTCCAATGCGCGACGCAAATAGAAAGTAGGCAATATCAGAAGAGAATATGTATTTTCGCAACGCATCTGTTCGAAGTATTTCGCGGAAATCCTGCAAGTAGCGTCCTCCTTCTACCAGATAATAAAGTTTCTGCCGTAATTCCATTGTTTACTAACGCAAATGAAGTTCTACATTCATTAAGGAAACCGTAAATCTTAGTAAAGCACCTGGATATGATCTAATCATGCCTAATATGATCTTGGAACTTCCCTATATTGCTGTGAAGTTCCTGGCAAAATTATTTAACTCAATTTTGAGACATAGTAACTTTTGTAAAGCGTGGAAAAATTCTCTGAGGGTATCGCGGTATTCAATCGTTTGTAGGACCAGATGTGGTAAAAAGAGCACTGGAAAAGGAGAATTGAAACGTTCTTTCTATGGAAATCGTTCTAAATAATAAAGAGGTCCCCCAGCCAATGTAAAAGTACGAACTTTAACCCGACTCGCGGAAACTAAAAAAAGCTGAATTTCATCCTATATAAAAACTTCAATATATGTTATATAAAAGAATAACGGTTGAAGAAACTCATAAAAGATATGGTCAAAGAGTACGGACACTTTGCCAACCGTTTGTGTTGTATGCAGTGACCTACACCAATCATCCGTCTGCGAAGTTAAATCGCCGAAACAGAAAAACTACAGCAATTGCGGAGAACAACATACCGCATACTACAGAGGTTGTAGGGTTTACAAATAATTTAAGCTGAAAATAGAAGAGAAGCGCAAATTCATTTCCAACCGGAACGCGCCGAATCCTATAATAGTCACAGATAAGACTCCAGTTTACTATCGCGACAGAAACGGTATAACATACGCGGATGATCTTAGAGCGCAAACACCTAATGCCACTGTGCAACAATTTGGTAACGCTGAATCAATGATTTGGTAACGCTTAAGGTGTGAATCAACATAGACATGAACTGACAGAGTACCTAGATCGTCAGAATATTTATATAATGTTACTATCGGAAACTCATCATACAGACAAATACCATTTTCAGATACCTTACTTTAGATTTTATGGTACCCACCACCGCTAAGGTTAGGCACGTGGGGGCACCGGTATCCTCATACGGAAACGAATGAGACATGAAGTAACATAAGGAGTTTCACAAAGCTTACAGCAGTTGACAACAACTCAAGGTGGTTTTCTTACCATTGCGGCAATATATTTATAACAAACCCTAGGGAAAACCAGCTATATAAATGTCTAATGCGACTTTAAAATAAATTGGACTTTATATCGCCCATGCAGTCTACATATTGGTCATCTGATAATAACAAAAACCTGACTTAAGAACAGCAAATTCTCTAACATATCTGCTAGTACTTGCCCCAACTTATCGTCACTGCACTCGCCAGTTATATTTCTTCTTCACGAGAAGACAGTACTTGAAGGCGAGCATACTTCATCCACACCTAGCTGGTTAAAATACAGGAAGTACATTAGCAGTCATTTAGATCCGAATCATCTAATTTCTTACGCGGAAGAGATCGATAACAACGTATCCAACTGGAAACGGTAAAACGTACGCAAATGGCGGCCATTCACGCTACACTCAGACATAAGAATGGGACAAATAGTTTGAACACTTACACTAACCGGAAAATAGATCACGTTGTAAGTGAAGAAGAAGGTTCCATCGCGAATGGAAGCGAAATATCTCCAGTGGCCCGACGAAGACTGACGACGCTACTAGAAGCGTACAAGCGCAAAGCGAAATGAAGACAGTAGACAGCATGTTACACTCAAAAAAAAGTGAACCAAGAGAGAAGTAAAAATAAACTAAATCTTAGGAAAATTGAACTCCGTATGGCACTAATGCTTTTTTTCCTAACGCCAAGTTTATGTATTTCCTTGAAATTAGGATATGGTTCAACTTGATTCTAGTTTATTTCTACTTCATAAAACAATTTTTTTCCTCATGGCAAATTATTTTTGTCCTCACATCAATAACGTTTTTACATAATGAAAGGAAAAAAAATTACTACAAGCTAGTGCAGTTGAACTAAGACCGAGGAAATTTGAATTTTTTTTGTCTTTGAACCATGTACATTTTTCTTTGAAATTAGGACATGTTTATTGATGCCAATTCAACATAAATAATAAAGCAGAACATTTTTCAGTATACATGGTTTAGTTTTTCCTAGATGTTAGTAATGTTGTGCTGTTCTGCAGTACAAGTAGTCATTCTTGGAAGAATGTTTTTCGTAATAGTTAGTTCATGGTGTCATAAGATTAATGAAAAATTTACTTCATTCTAGTATGTGAATTCCTCGGTGTAAGAAAATCTTGTAGTAACAACAAGACAAAATTTACTAAAGTGAAGTTCGGCAAAAACTTTTCCCAAGTTTATTTATTTCAAAAATTTACTCAATATAGGAAAAATCAGCATGTTTTTGAGTATACCCGCTTCCTATATGGGTACATACCCCAAGTACTCATATAGGAATTTTTTTATTTGAATAAAGTTCAAAATGTTCACGATTTAAATGTGTCTAGAATTGATACTAGTTGTGTTTTATTTGAAATAAATTTATCTATACAAAAAATTAAATATATAAAATGCAATTTTTGTGCTTTATTTTCCATATTGACCTTGCTGTTCTCTGCTCTTAAAGAGAATATCTTTGAAAAGAATTGTAAGTCAAATTGCGAAATAAGATGCAGCGTTTGTACAATAAAATACAGAATAAGCTAATAAAAAGAATAAGTATATCAGTAGCATACATCAAATAATGTAATAAATTTTCAATCCGAATATTTGCATTCGCATTTGTGGAAGATCTTGGAAGAAAAGAAATTTTAGTTAGTTAAAATTCCATATTTATTTGATATCATACTCAATACCCGCCATTATTTTTTGTCGTTTTTAACTTAAAATATCCACAAAATCCATTCCAGGGCCAGAACAGGATACATCAGACATGTAGAAAAAGAAGAATTATTTATTGAATTAAAATTTTTATTCTACACAGAAAAAGTACATATACCTTATAGGTTCATAAATGTGTTATTCGAGATGTTAAAAGTATGCTGTACGTTCTGAAATTGGGGAAACCTTATTTATTATATCACAAGAAAGACCCGTTCCAAGTTTCATCGAAATCGGTTAAATTTTGGCCTGTATAAGTATAAACTATCATCGTGCATAATTCGGTTTATCGTTCGGCGCGTATTAATCGACCAATAACAGAATGCGAAAAAAACGAATGAAGTTGAAATTTCTGGAAAAAGCTACTATTTTTGTAGTAGGTCCTGTCGGTTACAATAATATTCGGCTTGTGAAATTTCCCAAACACCCCGAAAATCTGAAACCCCGGGTTTGAGTACTTTTGCTCTCTTATAAGAACGTAACTTAGCTGAATAATAACCGATTGCACTGGTCTACACTAAATTTGCGGCATAAGGCTCAATAGTCAACATTAGTTGATTTGTGTCTGCTTATCAAGAATCTGGCGTGCGATTTGCCAGCCTCGTTCTAGTTTATGAGATATTAACATATACCGGTATTTTGTTGAATAATTGGTCCCTTAATTGCTTTATTTCGGAGCCGGTTTGAGCACGGTGTTTAGAGGAGGAATTGAAATTTTGAACGATATGCAGCGCTTTTATTTCGGATAAGAATTGTTAAATTTTGAATTTTCGTTACAAAAAATTATTTTAAGATGCCTACATTTTTTGAATCTTTTACCAGTGTTGTATTTTTATAATAACGTACATTAAGCTAATAATTTTCCCTTCTATACCAAAAATTTGTTTAAAATGCACACATGTTTATGAGTTATCATATCGTCATCGGACAAAGGGATCCGAATATTTAATAAGTACCTAAAAACTTGGCTGCTATTTTATTTTTTATCTCTTTGTTTTTTTGGGCAGGAGTTAAAGATTTTTAAATGGCCAAAAAATTAATTTTTGGGCTTTACTAAAAACATTGCCTATACTTTATAATGTAGTTACGGGTAAATTTTGTAATTTTTTTTAAAAATTTTTAAACGTTTATAGTCTTTGCTTTTTTTAATTTTTACCAAATTTGCTCATAAGTCTTACCAAATCAAAACAGTCATTAGATTTTCGGGACCGCCATAATTGCAGAAGTTATATGCTAAACACTGGAGTTGATCGGTAGCCACACAATCATTTTGCAATGCCCATCAATCTTTGTCATCAAAGAACAAGTCGCAAATATGAAAAAGAGTGAAATATATCTATTCACGTTTTGGTATACCTTTCATTCAAAGGTCCTTCCCGATTTGGGGTCTTACCGGTCTAGAAGGCACAATTTACCACAGACCATAACCAAATTTGGTAGAGTATGATACAATTTCTTTAGAATATCTCGGTATGAATAGGGACCAAAACATAGGTGTTGGTCGGTACACGATGCACATTTTAATCAACATTTTCATTTGTGCGCAAATTTGGTAAAAATTAAAAAAAAAATAGAGGACTGGAAACATTTAAAAAAATTTAAATTAAAAAAAAACTAAAATAAAATGTAACTACATAATAAAGGCCGTGCTAGTTTTCATATGACCCAAATTGTACAAATCAATCAAGCAGTTTTAGAACAGCAAGGTTTGTAGTAAAGCCCAAAAATAATGTTTTGCTCGTTTCAACACTAGTGTGGGTCGAAAAAAAAGTTGCACCAGATTACCCTTGATTTAAAGATTATCTAGATATGATTTTGGGAAAACCATAAAGGCACCCTAACTACCTTACCCTGCACCATACATACCGCCCTTTTAGTTTTTTATCCTGCGTTGCCATTTGAAGTCCGATCGTAACAAGACTCATACCGTTGTTCAAGTTTTGGCATGGCCGATACTTTGTCCCTACGTAATTCTTGGATCCGACATCAAATTCAATTAGTTATCTCGTTTTCTACACCCTTATTAGGACTTTTTTGAAACGTTAGTAAAGGGCTTTCAAAATGTTTAAACTTTTTCCTTTAAAGTTTTCTTTTTTTTATAAACAAAAAAGTTTTCAACATTTTAAAATTCGACTAGTTTTTTGACTTCGTTTTCAACAAGTATGAAGAAATCAAATTTACGGGACTCACCACCTAATTTTTAAGCTTTCTAAGGTAAAACTTTAGAATAAAATCACATTGTTTTTCCTGATCTTAACGTGAGATATGTCGTTGATCATTAATAATCAAAAGCTATACATCTTTAATACCTCATTTAGTTACCCGATGTTCTACCCCCGTAAATGGTACTTATCTTGCAACACAAGTTAAGGTATATGAAAATAATTATACTTTCCTATAATTATACTTTATATATTTTTATTCGTCAGCAAATATGTAATAGAGGATTGCTAATAAAAAAATGGTACACGTATGGATAACTTGCTTGCATTCCACTCTCATATTTAACTTAAATACTTCACACTACCCTCGTTTATGATAACTCAATTAATAAAACATTTTGATAATATTCAATGAATTAAATGAAATTCTGACGCGAATACTAACGCTCTCGACTTCTTATTTTGGGAAAAATATAAGTATATCCCACCCGTGTGTGAGAGTCAAATACATAGATCCCCGTAGATAATTTGTTATAGAAAGAGATGCAAACCTGTATAACAGCTATATTATTAATTGTTGTTGGTGCATTAACTTCGATCTTCCAAAATTAAGAGTCACGATATATTTCTGGCCTAGGCAACACCAAGTGTTGCCTGCCGCCATCTGACATTTCCATTGGAAAGTTTGGCTTTTTAAGCATAAACGTTTTGACGTATGACCAAAGAGTATATATATTATATATAATATATATACTCTTTGCGTATGACCATCATTTGTGTTGTTTACAGTGAGTTGAAAAAATCAATTTGGCAAAAAAATGGAATTAACTCGTGAACATTTTCGTTCGTTCATTTTTCACAACTTTCGACGTGGATTATCAGGACAAGAGTGCATCGATAAACTTTAATCTTTGTATGGCGAGTTGAAGCACCATGCTATAGCATTGTGAAAAACTGGTTTAATGAATTCAATTGTGGTTGACGCTCGCTCAAAGACGAAGGTCGTCCAAAAACGGACGTTGTGCCAGAGAACATTGATGCCGTGCGAGAACTGATAATGCAAGATCGCCATGTGACATACCGTAAGAAAGAGGAATCCTTGGGCATTTCTTCCACCAGCATAATTTGATATTGCATGAACACCTGACCGTAAAAAAGGTTTGTTCTCGTTGGATCCCGCACAATTTGACAATCGCTCAAAAAAGGCTCGTGTCGATTGGTGCAAAGAAATTTTGAAAAAATACGATCGCGGTGCTTCAAAAGACGTTTATTAAATCGTCACAGGTGACGAACCATGGATCTATGCGTATGAGGCCGAAACAAAACAGCAATCGATCTTGTGGGTCTTCGGAGACGAACCAAATCCAACGAAAGTTGTTCGTGGAAGAAGCACTTCGAAGCCAATGGTCGCCTGTTTCTTCGGCAAACTGGTCATGTGGCGACTATTCCGCTTGAGCAACGTAGGACGGTCAATTCTGAGTGGTACACTACAATTTGTGTGACTGAAGTCTTCGGAGAAATTCGAAAAGCGAACAAGAGAAGACGAATCATTGTACACCATGACAATGAGAGCTCTCACACATCGGCTCAACCCAGCTCCTTTTTGACCGTCCAAAATGTCGAATTGATGGGTCATCCGCCGTACAGCCCTTACTTGGCACCCAATAACTTCTTTTTACTCCCGCACATCAAAAATAAAACTTCGAACGAATTTCGTCGCCAGAAGATGAAGCGTTCTCAATCGGTGTGGAAAAAGTGCTTCGACAATTGGTTGGAGCGTATGCAAAAGGGTATAAATCATGCTGGAGAATTCTTTGAAAAACAATAAAACCATTTTTGATGATAAATATTCGCATTTTCATTATTAGGCCAGAAATATATATAGCAGTCCTCGTATGTACTTCTAAATACTTCAAAGGCAACGTGTGAAGTTTTTACTTATACTGCTAAATTTAATATACAGTTGAGCATCGATTATTCGTAATTCAATTACCGGGGAATCAATAACAAAAGGAACATATTTTTACTTTAATTAATCAATTAACCGTGACTGCCTCTATTATCCGGTATTGCAAAACATGTATCGATGTTGGCAGCACTAACGTTAAATGTGTATGAAGAGAAATAGGGGAAAACCCATGTTGTGGTGCATTTCTTTGGTGTTTAGTTGCGTTTGAAATTGGAGCAGTCCGGATGTTGTTAAAAGGATCCAAAAGTTGATTTTGCGACATATGAATAGTCCGGCAATAATGTTTTAAAGTGGCCCCAATTGCTAGTTTAATGATAATGAAAAGGGCTGAATTGTTCTATTTGATGAATAGTAGTTCGGGTTTAGGATGTGAATATTCTCGTGGATGGTTGCACAACTTTAAAAAAAGAGATGGAATTCACAAACTCAAGAATGAGGAGAAAAGGCGTCTGCCGATTATGTATCTGCATCACAGTTTTAGTGAATGATTTGCGGAAATGCATATCAACGGAGAATCTTACAAATGAACAAATCTACATTTGGGATGAAACAAGCATTTTTGGAAACGTTTTCCTGAAAACAGTTCTGGCTGCCACCATGATGGCAGCCATTCTCTCCCTTTGCCATAAGTATGCAAACGAAAAAATCGCTGTATTTGTTTGCTGAAAAAATGCACGCTCAAGAAGCTTTTGGCAGAAAATATTCAGGTTAAGGAGAAAAAACAAACCACATTAAATGATTTTGTTAAGTAATTACGTAAGTAATAATTACAAATGTATAATTCTTATACCTTGTATGTATGCATCCTAATAAAACAAATATTTATGTTAAAACTAGTAAACAATTTAACCTCAAATAATCGGTAAAATCGATTATCTGAAACGCTTCCGGTCCCTACCATCCCGGGTAATCGATGCTCAATTGTAAAGTAATCCTATACGAGTATAATTTATTTACCTTTTCGTGTACCCCTACTTGTGTTGCAAAAAAAGTACCATTTACGGGGATAGAAAATCGGATAACTGATATCACTAGTAAAAATTGAAGATGTAAAGCTCTTGTTAACTAATGATCAACGACATATCATACGTTAAGATCGGATAATAAATAAGGAAGCATGGGGTGCATGGGGAAAACAATGTGGTTTTATTCTGAAATTCTACCTTAGAAAGCTAAACAATTAGGTGGTGAATCTCGTAAATTTGATTTCTTCATACTTGTCCGAACCGCTTTAGTAGGTGTGTGATTCTGGAACTGTTTTTTGTGTATGTGGGTAAGAACGAATTTGACCTTCGTGTATATTTTAAAATGTTGAAGCTTTTTTTGGTTATGAAAAATTTGAGAACTTTAAAGGGAAAAAATTTAATCATTTTTAAAACAATTTACTTTCGTTACAACAAAAAAATCTAATCAGGGAATTTGACCTTAGGATCCAAAAATAACCTATATCCCTTGCCAAAACTAGAACAACGATATGCATTTTGTTACGATCGGACTTCAAATGACAACGCTGGATAAAAAAAATTAATAGGGCGGTATGTAGGGAACACAAAAAATATTTTTTTGTGCTCCCGAGATAATCTTTAAATCTAGGAGGTGACTCATGCAACTTTTTTTGTATTTTTTACTATTATAAGTACAGAACAACGAGTATCGAACAAGGTATTATCTGACTTAGGCATGACAACTCTCAATCGTCCGATGAACGACCTGGAAAGATTTTTTTGCGAACACTCCTGGTGAAACTGGAAAAACTTTTTTGATCGCATTGATTTTGTTAAAAATGGAACGTGCAATTTTTCTCAGAACATTGTTATGGCCAAAGTTTGCAGGAAATCAAATTAATCATTTGGGATGAGTGTGCTATGGCGTAGTCTTTGGAGGCATAAGACACAATGATGCTCGATTTACGAAATAGTCAAAGACGGTTTGGTGGAGCGCTGATTCTAATGGCAGCTGATTTTCGGCAAATATTGCCAGTGATTCCTCGACCGACAGCAGACGAAGGACTTAATGCATGTTTAAAGTCGTCCGTTCTGTGGAAACACGTTAAGAAAGTTAAAGTGACAACGAACATGCATGTCATGTTTCAAAACGACCAACCTGGAGATGTATTTTCAATTGATGGAAATAGACCGAACGTGCTATATTGGCTGCGAAAAACATTGAGATCGCCGAATTTAATTGTAAGATTCAAAGTGAAACTACTCGAGAATTGGAAACGTACAAATCGGTGAATTCCGTTACTTCCCAAAATGATGCAGTCAACTATCGATTTGAGTGGTTTAACTCGCTGGAATAACCCGGATTACCACCTAAAACCTCCAACTGAAAGTCGGATCGGTAATCATTATGTTTTGAAATATAAATCAAACACGTCTTTGCTAGTACCAAATAAAATAGCTCAAACTACCAAGTCTGATACAATTTTTCAAATATGTATTCTATGGTTACCAAACACGAAGTATTTATTTTAATCAATACATATATGTACGAGTATACCAGAGATGCAAAAGTTGATAAATGTTTAGCATCGAAAGATCCATGATACAACTGCGACCCATTGGGGGCTAATTTGATACATTTTATAAACGTTCCGATCTGCTGTCTTTTTATACCCTACTCCACACTGTTGTAGAGGGAATTTTGACATAGTGGTGATCTTTTAAAACCTATAAAGAATCAGGATTACTGTTTGATTCCATTGAGGGACGTTCGTCCATCCATATATCGCCCCTACATGTAATCAGAGTACAGCTCACAAGTATGAACCGGTTTCGATGAAACTTAATACATTGTTTAAGTTTGAGCCAAGGACAACTATTCAAGTTTATCCATATCGGTCCACGTCGTGAGCGACCAACAATGAAATCTTATAAAACTGATCCATAACGTTCGTTGCTTTCGAATATACCATGCTTAACAAGCGACTTTATCGGTCAATGGTCTTTCAGGCAATATATTTTCTGGTGAAATTTTTACATATCGGTATTTTTATATAGGCCCAACGAAATATTTAACTTCCACTCTAAGAGAATTCATATGTGTAGTCCGACATTGCCTAAACTCTTTACTCCTATAGTCAGTCTCGTCCGACATCAAATTCTATAAATTGTTTTACTTTTCTGTTTCAATAAACTTGATTTTGAAAATTAATGTCTTTTGGTTTTTGTACCGCCGGGATCGAAAAAAGTTCATTTTCGAAGAGCGAAAAGTACAAAATGAAAAAATCTACTATACATCCATGTTGTACACCAGTTGCATATGTGATTGGAACTGAAATTTAAAGCCAGACATAACACCATAAAAATGATTTCAGAATTATGCTGGTCCCTTCAAAGTGATGCATTTTTGAGTTAAATCTTGTATTTTTGTAAAAATTCCGTTTTAATAAAAGCTTCAATTTTTTTAACCCTCGATAAATAAGACTAGAACCAGCCAGAAAAATGACAGCAAGCTCAAATCGCTTCCCCATTTTTCTAATTCTTCTTGGTAAATATTATAACACATTGTGACAAACATACATTAAACATACTTTTTAGTTATTTGTAGAACTAGGTCTTTATAGGGGAAAAATATAACAAATTTTCTTAAACTTACAAGTGCATTGAAATCGAATAAATTTACAACCGTAACAAAAATGGATATAGACGGAGAATATCAAATGTTATGATGGTCAAACATTTTTAATATAATGTTTTTTGAAAAATGAATCTTCTAATCGCTCTGAATATCTAACCTTGTCAAAATGAGAACGCCAAGTGTTGAAAAAAAATGAAATCCAATGAGTATTTGTTAGAATCCAATGGAACAATATTTCCAATTCAAGACCTGGCGTTTCCTCAAGAAAATAAATAATATGATCAGAGCGAAATTTTAAATCTATCCCTGCTTTTTTAGTGGTTATCCTTTACTTTAGTCAACAGAGACTTGCTGTAATCTCGGAACATCAGCAACCAAAGCTACCTTGGTAACGCCTGGGAAACTATGACATACGGACATATAACCAAGGTAAGCGGATGTGATGACCTAATAGCGATTTAACAGGAAGCTGGACCTAAGCGATAAAAACCGATCAGAATGAAACTCGGGATACATTTAATTGACGAAGCATCTTCCAAAACCCTACTTTTCTACTACTGATTATTAAGATATGGATATGAAAGAATAATACTTATATTAAATGTAAGAGAAAAGTTATGCAAACAAGTGCCGAATCAAAAATTTGTTAATGAAATGGATTCATCTTATCATCCTGATTATCTTACACTATTGCATAATGAGAACTTCTAGTGTTGAAAAAAGATGAAATACAATTACATCGAAATCCCATGAATATTGGGTAGAAATCAATGGAACTATATTTCCACTTATAGCACTTAGAGTTTGCATATGAAATTAGGTAAAATAAGCAAGGGACGAAAAAAATTTCAAAATACAGCGGATCTAATAGAATACTTTGCTGAACAACATCTTTTCTAATCACCCTGATTATCTAACACCATTGCATAATGAGAACTCCAAGTGTTAAAAAAAGATGAAATACAATTGCATCGAAATCCCATGAATATTGGGTAGAATTCAATGGAATTATATTTCCAATTATAGCACCTGGAGTTTGCATATGAAAATAGGTTTAATATTCTAGGGGACGAAATATTTTTTAAAATCCTACAGATCCGCTATTGATTATGCAAAAATTGATATGTATAGACGAAGAAGAACGTCCATCAATATTTTAAATACAAAGTTGGAATAATATCTTTGTTATAAACCGTATCATCTAATAGCCCTGATTATTACAACATTGCCATAATGAGAATTCCAAGTGTTGAAAAAAGATGAAATACTATTGCATACTATTGCATGGAACAATATTTCCAATTATATGCACATGAAAATAAATAATATGATCAGAGCGAAATTTTGAATGTATCCCTGCTTTTTTAGTGGTTATCCTTTACTTTAGTCAACAGAGACTTGCTGTAATCTCGGAACATCAGCAACCAAAGCAACCTTAGTAACGCCTGGGAAACTATGACATACGGACATATAACTAAGGAATGCGGATGTGATGACCTAATTGCGATTTAACAGGAAGCTGGACCTAAGTTAGTGGATAAGGACCGACCAGAGTAAAGCCCTGGCGACATTCAAGAGGCGAATAATCTTATGTAACGTGTATTTTGATTGTATTTTTAATTTTTTTAGGTTGTACCGAAAATGCTGATAATCACAACAGTTAAGAATTCGAAACATCAAATGCAAGCAAGATAACATGCGTTTGATATTTCAGAAATCTTCTTAATTTTCGGTACATCCTTATTTGCTTGCATATTCATTAGAGTAGATCGACTTTTTTGGACAACATGGAAAAGGTGTCACCATTTGACCATTAAGTTTTTCGTATGTATATTTCTAAAAACTATCGCTGAAGAATCTTAATCTATTTAAAATCATTTTTGAACCCTTCTATGAACGAGGGAATTACTCGTAAATTCAAAAATGATTTTTGACATAAGGAGTTGCTACAACGAAAAAAAACCGATCCACTCTAATGTACAAACAACATACACACACAATCACTTTTTACATATGTATACATACACTAAATTTTCACTTTAGGTCACTTTAATTAACTCAAAATTCAATACACTTACCTTAGATTTCTTCTTGGATACTCTCGCAACACCTATTGAGCCCAGGCCTCAATAGGCTCCTCTACGACAAAAATCTGCAAAAATTGAGAGTTTTATCTCCTTTAAAAACAAATTCTATCATTCTTTACTTACCCGTTGTTGTTACACCAAATTCGTTTGACAAATAATATTTTGTTTGTTTTTATATGTATCAAAAACCAAACAAAACGAAATAAAAACACAACGCCTACTTACTGTTTTTGTATTTCTTACGTTAATTTTCTCGTTTAGAATATTTTAGTTCATGTTTTCCTAGATTCAAGGAAATGTATGTTTGTATGTACAAAGTATTGAATTTGAAATAATGAAGTTGTATTCGTTGTTGGTTCATTTCTTTTCGTTTCAGGAAATTTTTAATGTTTGAAAAAATATATTGAACTAAACTCTATTATGGATTTTTCTCTAAATTAAAAGAATTTTTTTTTCTTATATATTTGAACTTAACTGTAGTGTGTTTTTTTCGCTCTAAGTATATATATGTATATGGAATACGATTGAGTTAATTCGTAACATCCTTCAAGTTTTTCTCTTTTCTGATCTACTACAATTTTCTGCACAGAAAGTTAATATGTACTTATTTTTATGATTTTTTTATTAGCTTAAAAAAAAAGTTTCACACACCTAACGAAATATATTGTTTAGTACAAATAAAACAATTATTTTAAAATAAGTAAATGTCTACCACTGTCAATGAGCGATTTGAACGACATGTTAGGATTTTTTCATATTTTTAAGTAAACATTTCTTAAATTGTTATTTTTTTATATATAAAATTTTTTCAGTATTTTTTTTCCTAAAATTTATGTCAGTTTTATTTAATGAACGAAAGTACTTATTCAGTTGTAGTAAATATTTACTGTAGCAATGTAAATGACTTTTAGGAAAATTACTTCTCAATTTTAAGTACATGCATTTTTACTTTGTCCTAAAAATAAAGAAAATTTTCTTGTACTGAGTAAATTTTCCAACATTCAAGTAAAATTGAACTACGTGGCAATAAAAACTATGAACTACATTTAAGTATGGATTGTACTAAAATATGTATACAATATTTTTCTGAGTGTAGTTTCATCGCAAGCATATCTTTTACAGCATAAACCAAATCTTCATTATAGAAAACATTAAGAAACACTAGTAGGCCCACCGAAACGCAACTTCCAATGCGCGACGCAAATAGCGAGTAGGCAATATCAGAAGACGGAAATGACATTGTTTTCGCAAAACATCTGTCCGAGGTATTTTGCCCAAATTCCCAGAGACATAGTTACTTTCCTAAAGCGTGGAAAATGTCTCTGTGGGTATCACGGTATTCTTAAAAGGATGACCTACACCAATCATCCGCCTGCGAAGTTAAATCGCCGGAACAGAAAAAGTACAGCAATTGCGGGGAACAACATACCGCATACTACAGAGGTTGTAGGGTTTACAAATAACTTAAGCAGAGACTAGAAGAGAAGCGTTAATTCATTTTCAACCGGAACGCGCCGAGTCTTATATTAGACTCAGATAAGACTCCAGTTTACTCTAGTGATGGCAACGGTACGTGGATGTTCTGAGGCGCATACACCTAATACCCCTGTGCAACAACTATGTAACGCTGAATCAATGATTCTACAACTTGGGCAGAGTGTGATCATGTTCATATCAACTATGCAATGAATGATGCAAGAATTCGGGCGTAACTTAAATCATTTTGTATAAGTCCTACTTAGCAAAAATTAGGCCCTCTTAAGATATGTACATGGAACGCTACCGGTTTGAACCAAAATAGAGACGAACTGACAGAGTATCCAGATCCCCAGAAGATTGATATAACGTTCTTCATACAAACAAATACAATTTTCTTATACCTTACTGTAGATTTTATGTTACTCATGGAAACGATTTGGACTTTATATCGTCCATGCAGCCTACATATTTGCCTTCCGATACTAACAAAAAGCCTGCCTTGAAAGACGTCAGTGTAAAAATAACAGCTTATCGTTAGATCACTTGGCAGTTATATTTCTTCTTCACGAGAAGACTATTCTTGTAGATGAGCCTCTAAGGCTTACTTCATCCACAACAAACTGGTTAAAATACAGGATATATATTATTAGTCATTACATTCGAATCATCTAATTTCTTACGCTGAATAGATCGATAACAACGTATCCAACTGGAAACGGTAAAACATACGCAAATGTTCTAAGGCCCCTGTGCAACAATTTAGTAACGCTGAATCAATGTTTCTACAACTTGGAGGGGTATGAACATGTTCATGTCAACTATGCAATTTATGATGCAATAATTCAAGCATAACTAAAATCATTTTGTTCAAGTCCTACTTAGCAAAAATTATTCCCTCCTAAGAAATGTACATGGAACGCTAACGGTGTGAACCAACGTATAGACGAACGGACAGAGTACCAAGATCGTCAGAATATTGTTATAATGTTACTATCGAAAACTCATCATACAGACTTCAGATTTTAAAGATATACCTTACTTTAGATACATACAGACAAAAGAATGCGACAAATAGTTTGCATACGTACACTAACCGAGAAATAGGGCACCTTGTAAGTGAAGAAGGAGGTTCCGTCGCGAATGGCAGCGAATAGATCACCAGTGGCCCGACGAATGCTGACTGACGCTACTAGAAGGTTGCAAAGCGTACTTTGAAATAAAAAAACACTAGACAGCATGCTAGTTTCACCACAAGCTTAACTCTGACAGCTTCAACCAAATTTTCATTATGGAAACTTTAAGAAACACTAGTATGCCCCCGAAACGCAATTTCCAATGCAAAGTATGCAATATCAGAAGGCGAAAATGTCAATGTTTTCGCAAACCATCTGACCCAGGTATTTCACCCAAATTCTGCAAGTAGCGACCTCCTTCCACCAGATGATGAAGTTTCTGCCGTAATTCCATTGTTTACTAACGCAAATGAAGTTCTGTATGTCATTAAGGATACCGTTACTCCAAGTAAAGCACCTGGATATGATCTTATCATGCCTAAAATGAACTTGGAACTTCCCAATTTGGTTGTGAAGTTCCTGACAAAATTATTTAACTCAATTTTGAGACATAGTTACTTTCCTAAAGCGTGGAAAATTTCTCTGATTCAAATGATTTTAAAGCCAAGAAAGGACAAATCAATACCTTCCTCA
Source organism: Hydrotaea diabolus (assembly GCA_963513945.1). Taxonomy (NCBI): domain Eukaryota; kingdom Metazoa; phylum Arthropoda; class Insecta; order Diptera; family Muscidae; genus Hydrotaea; species Hydrotaea diabolus. The sequence continues at coordinate 2,689,278 of OY740721.1, forward strand.
TCATTCAGTTTGTTTCTTGCTTATCCTAACTATTTCAAAAAGTTATTTTATCGAAATGTTAGATTTTATGTTACTCATGGAAACGAATTGGACTTTATATCGTCCATGCAGCCTACATATTTGCCTTCCGATACTAACAAAAAGCCTGCCTTGAAAGACGTCAGTGTAAAAATAACAGCTTATCGTTAGATCACTTGGCAGTTATATTTCTTCTTCACGAGAAGACTATTCTTGTAGACGAGCCTCTAAGGCTTACTTCATCCACAACAAACTGGTTAAAATACAGGATATATATTATTAGTCATTACATTCGAATCATCTAATTTCTTACGCTGAATAGATCGATAACAATGTATCCAACTGGAAACGGTAAAACATACGCAAATGTTCTAAGGCCCCTGTGCAACAATTTAGTAACGCTGAATCAATGTTTCTACAACTTGGGCAGAGTATGAACATGTTCATGTCAACTATGCAATTTATGATGCAATAATTCAAGCATAACTAAAATCATTTTGTTCAAGTCCTACTTAGCAAAAATTATTCCCTCTTAAGAAATGTACATGGAACGCTAACGGTGTGAACCAACGTATAGACGAACGGACAGAGTACCAAGATCGTCAGAATATTGTTATAATGTTACTATCGAAAACTCATCATACAGACTTCAGATTTTATAGATATACCTTAGTTTAGATACATACAGACAAAAGAATGCGAAAAATAGTTTGCATACGTACACTAACCGAGAAATAGGGCACCTTGTAAGTGAAGAAGGAGGTTCCGTCGCGAATGGCAGCGAAATATATCACCAGTGGCCCGACGAAGGCTGACTGACGCTACTAGAAGGTTGCAAAGCGTACTTTGAAATAAAAAAACACTAGACAGCATGCTAGTTTCACCACAAGCTTAACTCTGACAGCTTCAACCAAATTTTCATTATGGAAACTTTAAGAAACACTAGTATGCCCCCGAAACGCAATTTCCAATGCAAAGTATGCAATATCAGAAGGCGAAAATGTCAATGTTTTCGCAAACCATCTGACCCAGGTATTTCACCCAAATTCTGCAAGTAGCGACCTCCTTCCACCAGATGATGAAGTTTCTGCCGTAATTCCATTGTTTACTAACGCAAATGAAGTTCTGTATGTCATTAAGGATACCGTTACTCCAAGTAAAGCACCTGGATATGATCTTATCATGCCTAAAATGAACTTGGAACTTCCCAATTTGGTTGTGAAAAAATTATTTAACTCAATTTTGAGACATAGTTACTTTCCTAAAGCGTGGAAAATTTCTCTGATTCAAATGATTTTAAAGCCAAGAAAGGACAAATCAATACCTTCCTCATCATTCAGTTTGTTTCTTGCTTATCCTAACTATTTCAAAAAGTTATTTTATCGAAAATAAAACCGTTCCTCGTGTCAAATAGTATAGTCCCAGACCATCAGTTTCGATTCTGGGAATGTCACAGCACCATCGAACACGTAAAGCGCCTGACCCAAGCAATTGAAAAATCATTTGAACTGGATGTTAGGCAAGCATTTGACAAAGTCTGAAATATATTTCTAAGGCAACGTTGAATACAAAATTTTAGTGATAATTTTTATAAAACAGAACGTTTTTAATTTAGCATTATTTTTCGGCATTTTAATATTTTTTTTAGCATTATTTTAATGCTGATTTAGCTGCAACACTTTTTTAGATCTGGTCACTGAGGCTTATCTTTTAGCTCCTGTTTAACGCAGATATCTCTACCAGCCCAAATGTGCTAACGTCCACTTTTACCGACGCTACCGCTATAATGGCCTCACATAAAAACCAGGATATTGCATCTATGAATCTAGGTGTTCATCCTAGGCGAGTAGAATCTTAGCTCTCTGACTGAAGAATAAAATTCAATAATACTAAATGCGCACAGGTAACTTTCACACTGAACTTTATCACTAACCTATCTGGGTATACGGTGCGCAGCTTTGGGGCAAAGCAAGCTCGAGCAATCTCGACAAAATCCAAAGAGTCCAATCGAAGATATTTCGGCTGATTACCGGTGCTCCTTGGTATATGAGGAACGAAAACATCCACGAGACTTAAAAATACCTCTCGCTCAGAACATCAATATAAAGCACAAAGAGAAGCTCGAACGTCATAATAACGTACTTGCTAGACAATTATTGTGAAGTCCAAACTCTTTAAGACTTTGGAGAAACCGTGTTTTCTAGTCTATCTGTGCTTCAGCCGTAATAGTAATCGCGAACACACGTACTTGAAAGACTGTGTATAATTCTTTTCTCACGCCACTTGGCTTAAATGCTCTTATACGTGATCCTTAATAGAGTCAATACAAATTGCGAATGAACCCTTCAAAAAGACGGTAGGATTCGTTATTCTACGTCACGTGGCTTAAATGCTGTTATACGTGATCCTTAAAACAGTCAATACAATTCGCGAATAAACACTCCAAAAAGATTGTGTAGAATTCTTTATTCTGCATCACGTGGCTTAAATGCTCTCATAAGTGATATTTAAAACAGTCAATACAAATCGCGAATGAACCCTCCAAAAAGAGTTTAAAAATAAACCTACAATACCTAAATATTGGAATTGTCTGGCAAGAGAGGCCACCACCTCTATTTCTCGAGGTTTAACCCAAAATTAGCTTAAAACTCTACGTAAAATACCGCGCCTACGAACAAAATCGACTTAACCATTTTAAAGTTGTCGACTCTGCTAATCTAGAGTTATCCGTTTTACATACATAAATAGAGTTTTTCACTCTACATAATATCGCGAACATTCTGGCTCTTCACCACTATATTTAAGCCAAACCAGGTTTACAATTCTTAGACATGTGATCCACACCAGTTATATACTATTTTGACCAAATTAATGCAAATTCCTGAAAATAAGCAGAGAACCACATAACAAAAAATACATTTTAGGATTCATTTATGAAATAAACTTAAGATTCGTATACTTATTGTTAGGATCCTATGGAACATATTCAATGATTCATATAAATCAAAAAAAAAAGTTCTGGAAGTCACATTTTTCGTCCAATCTTAATAAAATTTAGCACGATTACGTTATAGGGCCAAGAATGGACGTTTTTAAAACTGAAGAAAATTGGGGCTGTTTAAGTTATATCTTCTACACATATATGTTCATTTGATTTTATGTCTTTAGCGCAATAAAATACATTTTGCATTTTATCTTTATAAAATTTACCAAATACTAGTTTTTTGGACTGGTTCAGATTAAGATAATTATTTCTGGCCTAATAATAAAAATGGGGATATTTATCATCAATATATATTTTTGGCCTAATAATGAAAATGCGAATATATATTATCAAGAAAGGATTTATTGTTTTTTAAAGTATTCTCCAGCATGATTTATATAATTTTGCTTGCGCTCAAACCAATTGTCGAAGCACTTTTTACACTCCGATTAAGACACCTCCAAAACATGGTTTTTGAACGCTTCAACAGCATCTTCTGGTGATGTTTTAATTGCTCTTATATGATGTATGTTTAAATTGATATTTAATTGCTGTATCTTGAGCGATTATAATTTAAATGACATTATTTGTTTAGAAGTCCAAAATTCTGGTAATTTTCCGCCTAGTAATGTAAACAATTCATTTGAAATAAATTTTATTGATTAATTATTCAGTCTGATTTGCATCAAGTAAATAAAGTTTTTAACAAGCAAAATGGAATGCTAGACTTAGCATTTGCTAACTTCTATTTAAAATATTCCATTTCTGAATGTGTTTTGCAATTTCACCTCCGGGTTCACATCATGTTGCTTTGGAAATTAAATAGATTTTTATGGATATCTAAATAATTGTTATAACGTCGAATATAATTATCACTATAATTCTTGCAATGTTGCACTAATTAATTCCTTAATTTCTGATATTGATTGGAATACTGCTTTAAATAGTAATTGTTACAAATATTTTCGTAAACAAAATTTTGTTGGGTTAAATACTTTATTAGACTGAAAAATAATATTTTTCATTGTGACAAACATCATTTGTAAAGCAAAAGGTTACTACTTTGTATATGGTATAAATATTAAACATTCACATTCACAACACTCTCCTTGAATGTGAAATATCTTTTCTTAAAATTTAACATACAATTAACTTATCCAGTTCCGCTTATTTTCAATCCAAGTATCGTCGAAACCTCTCCCATGTCCTTCATCGTAAATGCTTTTGAAAGTTTCCATTTTAGAGATTTAATGGCCTTTTTGTTGTCGGAAAATATCATCATATCGTCCACATATATAGCAACGTAAAGTTTATAGTCATCGGTCACTTTGTGATATATATATTGGTCGACATCACTTCGCACCAGACCTATCTATTGCAGTTCAAGATTTATCGCCTCGTTCCAGACTGCTTCAACCCGTAAATTGACTTTACAAGTTTGCAGACCCTATTTGTCCCATTACTGAATCCTTCAGGTTGTTGCATGTATATAGTCTCCTTGAGATTTCCGTTCAGATATGCGCTTACTGCATCCATTTGATGAATTTCCATGTTATATTTTAAAGCCAATGTAACTAAAAATCGTATAGCGTCATACCTGACTCCTTGAAATCTTGTATTGCCGTTGTCATTATACTTGGTTTTGAATACACACTTGCATTGGATAGCCTTCTTAGAAGGCGGTCAGTCAGTTTCCATGTATTGTTGATATATAGCGAATCTGTTTCCTCCTGCATTGCAAGTTTCCACTTATCGGCGTTCTCTGTAGACAATGCTTCTTTAACACTTGTAGGGTCGCTTGATAAAAATTCAACTGCGCAAAACGTTTGAGCTTGCTGGTTCTTACTTGCAACTCGTTCCAACCTACGTATTGTTGGTTCGTCAGCAATTTGTTGCCTATAGTAAGAATTGGGCGACCAGCCATCCTGCCTCCCAACGACTTCACTGTTCGATGGCCAATCGGTATCCATGTACTCACTATCGGTGTCTGATTCCGCTGTTCGAGATTCAACAGGTGTTAGTGTTTCCTCATTTTCAGGTACTTAAGCGTTACTTGCCGCTTCATTTATATCCAAATTCAAATTCAGCATTCGACGTTAAAACACGATCTCTCCCTCTTGAATCCACACTTTCATATGGCGCTATTTCTGGATAGTAAAACTTGCTCTCGTTAACATTTGATGTCTTGACTTTACATTGTTCCAAAAATACCACATCAAGACTTATAATAATTTGTCCATTTTGGGAGTTAAGCAAACGATACGCCTTAGATTCAGCACTGTATCCCACCATAATACACTCCGTTGATTTCGGATCTAATTTTGAACGTTTCTCCTTTGCTAGGTGGGCCAAAGCAGGACACCCAAAAACTCGTAAGAATTTCAAATTCGGTCGACGACCAGACCATATTTCTTCAGGGGATATCTTCAGTCCACGGCAGGGTACTCTGTTGATCAAATAAGCAGCTGTTACAGCAGCCTCAGCCCAAAAACGATGATCAAGGCCACTATCAATTAGCATAAATCGAACTCGTTCTATAATGGTACTATTCATCCTCTCTGCCAAACCGTTTTGTTCAGGAGAAGGTGCGCATGTCTTTTGATGTAAAATTCCTGAATTCTTCAAAAAAGTTGATAGTCGTGTATTTATATATTCGCCCCCGTTGTCAGATCGGAGAATTTTAATTTTTTTTCCAAGTTGGTTTTCGACCATCTTTTTGAATTCAATAAATTTCGAGAATACCCCAGATTTGTTATTAATTGGATAGGCGAATACTTTCCATGAAAAATCGTCTACAAACGTCACTAAACATCGTGTTCTTGAAAACGACTTTGTGCTGAGGGGTCCGACCACATCTGAGTGTATAATCTCTAGAACTTCTTTCGCACGCGTAGCTTCTTCTCTATTTGGCTTTCGTATCTGATTTCCTTTAACACATATTGTACATGGTTCACTTTCAGGATGTGAGAAATTCAAGCCGAAATTCGCATCCCTAACTTCGACAAGCTTCCTGTTACAAATGTGGCCCAATCTGCGATGCCACAACTTGAATTCGCTAACAGCAAGAGCTTTGTTATTCACAATCTCTTCTGCACAATTCAATCGATACAGCCCATTTGAAACAGTTGCAGATGCAACAATACGTCCTTTTTTGCCCATAATATCGCATTTATCACCTACGAATGTCACCTTTCTATTGTTTTTCGTAATTTTCCGAACGGAAAGCAACAGCGAACATTAAATCGATGTCACGAATGATTTTGACTTCAAGCTCCTCCTGGTTGGCAACTATGACTTTATTGCGTTTGTTGTACATCGCCACATCTTCATTAGTCATATTGATAGTCGCCACTATCAATATACCAGGATCTACAAGTATCCTTGATGTCGCTTCTTGTTTTAGCGCATGTTGCTATTAAATTTGTCCCAAATAAAACGTCAGACTTCTTACCGTATTTTCCTTGGCCAACGCTACTTATTTTGATTCTGTTTGGACAATTCTTGGAGATGTGACCGACTTCCTTACTATTGTAGCATATGATTTTTTTCATAATCTTCTTCGACGTCCTTGTTTGAAGAGCAGAATCATCCTCTGTTGCCCGGTCAAATTTTGCATCCTGAAGTAACAGCTTTTTACCATGTCCACCGTCAACTTCTCTTTAGAATTCTCCACGGCCATAAATAAGGGTTTGAAGTCTTCGGTCAATCCTGCTAGCATCAATGAAGCGGTCAACTCGTCATCTATATTTTGACCAGCGTTCTTTACCTTCAAAGCAATTATCACCAACTCATTGATGTATTCTTGAATCGTTCTATAATTTTGCATTTTGATGTTGACCAGGTGCTTTAATAATTCCACTTTTCTTGTAAGACCGGTGTCTTCGTACGCGTTTATTAATGAATTCCACGCATTTTTTGCTGTCGTAGCGGTTGCAATGTGTTCGTAGTTGTTAGGATCTATCATTAGTGTTATTTCCGCTAACGCTCTCTCGTTTAGTTCCGTATTCGGCATATCCTCTATTATCGCTTTCCAGCATCCTTTTATCACCAAACAAGATTTCTCTACCCCCCAATCTTTCTAAGGGTATTGATAAATGGCTGCTTGTCATATTTTTTTATGGTTCTATATTTCTTTTTTTTACACGAAGTCAAAAACTTATATGATTTGAAAAAATATTTCTAACGCGTATATAGGCCCATAACCTGTTACGTTAAATATTTTATTAGACTGAAAAATAATATTTTTGATGGTGACAAACATCATTTGTGAAGTAAAAGGTTACTACGATATAAAACACAAAGTAGTTTTATATATGGTATAAATATTAAACATTCACATTCACAACTAATTTTACTTTCCAAGCCTAGAGTTTACAAATTACTGTAGGCTTAAAAGAGTTAACAAAATTAAGAAATAAATATTACAAGAAATTTAAATCCGTTGGTAATGTATATGATTTGTATTTGCGATTAATAACAGAATTTAATTTTTTGAATTAATTTTTGTACAACCAATTCATAATGGTAACAGTTAAAACCAATACAAAACATTGTTGGCGTCTTGTTAAGTGTAGAAGAAATAATTCTAGTCTCCCGTAGTCGATGATAAACAATAATATTACTTTTATACCTTAAACGAATCAGTTACACTCTTTAAGGATTTTGTTGTATCAAATTTTTATTGTGGACCTTCTACAATTAATGAATCTGGTTTTAATAAAATTTTACCCTATACTGATCTTGCCTCGCTGGATATTGTAGACGAGGATATTATTTCATGTATTTTAAAACTTTCAATTTCATATAAAAATTACATTGATGGGATTTCATTGGGTCTCATGCATAAAACGTGAGCTTGAGCTCGGACTCGATTTTTTGAGTAAAAGGTGCTTGTCGTATGCATAATAAAATTTGATGTATTTGCTTTTACTCACTGCTCACGTTTCATCTCTTCTTGCTCAGTTTGAACTTAGAAGTTGAAGTTAGATGAGATTGTTCTCATTTTCATATGCATAAAAACAAGCTTTTGCTTACTTTTGTGAGCTCTTGCTTAAATTCTGTGGAGCATGCCTTTTAGTTGACTCGCGTACACTAAAAAGGAATCATGGCTGAATATTTTGTACCACAAATAAATAAAAAAAATGTTATCAACAGCGTAAGACGAATTTAGCAAGTGAGGATAAAAAAATTATACAGGTTTGTAATCTTAATTATTATTATTATACATTATAATTAATAATAAAATGATAAATACAAAGATTTGATGGTAGTAGTATTTGCTGGTTAGCGAATTATTTTTTTGAGGATTCAGACGTGGTGGTGCCCTTAGCAACATTGATAAAATTCTACTCTATTTAAGATTCTGTGCAGATCCTGGATTCCAAAATGGTATAGCCACAGAAGTAGTATATATATACAGACACTGGATAATGATTGACAGCTCAAAGCACATAAATCAAGTTTAATGAGCTTTGGTATAGGGAATCCTATATAATTAATTTTTATTAGCTTTTGACATGAGTACGTGATGTGACCCTTTTTTATTTGGTAATAGGAAAGTCTATGTGGTTTTCAGATAGTCCTAGGTAATTAATTTTTATTACCTTGGGGTATGAGTACGTGATGTGACTTTTCTTTATTTGGGTATAGGAAAATCCAATGTGGTTATCAGATACTCCAAGATAATTAATTTTTATTAGCTTGGATGAGTACGTGATGTCCCCCCTTTTTATTTAGATATATAGGGAGATGATAATAAATTTTTATTAGCTTGTGTGTGGGGATCGTGATGTGACCCTTTTTTATTTGATATGGTGTATGAATAAACATCGAGTGCAGTCATTGCTTCATCGATCGTCATAGTTCTGAGCCTTTCTTTGAAATTTTTCCGTTAAGATGGTGCTTGTGTTTAGAGGTATTCAAGTTAGTGTTTTAGGATTGCACGTGTTCATATGTTTTGTCGTCATTATTTTTATGAACCCTATTTTCCTTTTTTGCTGTCTGATAGAAAATCCCTTATGTCCATCTTGTGTGTGTGTGCTAGAGTTCTGTTGTGTTCGTCATAGTTCTGAACCTTTCTTTCGAATATTTTCGTCAACACGGTGCTTGTGGATGTATGTCGTATCTGCCTTGAAATTTTTCCGTCAACATGACGCTTGTGTTTAGAATTCAAGTTATTGTTTTAGAGTTGCAGGTGTTCATATGTTTTGTCGTCATTGTTTTTTATGAACCTTATTTATATTTATTTTTGCTGCCTGATAGAAAATCCGTTCCCACATGACAATTGTTCCGATTATGCGCGGAGGTCCGCGCAGTCGGGTTAAAATCGGATGTTTTATTTTCATTCGTCTCTTTGTTTTTTGTGTACACTTGTTTTCATGCTCTCTAATTATTTGGTTCAGTAGACAAGTTACTCTCGTGAAGCATACGTGTGTGGAGTGTTGGTGAAAAAGTATTAAAGCATTAAAAATAGAAATAAAATGGAAAACAAGAAGAAACAAGAGGAACAAGAATTTCATTTCTCATAGGAACACTTGAATATGAAACACGAAAAACATCCGACTAGCTTCAGAAGTCGGATCCAAAAATGGAAGATTGGCGGATACGTAAACGGACATTTTTGCTGCCACAAACTAGGCGACGATGTGTCTTTTTTGGTATCACTTTCGGATCCTAAAACGGATGTTTCATCCGCCAACAGTCCGTTTTTTATTCGCTTTGGACACGTTTTCGGACTTCAATGTCAAGTGGGTTATGTCTATGTTGTGTGTGTGTGCTAGAGTTATGTTGTGTTCGTTAGAGTTCTGAGCCTTTCTTTGGAATTTTTCCGTCCACACGGTTGTTATGTGTATGCTTGAGTTTGTGTGTTTTGATATTTCAGAGATCTTAATTTTTTCCTTTCAATTTCAATTCGTTAGAGTACTGAACCTTTCTTTGGAAATTTTCCATCAAAAAATACTTAAGTGGTGAAGGAGTACGTGCTCGTCTGTTCTATCGTCATTGTTTTGATAACCCTGTCGCTAGAATTATATTTTTGTTTTTTTGGGTTTGAAAATTTGTTCCCCTGTTTTGATTTTCAAGTGACAATGTACTTGATTTTGAATGTATGTGAAAATTGTGGCTTGTGACCTTGTGTCACGTTTGAAAGATGCACTGTGGGATGTTGAATTGTATAAATTTTCTATAGTCTGTCGCAGGTAATTATTTCGATATCCAGTGGCATGAAATTGAATGCATATGATAATTATGTTGTTTAATTTATGACCACTTGTTTGTATCGAAAAGGTTCGATGAAGGAATTTAATATTTACCTGCAAAATAATGTAATTTCTTTCATATTGGGCGGAGGATTTTTTTTTTAATATAAAGCCTTGGACATCTTAAATGAAAACAATCAGTTTGTATCTAAAATCAACAAGGAAACATGTCTTTAAGCAACGAATCAGGGGTTTTCAGTGAAGATAGTGGGGAGTTTAGATTTAGTAACGAATTCGTTAATCGAGGATTCATCGTCATGTACGACGACGAAAGTGTAGAAGAGCTAGGTGTCTTAATTGAAAATGAACCAATCGTTATTGAGGACGATGGAATCATACACATAGAAGATAGCCCAGATAACGTTGTTATTGTGGTTGAAGACAACGAAGAAGCTATGGAAGCCGAAGACATTCCAAATGCTATGGAAGGAGAAGACATTCCAAATGCTCAACCATTTCTTACAGAAGAAGACGAGGAACCAATCGTTATTGAGGACGATGAAAACATACAGATAGAAGATAGACCAGATGACGTTGTTGTTGTGATTGACGACAACGAAGAAGCTATGGAAGCCGAAGACATTCCAAATGCTATGGAAGGAGAAGATATTCCAAATGCTCAACCATTCCGTATAGAAGAAGACGAGGAACCAATCGTTATTGAGGACGATGAAAACATACAGATAGAAGATAGACCAGATGACGTTGTTGTTGTGATTGACGACAACGAAGAAGCTAGGGAAGACGAAGACATTCCAAATGCTCAACCATTCCTTATAGAAGAAGACGAGGAAGGTCAAGCGCAAATGATACCGTGTCCCCTTGCAAGAGCTAGACAATTTAATATGTCTGGATCTGTACAGGAAATTGTAATGGAGCTATTAAGAGAAGATTTACAACGCCAAAACCGACGACCAATCGAAAGGAGCAGAGATCTCTTCGAAGGCTATGAGGATGAGGAGGATTATATTCCATGTGCCCAACCGAGAGAAGACTAATAACCACTGCAGGTTTTAGTCTAAACAAGATATCTTTAAAATAAAAATTATATGCATAAATGAAAACTTTTTATTTTAACAATCATTTATTTTTCTTGTAACAATCTTTATTATAATTAATATTTTTGATTTATATTTAAATAAATGTGAATACACAACAAAAATTGTATTTATTTCGTTTTTTTTTTTTAATTGATAAAATAGTTTTTTTTTTATTTGGGTGTGTCTATATATGTGTGGGTATGTTTATGAAAAATTAGAAAAATAATTGATTTACTTCTCTCACTCTTCCTCTCTTGCATCCGCTATAGTTCATGAAACTATATCCATTTCATTCACCCTTTAGTCTTAACGTTTACTAATTTGTCAGTAAAATTGATTTGAAACAATATAAATAGCGGGTAACATATGGAGAGACTGTATAGTTTTGAATAAAGTTCCCCATGATGAGTTCAAATACAGAATTAATTTCATCGTTCAATTTTTTAAATTTTAAAAATATTCTTAGCATTAAGGAAATGAAACCACACAAAAACTACAACATAACTGGAGCATACAGAACATCTACAAAGTATGGAGATACAATCGCATTGAAGATAGCTGAAAAAATATTATATCTCCCCAAAAGATTTAACTCTCTGGCAGATGATGCAATTCAACGGTTGAACGACACATCCTTTGCCATAACAAAGATACCCTTAACTGAAGATCAGGACCATCCACTATGCCGATTAGAGCTTACCCAGATTCTACCTACAGATATTTTTTATACACCCACTTTTCCCTAAATTATACTAACAATAAGTAAAGTTTAAGCTAATTTATATTCTGAATATTTTCAAATAATAAATAACAAGTTTCTTAAAAAAAAAAAAAAATATGCTACGCAACCCACTAAGGAAATGCATCAAAGTACAATAATTTTTATACTTACTTTATACATTTGTAAACAAATAATTCAAATAAAATAACATGATACATATATGAAAAAAGAAAATAATTTTTATTTTTATATTAAGTATTCTATTTCATCAGGTATTAAGTTTTCTATTTGATGATAATTTGTCTCAATAAAAACAAATAACTTATATAAATTGTTTAGAGCACATTTAAATCTCATATTATTATGAAGAATGCAAGAAGTATAATAGTTTGGTAAATTCTTAAAGTTGATTCTATTTTCCAGGTTTATAACAGTTGTTTTGATATATTTGAGTAGAAATTCTTTCTTTGCTTTGCCGAAAACAAAAATGTATTTATAGTTATTCAATGCAGAAATTACGTCGCCCACATTAACATAACTTGTATTTCCACTCTGCCACTCTAACCCATTTACATGATTTCGACAGTAAGCATTCTTCTTCCGTCCCTCTTTAGTAAGTTCTCTGCCGTCAAAGGGGGGACTGAAATGGAAATAGTTGGGTGCAACGCTTCTTCCACACATGAATGCCAACTCCTTAATGTAAACGTCACTCTGATTGCCATGACAAAATTGGAAATCAACCAATGCGATTTCAGATCTCTCAACTTTAAACATTTTACGATGAAGTTTTATGAAGAACTAAAGTAGAGATTAAAGAAAGTCTTCCCTTTATATAGCGGATAAGTCTCCTGACAAACAATCAGTGCTTTTTTACTCATCAAAGTTAAATGGAACCAACTGTTAAGAAGGAGGAGAAATATCAAAACCACGAAGTCGTCTTCGAATTTGAATATTTTATAAATTTAAAATTGAAAGTAAAGTGTGGACTTTCAACAACGTTGAGATTCAAACCTCTCATATGGTTCCAAGATAAGAAGAAAAATTATATAGGAATCTCACGTGAAATATGGCTCCATTTAATGATGTACAAGGACTACATTCAAATTCGACTAGATCAATATGAGTTTTTCGATTCCTTCAACTTGCTGTATGATCCACCGATTGATGACATTTCATTTGGATTTCGACAAAAGAATGATATTTCTTACCTTGTGATGAAGCAAAATAATCATAAAATTATGATAAATTGTGAAGAATGGCGCAACATTACACGTATTGGAATATTTTTAACTACTTTTATATGTTGGAACAACATACTGCAAAAGCAAATTGTATACTTTTATAATAATCATTATATTCCCAGTTGTGTCGCTTTAAATAAAACTTACATTCAAGTTAACGATATCAAAGAATTTTATGAGAAGGATGTTGAAGTAGATTTAACGAGATTATGTTTTGAGCTAGGTCAAAAAATGAAAAAAACTATTGAACATGATATTAAAATTTATAAGCTAAACTTCAGAATAAAAAATAAAACCTGAAATACTATTAAATATTAAATTTGTGTTTATTTATTAAATATTACATAGAAATTTTAAACATAAATGTCCACAATTATATGATTTAAAATTTTGCTCCCTCTTATAATTATATTTAATTTTATCGCCTAAGTATAGTAAAATTTCGAGAGGCGGCTGAAGGTTTCCAAAACTATCATAGTACTCAATATTGTTGTTATTTTTGTTATATGCTACCCAATGTGTACCATAACCGCTATATGAGTCCAAATTAACTATTCCGCATTCTTTGCGTCTAGGTGTTTTCGGAAGTTTGTCCCTCATATAGACTCCTCTAAAATATGGTAAATGTTTTTTTCCAAATTCTCTAATATCGATGTCAGTCAGAGGTCTTTTGGGTAGCTGCTTTATTAGTTTTTTGATGATTTCTTGTTGTATGTGATTCCCATTCCCGTTTTGTATGGTTTTAGATAAAGTCCTTTTCCCATGGCTATCCCCTCCATTCGCTTGTTGTGTCGCACATTTTCTTCAAATTGTTGTTTTGCATTTTTAGCGGTCTTAATTGCTTTTGCGATGGAAGATGCACCTGAAGTTAAAGCTCCCAATGCACCAAGAGCCGACATAATAGGTATCAGAGTAGAAATCCACCAACTTTTGGCATACGAATAACTTTAGGTATACTGACTTGAGATTTTCTACCTTTAAACGATTTTCTAATCACCATTTGAGCAAGGCGAATGGCACTGTTGATATCATGTGGTTTTTCTTTTTTAAGGACTACAGATGCACTTTTAACTGCAGTATTAAATATATTTTTTCGACATTTTGTTTTAGGTTTTCTCTTCTCTATCCCCATACCAAGTTTTACTTTAGTCTTCATAGCGTTTGTAACTAAAAATGCGTTTATTTTTTCTCCAATTCTACTATCTTTAGCCTTTACTCTTTCCCAAGCTCTTTCCGCTAGTTCTTTGTCAGCTTGATGTCGTTTGTTTATATCTTTGTTTTGTGTATATGCAATATCATGAGCTTTACATGCCTCATCCAAAATATTTATACCCTTATCACCCCTTTCAAGTCTTTTTTCTAACTTTGTTCCGGGGCCGCAAAATTGATATCCAGGCAAATGTAATTCAAAGGGTAAATTCTGAATTACTTTATTGATTAACCCACTTCCTTGAACTACACTTTTGTTATTAGCAACCTTTTTATGATAGACAATCATTTTATACCTTTTCTGAAATGATTCGACATAAATTGAAATGATATAATAAGTTTACAATCAGTAGTTAAAATGCGTCTAATAAAGTAAGATACGAATATTAACGTGAGAAATTTAGATTTCACGCATCAAAATACGCTTAAAACAAAGCACAGTTCCCTTTTACCTAATTCCATAAGAGCTCTCATTGTGGGTCCTTCTAATTGTGGAAAGACAAATGTTATGCTTAGTCTTATTGAAAGTCCGAACGGATTGAAATTTAAAAATATTTATCTATACTCAAAGTCGTTATATCAACCGAAATATGAGTATCTTAAACAGCTTGTTACACCTATAAAAGGAATGGGATATTATACATATACAAATGGAGAAGATGTTATTGAACCTGAACGAAATTCGCTGTGGACGTTATAGAAAAGGTTTCAATGAGTACATTCATAGTTAGTAATAAATCAACCTCTGATTCCAACAGACGTCGATCAAGTTAAATAGTCTAGTTGAAACAAACAGCCTACCAGTTGAAATAAACAACCCACCAGTTGAAATTAACAGCCTACCAGTTGAAATGAACAGCCTACCAGTTGAAATTATCAGCTCGACCAGTTGAAATAAACAGCCTACCAGTTGAAATTAACAGCTCGACCAGTTGAAATAAACAGCCTACCAGTTGAAATAAACAGCCTACCAGTTGAAATAAACAGCCTACCAGTTGAAACAAACTGCCTACCAGTATAAATTAACAGTCTACCAGTTGAAATTAACTATCCATCAGTTGATATAATCAATCTATAAGCTATAAATCAACCTATAAGCATGGAGGAAACCCTTCTAAAGGAATTAATTAAGTCGAGAAAAATCTTAAAACAGAAATTTAATAGCATTAAATTAGGGGAAGCGGAAAAAAGTGAGAGATTATCTAATACCTTTAAGCCAGTGATCGAACCATTAAATGAAATATTAAAATTAACTAATACTAAAAGACCTGCAGCTACAACCCAACAGAGTCTAAAATTCGACAGCAGTACTCCGATAAAGAAATTTAAGGAAGACAATGTTGAAACCCCTATTGTAAAAACATTTAAGAAAGATCATTGGAATTCTGAAGATG